>JAPMIB010000021.1:595964-688128 GCA_034770305.1 Trichogramma dendrolimi
GTCGAGCAAGCGCAGCTCATTGCCAAGTCACGATACTATATGCATGTATATAGGCGCGAGCTGGGCACACGAAAGAATATACGCGTCTCCGAACGATGCACACACATACACCTATAATATGCATGAAATATAAACGAAGAGTACAGCGTATTATTCGCGTAATAAATCATGACTTATAATATACACACACATACGAAGGCATACGTTTCGCTAACAATAGCGTTCAACAATTTTAGTGCACACATACACGTAGGAGCGAGCGTGGACTCTAGAGCAGCAGCAGCAGCAGCAGCTCCTCATCTATCCATAAATTAGAGGAATTATTCAGCAGAACAACGAGAGGAACTAACTACTCTCTTCCCTTCTTTTTCCAAACTATACACTACTTCAGCGCTACTTTGCTCTCCAGCTGCGCGCTCATATGCTTTTTTTACGTCGTTAGCGCTTTTTACGCGAGACTGACTCGTAAAAATCAGCCCGCCTCTTTTCATCCTCTCTTTCACTTTTGAAAGCGTCGGGCTAAGCTTTTGTCGACTTGAGCTCTTTTACACGACCAAGAGGTTTCAATATCAGAATTGCGCTTTTTATTTCTTTCTTTCTTTCTCTCTCTTTCTGAGACTTTGTCATTTTCCAAATTTACGAAGTCGCATACGAATATAGCCTCGCGGTGTCGCAGAGAGTCGCGCGCAAGGCATTAACTCAACTAATTCCATTACCTAGAATCCAAATCGAAGTCCGCGACTAGAGAGAGAGAGAGAGAGAGAGAGAGAGAGCCGAGACTAGCTGCCATACTTTTTGGTAACCCGGAAAAAGACTTATAGGATAGAGTCGAGAGAAAGAGAGTGCGAAGAGGGAGGGAGGCTGCAACAGAGAGGCTAGAGTGCAAAACCGGGGAGTGGCCGTTTGAAGTGAGACGGCGCTTTTCTAGAACGCCTAAAAATACGTGCGTGCGTGTTCCGTGCTAGGCAAAATGTGCGTGGCTCTTTGCACGCGGCGAAGAAATAAAACGGCCTCGTGACGTGAAAAATAAAAGAAAATCTCGACTCTCGCGGGAGAGCATCAGCGAGAGAGAGAGAGAGGCAAAAAGCATCTAAAATTGGCGGCGCGCGTGCATTGCCAATACGTGCGCTGCAGTAGCTGCGACTCTGCGCCGCATAGAGTGCACACACGAACCTAGGAATGGGAGAAAAGGGTTAAAAGAGTCGAAAAGACTCGGCAGCGGAAACTCAAAAGAGAGAAAGAGGGAGAGAGAGAAGCGGCAGCAGAGTGCGTTGCACGAAGCGAAATTTTTGACGCGCGCACACACACAAGCCGGCGAGTTCGTCGTTCTCGCGCGACTCGCGTTGCAGCACAGCGAACGACAGATTTTCATTTTACACGTGGTTATTTCTATCATTTAGATTTCAATCGCGGCTCGGGCATTAGCGAATTTATTTGAAATAAATTGAATATCTGCGTCATATAATAATTTTATGCTCCCATACTTGTTTATAATAACGAATAACGAAATGTATAATATTAGAATATACGAGAGTGCGCCTGCATTGCATTCATATGCGATTATTTATATGCCATTTTATATAATGCTGTAAATTATCAAATGTTATACTCTATTATCCAGAGCGTCACATATAATAAAGCTTGTACATATACGGATAGAAATATCCAATGAAATATATTTCTGCAAAACTAGGATAGAAACAATGCGCATTTCATTGAATTCATTTGCTCGCGTAAGAGCGGATACTTTTGAGAAGATTTAATGTTCATTTGGGCCTGTTAATTGATTTTATAATTATAATTATTATTGTTATTAATATTGAAAATTTATAGAGTAATCTAGCGAGCATGTATGCACCAGTATTGTCTGAAATTACAAACTGCACTGCAACGCGAGCTCACGTCGTATTTTTGGCTCGAAATTTTGCGAAAAATCAGTCATCGATGAAAAAAAAACGAGCATGGCGCCAAGTGGCAGCTCTGGGAAATCGAAGCCAGCGACGCGTATCGGTCTCGCGCTCGTGAGTATGTGCGAGTGTGCCCTCCTCGCTAGGTCTACGAATAGAAAAGAAGGCAGCCCTCCCTCGAGTCGACTTTTTACCGCGATCAGCGCAGTTTATTCGTTCGTCTAGGCTGAGGCGGGGCACAGACTATACACATTCGCAGTTGAAGCTCGAAAGAAAGAGAGAGGCAAAAACTGCGCATTGCTCGACTCGCGTATGTGTATGCATGCACGATCACCTACACATCTGCAGGAGATTTTGGCCTTGATCAGAATAGCAACGCCAGACGATGCGTTCGCGCTCGATGAATGAAAATTTAAATATGCTTGTAAGCTGAGAAAATTAAAAAAAAATGAGCTATCAACGCGTTTCGTTAAATCAGGCAATGAAAATTGGAACGTAGAATGAAAAATTATTGCAAAACTTGGCGAGTTGAAAATGCAGCTCCGACGAAACGAGCCCGAGATAACTCAACAAAAGGACTCAATAAAAGCCATTTCACCAAATTAAGCTGATAATCAGGAGAAAGATTGAGAGCGATGCAAACTTTTTAATGGCTTCTCTGGCCTAGCGTTGTATTCTTGCGACCGGCCGCTCACGCTCCTATACATCTCTACCTAATAAAATACTTCTCTTTATACGCTGTAAATTCTAAAATATCCCGTTAACTTGTTTGTAACTAAAGTCGTAAGCACGCATGGCGATAGTTGACGCGCAAAAATTGCACCGTATCGATACGATGCATTCCATGAGAGATGTAAACACATCCGAACTTTTCGAGGAACAAAGAAGAAATACGGGCGTAAGCGTATACGCGTAATAAAATTACGAGGCTTTGAGCCGGGGGGCTGCCGAGCTCTACCTTACCGATCGGCGTCTGAGCGGTCAGGCAGCCAAGTGCGTCCAGCCGATACGCGAAGATTATCTCGCCAGTAGATGACAGCATCGGACGTCGCTGGTTCGTGTCTTAGATATGAACGCAGCTTCATTTTCTCGAATTTCAATAATTTATCTCTCCTATATACAGTTTTACCTGATAAAATTCGTTGGGACCATTGTACTATATTACCCATTATTTTTATGTATAATAAAATTAGCTCTTTTTCGGTGAAAACAAAAGTTTTGCTTCATCCATCATTCCCGACAGTCGTACGAGACATTAGAACATGTACAGGTTGTACACTCGACCTGCTTTTATAACACGTAGCCCACGCGTACATAGCCCATGTTGCAAATTCAAGATTATTGAACGATCGCTAATACGCCCCGCACACGTAAGGCACAACATCTATCCCTTACAATCGAGCGTATAGGCCGTGACAATTAACAAGGATCGTTCATTAAAAGTTAAATTAGTTTGCGCCAACTATGCTCCATCCACACTGACGTTTGGCCGATGAAAATTTTTACCTTATGAATTTAGTTCGTGTTTACATGGCGCGAATAAAAAGAGCGAGACATCCAAACAGGTTGAAGAATACGAGCAATCAAGACAACGAGCAAAGCAACCACTTTTTTCTATCACAAAAAAACCCTATGCTTACCCCCGAGGTACACTGGCCCAAAAAAACAGCTACCCTAAACATTTGGTATCCGTGTCGCACCCCAAGTCTCTTTACCCTCGCGCCTTTTTATGCCGCGTGACCGTGAGACAAGTGTTTTCGAAAAAAAGACGCACCGACTTCGATTTGTATCCCAGACGCGTGCCTTTGTATGCGACAATTGTGGGGTGAGGGATTTGTAAATTCAATGGGTGCGCGTATGTTAGGGTTGACTGGGCGACGTGCACGTGTCACCCTGAAGTATTTCAGGTGTGTGACACGGTAAAAAATGAAGGGCTCGTTTAAGTTATGGGTGTAAGATGTTTTTATGCTTTCATGTTTGTGTCAGATAAATTTTTTATACCTCATTTTGATATTCTTCGATCATTATCACGATCGCACGTTTTTTGCTGCTATTTTCGTCCAAAAATGTATTTAAAAAAATAATTTAAAAGAGTTTGTAATTTGTCGTATCATATTTTTAATTAAAAATCATTTAAAATTTTAATTCAGACAATATCTAACTGATCACAATAAATTACTGATTTTTAATTTTTAGACATATTTTTGATAGAGTAATATTTTATACTAAAGCTAAATTCCCCAGATAATACAAAGCTAAAATTCAGCCCAAATAATAACAAAATTCAACGGTAAATAATCAATAATAAATAATTCAAATTGCACCATTTTAAACCAAGTCTACCAGGGCACGCAGTCCAACTTTAATTTATAATAAGTTTATTAAGGCTTACGCTTGTTTTTGTTGTACAATAATTTTATTTAGAATAGTTTCTGAACCAATCTCGAATGCACACCTACAGCAACAGTATGTGTAAAAGCTATAAACGAGCTTATTAACTTTAACAAACTGTACAAGACCAATATGAAATGCTATTGGCCTGTTTTTTAATTATATTGTACATTGCTATTTTGTTCTATATTAATGATATGTATAATAATCGAATGTTCTAATTTCGAATACATATCCTTAATTCATTATAATTTGTTAAAAATTGCTTCATGATAATATTTTTTAGTTGAAAAATATTTGATGCAACTCGCTACACTCAGGTGCAGACGACGTCTAGGTATCACTCATTTTCCTCACACACTTGTTACGGACTATATTAGTGAAATTGACCATACTTTTTTTAATCATAGTTTTATAAACATGATAAAAATGTAATATTTTCTCTCTTCGTACATAACTTCACGCATCAACGACTAACTAGCATACGTATTTTTATATTATCAAGACTATAAAAACTAGCGAGTCTTAGATAAATTCTACTTCAATCAAGATTTCATACTTTTACTCAAAACAGTAACAGCAAAAAAATAACAATTATTATTTAAATGTTAATTTGTCGCGTTCATAGTATATTAAAATATTAACAGGAATTTATCGATGGAATATGAATTTTAATTCCCTTACGTCGACCAACACAGCAATAAATTAATGATTCAGCAAATTAATCAAACACTACATGCGTTGAATTTGAAGAAAAAAATGTTATTTCAGAAACAAGAATGTGTCAAAAAGCATACATCCTTGACATTGGTGTAAATAAATCGTATGCTTTATTCAATATTTACGAGCTAGTCTCTGTACGTGAAAGCCTACATTAAAATGAAGAAAAAATTGTCTTACACCGTGAAGTCAGACTACGCAGCTCGTCCGGCAAATCGAAATGCAAATGTCTGAACGTTCAGGTATAGCGGCCTGACACCCCCACAGGGGCTATTTAAATCTCTCACTGAGTTTACCGGTAGCACACGTAGCCACGCGCTCATGGTGCTTGTTTATTTTTCAATTAAAGTCTTCCTCGGCTAACACCAGCGGGGCTAGAATTAAAAAAGCTTGTCTCCGTCTCCCAAAGTTATTAAGCTAATAATGTGTCCTGCTTGCTACCGTCTGTTGCTGCTATCCAGCGAAGGAGAAACGAGGGGAAAAAATGTTGCTACAGCAGGGAAAGATAATGAGCAGCCCGTAAAATTCTGAGGTATGTGAAGGATGTGATTGAAAAAGCGTAAAAAAGAGGGAAAAATAAAGTCAAGTGTGACACGCAACTGTAAAATACGGTATGATGTGGGTTGTAAATACTTCTGGGATGTTGAGACTTCTCATTGGAATGCAACTATCGTATCAGAGTCTTAGATGTTCACTCAAGTCTATGTATGTGAAAGTAATTTAATTTTACATAATATGTATACAACTATCTATCGGTGTGATAAATAAAGAAACAGAGAGAAAAATAGTCGTTACCTAAAAAAATGTTTACGCTATCTAGGCACCTAGCCGGAGGGTATGAAAAAAAAAAAGAAAAAAATTATAATTTTTTCTGATAAAAAAATAAAGTATAATAACAAAAAATGTACAAGGTCCGTTTCGAATTTATACTCTGCATAAAGAGCTCTCCTAACGTTGCGCGTAAGTGAAGGAGGGTGGTAGGAGCTCCCCTTTTGCGGCCGTCATCATCTCCGGGGCGATTCTCGGCGGCGGCGGCGAGCGCCGAGCGAGAAAGAGAGAAAGAGAGAGAGAGCAAGAGAGAGAAAGCGAAGCGGACGAGCTTGCTCGCGCACGGGGCACCTCTAAGAGAAGGGGCCAATGAGACGCTGGGCGTCTGGTATTGATCCGAGGCGTCGTCCAGGAGACGCCCGCTCCATAAGACGCCCGCTGCTGTCTGCCTGCTTGCTGCGCGCTTCGTTGCCTTGCAGCGCCCAGCTAGCTGCGAATAAAAGGACGACGACGACGGAGCGCCAGAAAGAGGCAAGAAAGACCAGCAATACACCCCTTTCGCACTGCAGCAGCTATAGGTATAGCCATAACACGTAGTTTTGGGCGCAACGCTGCTGTGTCTAGTTTCTAGGCTGGTCTCCTTGAGAATATTTTTTCATCGATGGCGCATTTTTTTATTCAACTTTTTATTTTTTAAAAAAACTTACCGACGATTTTTCTTTCACTCTACGCAATTTCCGTCGAGCAAACAGCTAATGTTCTCCACCCACTTCTTTTTCCTCATAAATTTTGAAAATCCAATCGACCTCTCGTTCGACATCATCTCGCAATCCATAAAGGACGTCGAGCTAGTAGCTGTCGAAGGTAACAAGAATAAGGAGTATAAGAAGGAAGATAGTAAACGAATCCATAGCCGCGTCGGTTCGGGGTCTGCTGTTGCTGCCGCCGCTGCTGCTCGTTAGAACCAAACTCGTTTGGCTCAGCGCTCGCGTTTAAAATTAATTATATACCACGTTATCAATCACATCCGGTCGCCATGGTAACCCAGGAGTCTGCGAGAGCCGCTGTTGCTACTGCTGCTCCTGCTGCTGCAGTCTTGGGGAATGCTGCGCGAGTAAACAAACGCTCGGCGCGCGGCCTGGACGAAAGTTGCATTGGTAATCGTATATCTCGCGCTTAGCTTGTTTTTATGACTTTCTCATTGATTTGATTCACGATCGTAGCCGCGTCGTCGTCGTTTTATGTCCAGTCATATGATCCGCCTCTTGATGGTCCATTTCGTCATCGATGAATGCATTGAAATTCGAATTTACTGCGTTTCCAAAAGCTCTGTACTATAGTTTCAAAGTTTTTCTATTACACTTTTAAAGCTTGCGTAGACTTTGAAAAACATTGACTTTTATAAAAAGATGATATAAAGAATGAAAAACTAAAAAAGTCAACAATCCAGGCCATTTTAAATGCATAAAGTTGGTGCAGTAGCAGCAGCAGCGCGAACTTCTATGTCTATACATATTTCGGAATGAAAGTACTGCGCGAGCATAGAAGGCCTTCTTCCTTTTATTTTCCTTCAATTTCCTTCCTTTCAGGTTTCCCATCAGCCTTTCCATTAATATTAAAACGGGAGCCAAGTGTGGCCTCTGAGCGAGCGAGCGAGCGAACGCGTTTCAAACACGATGAAACGGGCTAAAGGCAGCAGTAGCAGCAGCAGCAGCCAAGGTAGAGGTTGAACAGGGGTATGAGTGCAGCGGTGGAGGCAGAGGTGGAGGTCGAGATTGAAGAAAAGGAGAGAGAGAGAGAGAGAGAGATGGAAATGGCGCAGATAAGAGTGAGGGAGAGAAAGCCGAGTAAGCATAGAAGACGTTTGTCTCGTTTTTCATCTTGATCTTCTAAAGTTACCAATTTGAATGAAATCACTCCTCTCATCTTTCGCCTTTTCTCTTATTCCGGTGCATTTCAACTCTCTTCTGCGAGCGAGCATACGCATCGACGTATCTTTCAACTTTCTTTTCGCGCCAATGATTTATTCAGGCCCGAATTTAAAGTCATCGTTTATTAATTCCATCAAAATCCGGCAAAATTTGAACAATTTCGTCGTCAGCCAGCCAGTCAGTCAGCTCTCACAAACAATCACCAATCATCGTCGTTGCGTATCAAGTTTCGTTTGATGTATCATCAGTCACTCGCATACCGAAATCTGCATCGAAAATAATTGCATCGCCTCTCAGCAGCAGCAGCAGCGGCGGCGTCAGCAACTGTAAAAAGACGATTTACGGGTGTCCATCATTTTCACGAGCTGACACTGAAAAATCATCAGGTCGCAACGCCGCAACCGAAGCACGAGCTCGCGCGTCTTCTTCGTCGAATTATGCAAGCGCACCCGAGTAGATCGTACTTGCGCCGTGGGAAGAGAGAGAGAGAAAGAGAGAGAGATGAGCGAGCCCCGCCTTCTTCTCGACTTTATATATTTACGGTCAGTCGTTGGGATTTTCCCGACGCGATATTTTATCCTTTCTATATATTTTGCCTCGATCCAAGCAAGTAGCCACAACATCGTACATAATTGTTCAGGTTAATCGATATTACTGCAGTCTGGCGATTTTTCGCTTGATCGGTTCATCTTGCAAACACGAACAATAACGGTAGGTGGCTGACTGTAAAATAATAAATCAGCTGGTAAAGCAGCCGAGAAACGTATCCGGGAAGCATCTACGAGTGCGCGCCCTTTGCGACGCTGCTACTTAAAAAGCCATCGTCGCGAAGGCTCACCTTTGCATGTTGCATATACCTTACTAGCGGAGATTAACTTTCTTTCCTTTGCTCGTCGCTCGTTCGTAGTCGTCGCCGAGAAGACATCGAATTCGCGTGGATGTCAGTCTTACGGAGCGTCGGTGTGTATAGGAGGGGTTGCCGCGCTGCTTCTGGAAGAAAACAAGGCGGGGCGGATTCATTTATCTCTCGCGCGAGATCTGGGCTTATATTTCACCGCCCTCCCCCGTGAGAGATACCAAGACGGATGGCTCGTCTCTTTCTCTCGAGGCAGCAACAGCAGCAGCAACAGCAGCCGCGCGGCAGCATCTCTCTGTCTATCTTATTATGTGTATATACTTTTCCACCGATCTCCCGTTACCGAGGAGCCGAGGCTGATGCTGCTGCTCGTGTACGCCTGTGCGCGCATAAATAACTCGTCGGAATGGCGAAACGCACCCGCGACTATTTGGCTTAAACAAAAAAGTTCAAAGCGTATTTGCATTTACAAATTAAGCGAAATCCCCGATCAAATTGATCAAATTGAGCCCCATAAATTCGTTGCCGCATACGCGCCATAATCGCTGAATAATGCTCGGCGAGCTGCCGACGACTGACCCTTTAGCTTTTGAGTGCATTTGAAGAGTCGTCGGCGCATTTACGGATGCGCGTGACACCAAAATCCCCAAATCAGAAATCAGCGATGCACCTTTCGTATTCTCCAGACACGCGCGCTCACGCATAGCAGTTTAGTAATATACAGCACGGAGAGAGAGAGAGAGAGAGAGAGAGAGAGAGAGAGAGCGCACATGCAAGCCGTCTCTCGCAGTACGCCGGGCATTAGCCGCGCACGCGACTGTCCATTAAAGCTTCGATGCGACCCTCAACGAGCGAGTATAAGCGAGCGAACGCATAAGTACACGTGTGTGTGTGCGCGCGCGTAAATGCAAGATCTCTCCCTAAACGTGTCCAGCCACCGCTCGACTGAGATTTTGCGTTCATGCCAGTGCATATCCGTGAGCGCCTCTAAAGAGTAGTAATACGCACGATGCAGCCACTCGGTAATATGCGTGCGCGCACGTCCGACCAAGTTCTCTCCGCACACTCGGCACATGCCAAAGGACCTCATACGTACTCTTCCGTTCCTGAGCGAGAAGCCAGAATGAAAATAAAAAAAATTAGTCCGAGCGCACGCGAGAAGGAAGGGAGTTGCGAAATAATTGAGAGCCGTATAACGCAACAATAAGCCCGCGTAACTGGGGTGGCCATCAGGAAATGACCATCTGGAAGCGCGTCGCTCGCTCGCTCGCTGACCGGTTTGCTTTATCACAGAAAAATCCGGCGAAAAACCGGTTTTAGATCCGAGCCCGAGGTTCGCTGACCGTTGACCGTTAGAAATTTCGGGGCGAGCGAAAGAGAGCAGAGCAACCCTTGAGTAATCTCGCGGGGTCAGCTTAGCATACCTACACGGCCTTGGATGAAGTTCCCACGGAGGGACGCGCTCCGCTGTGCTGCCTTACATTTATATGTATGTGCTTACGCGCGCACATACACATATACACATACTCGAGGCTCATGCGTGTACCTATACGAGGCAGGACGCTCCGCTTGTAATGGGCCTTATGTTTCGATGCGTTGCGCTTTCGATTCCGACGTGTCTTTTTATACGCTTCTTTTGGCCATCCGAGGGTTCGGTCATAGAATATGAGAACGAGGGCTAGACATCGAACTTGCTTATATTGTAACTTTTTGCGCTTCCGCATAAGCGAATGGACATTTTTATGACACCGAGCCTCATACACTGTATAGCGACGTATTTTTTAAGGTGACGCTCTGTGCGAACTGTAAAAACATAAAGCACATTTTAAATTCTCACAATGGTATTTCTCAACGCGATGGATAATACTAATTGTCAAATGAACAGTACTAAATGTATGTTACACTTACACTAAAGGCATATGATACGGGCTCGTCTTATACTGTGATTGAAGCATGATATTTTATTTGAAAAGCAGCTGAAACATCGACATGTGCTCAGCCTTTTTTTATCAGCAAACGTATCTTGGTTACAAAACAATTGTTTCTTCGGAATATTTAGTTGTTGGATGGTAACGAGATAATCTCGACGCTCGATCGAAATCGTATATTTCGGCCAATGTCTTGCGCACATGTGCGCAAGTAGTCACATGTATCGCCGCGTCATATGACTTTGCATGCGATAGCCATTTTGTGCGAGTAGCATGTAATTTAAAATTCGTTCCATTGTTTTGTCACTCTCTTTTTCTCTCTCTCCCTCGTACACGCTAGACTTCTTCTTCTTTGCGTTGTACGTACTTTAAAGTCAGACGCCCACCCTTATACTCGTAACTTGCCCAGCAATGTATAGGCTCTGTCTTACTGACTCGCCTACCGATGAGCATGTCGTGAGGTTAGATCTGCAACATTTCTTATAAATTCTTACTATGGTGACTAACTCGACTTCGTATAGCTTAAGATTTTAATTTTTCTACGTATCCCGCAGCGTAAAATAAGAAAAGTTGAATAAACACTAAATCATTAAAACGTCAAATATCGTATGCACGGGACACTACGATTAGATAATAATGTTGCTGGTTTCGCAGAAAATTTATACCAATACAAACTCTAGTCGAGTTGTACGCAACTATGATAAGCCGGACAAGTGCTTCGCAATCTTGACAGAGAGTAGCAGTTTTAAATCAGACGCTAATCAAGCAGCAATAGATCAAATAATATTTTTGTGTTCATGAAAAATTGCTCTACTTTGTGATGTTTTATGTATTGGCGAGAAAACCTAAGACTCACAAGTACAATGAAAAGGTGATTAAAAAGGTAATCGTGCCCAACTTGGTGAAAGAATGTTTCTTTTGCCCTCTAAAATCTCGCAAGTTGATTAAACTCATCTCGGTGGACGTCAAGACTTGTGAGGATGCTACCGATAAGTACAAGTGTACCGTTGTCATCGAGTTTCCCGGCGAACTTAAAACTTTTTATATCACTATCAATTCGAAGAACGAAAACTCTTATGAAATGATGGAGAAGAATATACACGTTTCCACGTTATCAACTGCTTATCACAAATTTGATATTTTTCCAAAATGTCGTGTTACAATGCGACCCAATACTCGTGATTACTTTATTGTTTCTGAAGAACTAGAAGAACTCGGCTTCGCCTGTAAAAGAGATCGCGAATGGACTAAAGAAGAAGCCTTGGCTATAGCCGACGTCTTGGGTAAATTTCATGGCGAAGGCATGAAATTAATCAAAGAAGATCCTAAAGTATTTTGGTTCAAACGTGACTTACACACATTGAAGCCAACCGAAAATCTTTTAAGTCAAGATTTTGAAAAGTAAGTTTTTTGATATTTAAACAATGTATTTCATCTTATGAAAAAATGTTTTCAGATTTGCAAAAGAAATATTGCGTGAATTAAAAAAAGCCGACTACTCTGGAACAGACGCCGAAGGGTATATTAAAAAATTCGAATATCTGGTACTTGATAAACTCTCGACAAAGTTGCACAGCAACCTCCTGGGAAAACTTAAGTTCCGAACTATTGGCCAAGGAAATGTATTAAAATCTGAAATTGCGTTAAAACGAGAGGATAGTGGCGGGTACAAAATGCGATTTTTGAATTGGTCAGAGGTCACATTGTTCGTATCTTGCTCTCTCGACTTGACTATGCTTCTTTTTCAAACTTCTTGCGAAAACTTCAAAGATGTTTACGACGTTTACTGCAATTCTTTGCTATCAGAGTTTCAAATATCACTCACTGGTCTGAAAGAGGAAATTTTTATAATTGGATTTTTATACGCAATCTTTAAATGTTTTAGAGCAAATTGGATACCTCCGCTGAACGTAATCAAGAAGTTCTTATCCAAATATATTCTAAGAAAATATTGTGCCTAACTTAATAGTAGATAAAAATGAATCAAGCATAAACTAAAAAAGAATTTCGTTAAATTAATATTGACAATTTTCTCTTCAACTTTTTCTTCAAGTATAAAATATTTTATGTAAAAATATTACGAATTTCCACATTATTTTTACGATTGAATTTAGTCAAATTATCTAAAAATGTATTTTTATATGAGAGGTATGATTGATGATGGAACTTTCAGAGTTCTTCGTTTTCTTTTTTAAATAGCATTGCCACCCGATGGAGCTTTTCCACAAGCTGATGTCAGAAAGTGTTTGATTTACATAATACACCCTAGAACGAATAAAGCCCGAGACATTTGCATGAAATTAGAATCAGAATTTTCTTGCTGGAAAATTGACAGCGTCTAGTCTAGATTTTTTTGTACGACACGTATACGGTCGTCAGGCGTACGTACGCGCCTCCCTCTTGCGCCAAATTCAAATTAATTCTCGCGACAAAAACTACCCGATACGCTCGTGGCGCACAAAATTGCCTTTTTTGACGATGCATTTTCCAAGCCATGACGCTATGAGCAGCAGGCTTTTTTGACGCTCGAAATGTATGCTGTGCTGCACTGCTTCGATAGAGTTTTTTAATTGGCTCTGGTATCTGGTAAATTTTGCCTGGCGTGACGTGTTGATTTTTATGAGAGCGGCAACTGCAGCGCAGGCCGTTTTATTTGCATTTTAGCTATGGGTTATTTGCGAAACAGATGAAAAAGGAGGCAATTATTTTTCACAGCTGTTTTTATTATTCTCGGGCGCACGCATGGTCCAATGCAATTATCGACTTGAAAAGTGTTTGAAATTTCGCGTAACATCATAAAAAGCTTCGCGCGTTTGAAAAGTCAAAAATTATGAGTGTTCGCATGACGCATTTTCGGCATTTGTTTCGTTTTTCACGCCCGCCTATATTGCGCCAAAGTGAATTCTTTATCATTTTTTGCCCATCATTATCATTTTTATCCCGTTATATTTTCCTTCAAAAAGGCAAAAAATTTAAAAAACTAATTTTCAACCATGTCAATGGAAAATAATTAATTTTGGCAAGTAGCTGCAGTAGCGGCAGCGACCAAAAATTCAACAGGCATACGCCCGGCGCTATTAAACTCGGTACAGCTCCAGCGCATACAAAAACACACACACATATACAAACGGCTGGCACCTTCGAATTTATAAATATTAAACGTACCCACGTAAATAATTAATTATTCAGTTTTAATGATATCGCATTGGCTAGTGCGAGCGAGCAATATTATTTACCGGGCTGTTTTCCAAAGGCAATTTTACAGGCCAGCTCATTTTTACAATGTCTTATATATTCATTGGCTGCAGCATACAGTACCGGCGCGCAGTGTACAGTGGACAATCTAACGTGAATTATTCATACGCGTTACGTAAATATAGGCTCATTTTTGCGCGAACGAGCGCAAGCGTGAAACCGATCGCCTATATTGTACGTGTACGTGTATTATAAATAATAAAGAAGTCTCTTTTCGATCGTTTTCTCTCTCTCACTCCGCCACGGAGAGACCACAAAATTTAATACAACGTCGTTTTATGCATGTGTATCGGGCCAAAGCCGCGACAAAGGGCCTTTATCCGTCTCTTTCGGGGGTTGGCCGGCCGGCCCGGCGCTGCAACGCGAAACGTCAAATTGATAATGCGCGTATTAAATTTCGCGCGCGCATTGCAACGCGTGAAAATTTGATATCACCTGCAGCGCGCGATACTTACCCGCTGTCCGCGTCAGGGGGTGGAGCGAGAAAGAAAAAGCTCGAAAAAGAACGAAATAGTTTTCAAACACGCGGCTCTTTGCGTACATATAAATCGTGCGAGATTCATGAATCAATGCGGCACACAGGCCGGCTCGAGGTGGAAGGCTTATGTAACTGCGCCCAGGCACACCTGTCCCTACCTTCGGCCGCGCCACTCTCAAAAGAAAGTCACCTTACGACTAAATCAAATCTCTCCCCTTTTACGTAATATATATACCTGCGCACGTAGTCTGACTCGTATACGCGCGTATGTATGCATGTATGCATGCAAAAAGGTGACGTTCTATATATCTCGTTTGCGCTGGCTCGTAAACAGTTCGTGTCTCGCTTGTTTTCTTATCTCGGGCGCTCGCGCAAGCTCGCTACAAACCAACAATGGGGCCCCTAAGAAACAAAAGACAAAAGGCCGGCTATTTATTTCGGTCCATTGTTTTCCAAGGTTTGCGTGCGCCGCGCGTACGTGTCTTCTTCTTCTGCCTTCTTATTCGCGCGCTTTTGCTACGAATATCTCGCTCTTGCGCTGTAAACATGCTGTATTATGCGTTATAAAGTCGCGTAGACTGCAGAGAGAGAGAGAGAGAGAGAGAGAGCGACGCGGGCGGCGGGCGGTGGCGCGAGCATCGATATACATATACGCACATGCACGGGCAAAGTTGCAGCACGCGAGGCCGTTGTTTAATGGCGCAAGAAAAGTTAAAAGCCCAGAGCAGCGCTAGTACAGACTAGAGCTCGTAGAATTTGACTTTCCGCGGAATATCTCGGCTCTTAACGCGTCAATGAGTTTTTCATGGAGAATCGTAAAATCGTTTCTCGAACTCGCTTGCTACTGCTCGTAGTTCGAGTCCACGTATACGGAGCTCTCGAGGCCGTGCGCTCCATTAACATCCCCTATAACACGAGCCGGTAGCCCCTTTTTTCTACGACTGGACATCGGTCGGTCGCGCGCCGACCGGCCGGCCGGTGACAGACTTAATTTCGTAAACGCCAAACTGGTTTGTCCAGTTTTGCCTTTCCTTTTTAGTCCGTATGGACAATAAAGGCTACGCGCTTTCTTCGGTGGGGATTGCACGTATTACGTGCTGCGTGCTGCGTGCTGCTTGTGTGTATACGTGCGAGGAGGCCCGCGATGAACGGGGCAGGACAAAAGACTACACACTTTTGCGTTTGCACTGGTCAGCCTTTTTCGGACTCTCGGCTAGTCCCGCAATTCAGTTGCTTCGGGACCGTCGTCAGTTGGGCTGTGTATTCTCGATGTCGATCTTCGCTCCGAGTTTTATCGATCGAATTCTTCGTGATCGCCATCTCCAGTTTTCAAGTGTGTGTCTCAGTGCAATATTTATAAAGACATCTGTCTTTGCTTCGATTTCGAATGAGTAATGATGTGTCAATGGCGTACCTGCTACTCCTTTAGTCAACTAGCCAAGTCTTAGATATAAATCGGAGTGTCTAGAGAAATCATCAGCAAATACTTGCAAAGGCCATGTCTCGTCTCTCTTTCTCTCTCTCTCGGCTTTCTCTAACTATATATGAGTATGCGTAATTCAAATTCAGTTAATTCCGGTAATTTTTCAAAGTTTCATTAAAACGCCTGCGCGCCAAGTGGTAGCAGAATGACGCAGTGTGAATGAGCTTCGCTCCAAATGAAGTATGGGGTCATACTTTATTCTCTGCGGTTTGAGGCGTCTTATATACGTACGCCGTGGAGCAGCAAAATCTTCCGGCAATTGTTCTGTGTACGTGTGTCTTTGCAGACGAGCTAAGAAATAGCGCACGAGTACCGCCTCGTGCGTCTCTCTCTCTCTCTCTCTCTCCCTCTTTCTCGATTTTGGTGCTCGAAGACACGCTGTGTATACCAGCACTTTGATGTACGATCGTAGTGCGATTGAAAAATTGGATTTCCCTATTGTTGCATTTCCCAATTTTCGATTATTCGGACTTAGTTTACGTGGATTCATTTGATTAAACGTGACCGGAGGATTACTATTAAACTTCTTTATTCTGGCTCAGAGGGACGTGGTAATGAATTAAATTTCTGCACTTTCTCTTGTTCCTATCTTCAAAAGAGCACCAGTAAAATATGGTTTTTACTAAATATTTAAAAATTTCTCCCAAAAGATCATCACTTCGCATATATGAGTCTGAAAACGTCTGCTGCTCGCCATTTTTCTCATTCTCTCTCCGTCTCTTATCTCCCCAGTAACATTGGGATATTAATACGGCCGTATATGCCGGGAAAATGACCAAGGGTTGAAAAGCTAAGAGTAAGGCTTCGGCGCTCGACGCTCGTCCCTCTCTTTGCTTTTGGAAAAACGAGTGCTTCTGACTTATTGAAAGTAAGGGTTGCGCGACGGACTCGTGAGATCACCCTTTTTGACGGGGCGTGTACGTTTATAAAAGCTTCGGTAACTTTGCTCTCCAAAAGCTGTTACACATTTCATATTTTCCATCGACGGCAAATAATTCTAATAAAATTCCGAATAATTCTCTCCAGGATTTTTACAAGATTTCAAATATTAATCCTCGGGCCGCTTCGTCATCCAGTCGCTCTGCAATGCTCATGAATTAATTCATACAAACTCATCGTTCTCTCTCTCTCGGATTATACGAGTCGCTTTTCGCTTCGATTACAGTCGAGCTTGGCTTGTCGTGGCGTGGCGCGTCTTCTTCTTCCAGTGTTACGTTCAGCTTTCCCTCTTTTCTTTCTCGCGCGCATTCGTTCTGCCGACCCACGGCTCTTAGAAACGCAAAAGCAGCTCTCGGGTGTGGGAGCGAGGTTTTAATGATTTTTGGGGTGAACCCTTTTCCCATTTTAGTAGCAAAGATATAGGAGGCTTCTTTCTCATCAACCCTATCTACAAACGAAGGAGAAATGTTGCGGTAATTATTTTAAGGCGGATGCGACTGTCTTGAATAATGGCTGCTGAATGTTTAATTCTCGAGGCAAAAATTCTTACAAGGGGGTCGTTATGTGTCTTCGAAGGCTGTTGTTGTTCATCAGCAAGGCAACCGTTATTGTTGCTCCGCTACCAAGATTGATTCGTCGTGAAAAAGTATGCCTGTATCACTGAGCTACTCGTGAAGCGAAGAAGCCTCTCGAATATTTGAATAACAAGATCAAATATTAATCCTTTTCGGACATTTTAATTACCCAAACGGCCAGTGGGTAGCTTTTGCTCGTTCTCTCTTTCTCTCTCTCTTCTCGCGAACGAGCGACTTTTTTCGCCGACTATATCCAGTCGTAGCAAATACGAATCCCCCAATTTTTTAATCAAGCCCCATACGTACTTAGGTACGTACATAAGCAAGCCATCCTCGGTAAACAATAAATCCAGCGGTTCGTCTCTTTCTCTCCTCATACTGGCTGAGCTGTATTAACTGTATATAATAATATGTGCCGAGCTACTAGCTACTACGCACGCCAATCTTGACCGTCGTAAAAGCCTCTCGCGCGCGGCGCTCAACTTTTATATTCAAATTCGCCCTTCTTCTAGCGCCGAGTGCGAGTAGCAGAAACGGCTATACGAAGCGAGGGTGTGGTAAGGGGATTTTTAAGCCCTTATACTTTCGGCGCACCCTCAACGTTGTCTACTCTGCTCTCCCCCGCCCGCACACGCATAGTAGCGAAAGATGGCTGAGCAAAATGGAGGGGCCCCGTATCTCTCGACTCTTTTACGAAACAATCTTCCTTTTCTCTCGCTCGCTGCGCGCGTGCACTCGACTTACGCGTTACATATACGCTATGTGTGCTGCTACTGCTATATATGTGTCGAGAAAGGGTCGCAATCAGACATGTTTACTGAATCGTTTGCTCGACTCACCTCGAGAATTTGATAAAAATGGAGAGAACTAACGAGCGCTGCGAGCCGAAATATGAAGTGAATCTTTTTTACTATATCTATGCGGTGAAAAATTTGCAAAAAAAAATATATATAACCAAGACAATGGTTGCCGCTGCCACGTAACTTTTTCACGATGACTTTTCAGGATGAAACGAAAAAAGAGCAGACACGAGCATGAAGCGGACCAGCAGAGCTTATTAACGCAACCGAGAAAAACCGCTCGGGCTTCTTTAATTCGAGCTCACGCGTGTGTACATGAGTACGCGAGTGTGTGTATGTCTCCCTCAACGACCGCAAATCCGCGGACAAAGGAATGCCATCGATCGTCGTCGTCGTCGTTGTTGTATGACACGAAAAGAAGGCTCCCTTCAAAGGCTTTATCAACTTCGCTGCTCTCTCTCTCACTCGCGCGCGCGGGCTCATGCTCGAGAAAAAAAGAGGAGACTGTACTCGAGACGAAGCCGAAGGCGCCTCAAAAAGAGCCGGCAAAGTTTCGCTCGAGCGATTTTCCGGCTCGCGTCGCGCCTTCATTAGCAAACTTTCGTTGAAAATTTTGCACCGCTGGTGTGTGGGTGTGTATATATATATATATATATATATATATATATATATATGTGTATGTGTAGGTGTGTGTATAATACATAAGCGAGAACGGCATAGAGCTAAAGTTCCATAGACGACGCTTGCAAAAACAAACGCTCGACCAACTCGATTCGCGCGCGCTAGCCAACTTTTCGAGGTATAATTAATTTTTCGAGAACGACCCGCGCTGTGTTGGTCTTACTTATTGCACATTGCCGCTGCTGCTGCACACACGTGTCGCAAAAAAAGGATGGAAAATTTTTGAAATCCAAAACTTTCGAGTACACCGCACCAACAGTTGCTCCTTTTTTCGTTACGTTGAGAGCGTTTTACAAATGAGTTTTTAACGGATTATTACTTTGAAATCGTTGCTGTTACAGTTGAATTTACATTTTTTTAGAAACTCCGGGGGTTTTGCAGAATAATTCAAATTAAATTTTGCAGCCTGCGAAGGTTGGGCTCTTCGTTGCACCCCCTCGCTAGTAAAATTCGAAGAACGATGACGATCATATACTTGACTCCACTGAGCTCACGCAAACTGCCGTGAAATAAATAGTAACGGAATATCTTACGCGAGGCTAAACTGTATCATAAACAAGAAATAACAAGACAGGTATATGCTGATGTGCTCAAACTTAGTAGTCTAATCCTTTTTTCAGCTTAAAAAAACCATATAGTTTTCAAAGTTTTAGCCTGCAATATTTCAAGCTATTTTATTAAAGAATGCAGAAACGACTTTGAAGCGATTGTTAAAATTGCCATGATAATATCGCAAGAATTCGTGAGCAATTATTAATGGCTATTATAAATATCAGAGTTACTTTAATGACCATACTCGTATAATCAAGACACCTAGGTCATATACTCTCGAATTTCGATGTGCTAAAATGTAAAGTTTAAGCAATTAAGGTTTTATGCGTTGCTCGTTAAAAGAGTGTGAAAATTGAAATTTCATTCTTCCACGGTGCCGATTGTCAGATTATATTTTATGAACTTGCCGCGAAGAAGAATTTTTCTCGTGGTGATCGAAGGTGGGTCAAGAACTTATCTCACGTGTGTGGGTGTCTCTGGCGTGGAATAGAATTGCAGTCGTTGTAATTTTCTCGGACTTTTCCGCGAGTGCAGCTTTCTCGCCTCTAATTTCCGCTGCCTTTCGTATATACGTACTATATATTGTACTATATTGTATACTTTTCTCTCTCTTTCTCTCCTCTCTCGCTCTCTTTCCCTCTAGAGCTGGGCAAATTGACTTTTCCTAATAAACCAACTCGCAAGGTAACTTCGGCGAAAATCATTTAAAACTTTGGCCACCCCCTTTTCTCGACCCCGTACCACCCCCGCCTCCCCCCTCTCACACCCTGCTCCTTACCCCGCTCGAGCCGCTGCTGCTGCTACGAATTCGCCGCTCTCGCTTTAATGCGGAGACCCGCAATGGCTCTACTATTGCTGATGTTGCCCCCCCTTACTACCCGCGCTCCGCTGAATGTATATACGTATATAGAGACTCGCCCGCCTTCACCATCGCCGACGCCCCTTTCTTTCTCGGCCTCCCCCCGCATTTTCTCGCTCTATCAAGCGGCGAACTGCAGTGGAAGCTGATATACATTGTTTGTTCTTTCTGCAGCGATCTTTGCATTCTCAGCAGCAACGCGGCGACGCGCACCTATTTTTCCGACGGGGCGCTCGCTTAGGATCGCTTTTCTATTTTTAGCTTTTAATGCTGAAACACAGGGTGCACGTTAAGCTCGACTCTTTCTTCTTTTTTTGCCGTGGCGAGGTTTTATACACCGGTTGCTGCATAGCTAAACGAGCGGAAAATTGGAAAATAGAAAAGGGTGTAGAGGTCTTTTTGCATACAGACCGCGCGCGCCTGTACGCGGCTTTGTTCGCGCTAAAGGAGACTTAGCCTAGGCGCTTTAGCTTGTAGCCAGTACGAACAGTCTTGCACGGGCTGTCTCGGTTTTTTTTCCTTTCTAGCCGTTGTTCTCGAGGATAAGACCCGAGTAGCAGAATAAACTGCGGTTAGTTTTAGTTTAGCTAGGGTCTCGCCTACGGAATTCTATTAGTCAGCTTTTTACTTCGAGCTTTACTACAAAGAAAAAAGAAACCAAAATACCTCGACGCCACCGTAAAGAGTGTATAAAATGGCTATGTATACTCGATCATGTAAAAACAAGTTTCCTTTCGTATTAGCGTCTGCTTTATGTGTGCCACGAAAATTACGGAAACGTACGCGATGTGTTTACTCGTCGAAAGTGAAAGAGAGTGGGAATTCACACCCACGAGAGATAATTATTATTATGAAGCGTGAGCTGCACTGCTAGTGAGAACAGAAATTCCACGTGTCATTTTATGTATACACTACTTCGAAACAACGATCTTATCGCACTCCTCGACGTGTTTGCGAGCATAATCGTTGAGATTTTCGATTTTTAAATTGAATCTTGCTCTATCTTCAATTCCCAGTGATAATTGATTTTAAAAATTCAACATTCGAAGAAAAATTGGCGTCAGTCTTGAGGATCAAGACGAGCTTCCACCGCTTCCCATTCATTGCAGCTTTTAGCATGACGATGATCATCGCTCAAACTTCCCTCGCACGACTTGTAATGAATGATACAGTCTGCCAACTGAATGAACGTGACTTGGTACGTGAGTGACTTTTCTGCTCTCGCAGCGCGAGCCGTCTTGCGGCAGAAAAATCGAATTGGTCTTGAAGTCTACGCAAAACCAACACACGTACACACACACACACCACCACCCACACATGCAGTGGTGTAGCGCGTAGAATAGTAGCTGAGAGACTACTAAATCGGATTATATATACTCCGAGTGTCGTAGCTCAGTGCTGTGCTGCACACACACGCGTATCATATATAGTACATACAACCACACGAGCGCGCGCCTCAATTAGCTCTCGCTCTCTTCTCGCGCGGTTCACTTGAATATTCCATGTCGGTCGGGATAATCGTTCCGTAGGAGAGTCAAAGGCGATATGCAGCTTTAATAGGACTATGAGCTTTCTCTCTCTCTTTCTCTCTCTCTCTCTATTTCTCTTTCTCTGCGTATGTGTGCTCTGGAAAAGAGGAAAAATTCAGCCTGCACATAGGGTATCGGCACTTGATAACGTATTCGATTATGCTCAAATCGACGAATTTCGTCTGATAGCTGTCGCTGCTAATGAGATATTAATATTTCACCGTGGACTCGGAGAGACACGCGAAATAATTCGATTTATTTCTTTTGCGCTTTTGATCGCGCGGCTCATGCAGAGTGACATGATTAAATATTCAAGAAAACTCGTGGAGATTTATAATATCCTCATTTGGCAGCTAATATAACGTCGCCACGAGCCAAGCGACGGGGAGCAACTGAAAAAAAAACCTTACAAGTATAATACAGAATTCCATTAAGAAAGTTTTGTCTAGCGGTACAGCACGACAGGGAGCTTTCGAATCTTATATTCATTAGAATTTGGCATTTTCCAGGGAGAAAACTAGTTTGGCAAGTAATCGTGCTTGCCGCTCTCGCCGCGCACCGCTCGCTGGCTTGTGCACTCTCTCCCTGTCTTTCCTGCGCAAGAAACAAATAAAAAGTTAAATGGTAAAGTTTAATAATTGTTATTGAAATATTAATATTTTATGCCTTCTACCCGCTCACGCATGCACGTGCGGGTGTGTGTGTGTGGTGGGTGGCGCCACTGCGTAGTCACTGTACAGCAGGACCACTCATTAAATAAGTTTATAATTTTGCGCCTTATATTATACATATATAAGCGCACATTTCGAAGTTGAGTTTCTAAAGCGCAAGATGAACGAGTAATGTATACACGTATATACAAATGTGTGAGTGTGACTATAAGTGTGAGTGCGTGTATATATATTATAAATATATATATACGTATATATGTATATTACCAGACCTCATTCACCAACTCCTATTGTTCGCACGAAAACTTTTAGCATTTCCAATGAGCGGCGCTAGTTCGCAGGCAGTAGACACGTGAATTCAAAAGTGCCACAGATAAAATATTAAATTGAAAAAGTTTGCTTAACTAATGACTGCTTATATACGTACGTAGACCTGTACAAACACGTATATACATTTTTACGCCCAGCTATACACATCAGCGAGTGTCGATAATGCAAAATAAAATTTCAAACTTTTTCATCATCAACTTTTTACGTGTGTATTAATGTATAAAAGTATATATAAAGCACAAGCAGCAGTGTCAGAAGCAGCGTCCGCCAAGTTCTTATTGATTCAAAAAGCAAGTACTGTACCTCCCCTACAGCGTCGGGGAGTTGTGGACGTATGGGGTGGACTCGGCTCTCGTGCTCGCTCTCTCTCTCTCTCTCTCTTTCTCTTTCTCGAACCCTTCTTCTTCCGCTTCTTCTTCTTCGCGTTTCTTACTTCGCGCGCGAAAGAGGGCGGCCGTTGGAGCGAGCGATGGTGACATCTTTCTTATCTCACCCCCTTTCTCCTTCTGACTCGCGCACACCAACGCGTATATATCTATGCTCCGTGCTGATAAGGTGGGAGTGAAGAAGTTTCCTCGAGGAGTGGCTAAAAATATGGCCGAGGAACTCGGGTTCACCCCGAGGTATATTAAAAAATTCAAATTCAAGCGTACGAAAAACTTTATTCTCTTGTTTTTGTGCAAATTAGTGTAAAATAAAATTACATATAAAAGTAAAGTCAGAGAAAAGCGCATTTTTGAAGCTTAAAAAAATTCTCTATTCATAATTTACGTGAGACGAAGTTTGTAATAAAAAGCAGGCTCCGGTCGTAACTCAACTTCCAAACTTTCTCGCAGCATTGGTGTATATGTAGATGGGTGGGGGTGGAAACTGCGCATGTCGTCGTAAGAAACTTCTGTGCAAAGCCTCGGAAAAGCCCAGCCTCCGGTCTCTCTCTCTCTCTCTCTCTCTCTGCCTCTCTTTCTCTCTCGCTCGCTCTCTTGCAAGCTCAAAAGTATAAGAAAGTGTGAAAGGGAGCACCGGTAGTTGTGTGTATATATATATATCTATATGCAGTGCACGGCAAAGCTCTCTGTCTCTCTCGCGCGGCCATCTTTATTCCTCCCACTCGCTCGAGCTGCAGCTTAAGAGGTTTTCCTTACAGCGCAACTTTTGCAACGGGAGAACAGGGTCTACGGAGCTAACTTGTGCAGGAGAACTGCGCACTTTCTCGCCTCTTTTTTGGGATATTTTTCTGAACATTTTTTGCATTTATTTAAACGAGTAACAATCATTTTGACGTATTTTAAATTGTATAATCGAGTTTTTTGAGCAACCAGTTTGATTGATCTTTACCAAATAAGTACAGCTCCCCGAGTTAATTAAGATTTTTTTCTCTGCAAATGAAAATACCCTATTGGATAAGAAGAAACGTCGTAATGGAGAGGAGCTTGGGACGATAAAGCCAGCTACTACTCTGGCTAATTATCCTTGCTCTAATTGCTAAATCGATAGGGCTCCCTATACATTTCAAAAGAGGTAATTTGACGAAGCGTGAAGGAAGAAAAAACAACGACACGCATTTTAAATCCTTATTGCTTTTCACAGGATGTCCGATCAATGATAGAGTTAACTACTGGGTGAAACGCAGCTTTGCTGAAGCATCGAGCAAAGGCCATTTATCGCTCCATTAAAACAGATCGCGATTGCACTTTTTTATCCATAAAAATTTATAATAGTACTAGCCGCAGCTATTGCAGGGAGAATTAATGATAATGATAAATAAATCGAAGAGAGAAAAGTTTGCGAGCTCGAGCGTTTGCAGAGGCATGACGGGTATTGTTCGAAACAACGAAACTTTTTCACGTGCACGCCGCGCCGCTTCATGTGTGTATTTCCAGAGTAAACTTTGACCATCCTTTCTCAAATTTACTGTTTTCTCTCTCACTCTCTTTCTCGTAGCACTTTTCCTCGACGCTGCAGTAGCACTAGCAGTAGCAGCAGCAGCAGCAGCAAAAGAGGACGAAAACAAGCGAAGTCTCGAACAATTGGATTATTGGTCCCTCGCAACGCTTCGCCCGCCCCACCCACCTTCGTTCCGTTTTCTCGTCGACTCTTTCCTCGATAACAACGTCGTCGTCGTCTCTCTCTCTCTCTTTCTCTCTTTCTCTCTCTCTATAGATATACGTATACTTATAGCAAAGCTAGCTACACTACCCCAGGGAGAGCTCAACGAGAGAAAAGGTGGAAACGCTAGCTCTATAGCAGCTAGAAGAAGAACGAAGGAACCCAAGAAGAAAGCATCTTTCTCTCTCTCGCTCTCTCTTACTCTGAATTCCAATTAAAATTTTCTTCTCTAAAAACAGAGAGTAAGAGAGAGAGAGAGAGAGAGAGAGTCTCGAGGATGAATAGATGAAACGAACAGCTGTGTATATATGAGGGTGGTGGGAGAGTTTCAGAACGTAATTATAGAAGGGGTGGTAGCAGCAGCAACTCGCGAGCAGCAAAGAACCCGCCTGCGCCTTGCTTGCACCCTCCTACCCCCGCGCCTCTCCCCCGCTTGCAACTACTTATTTTGGATACAGAAAGTATACTCGAGAGTAAGAGAAGGTGCTAGTAAGACTTTGTTGTTTCCTCGACGTTTTCCTCGCGCTGCCCCGGCTCGATGCAGCTAGCTACACGACAGATTATTCCGGGCTCGAGTATCGATGCTCCATAAGATATTCATTCTCGGCGAACCTTTTTCCTTGGCGAATGAGAGAATTAAACATCCACCGCGTGCGCCATTACTTCGTGTAGTTGCGTTTATATACGTATCCCCCGACTCGCGTTGCTACGTCGGGCGCGAGAGACCCTTTTTGTCTCGGCCTCTGCTTTGCCGTTATAGCCCCCAGAATATATGTATAAGCGAGCGCGCGTATCGCCTTTCTTCCCTCAATATATAGCTCGATCTCTCTCTCTCTCTCTCTTTCTCCCTCGGCTTCTTTTGCGCTCTTTCGTTCCATTTACTTCGTTAGCTGTTCCTTGTTTTCGCGCAGAAGAAGAAGAAGCGACTACTAGGGGTGAATATGTACGTACTACGTCGCTATAGATGGAAATTCGCGAAGCCAAAGCGAGGAATTTGCATGACAGATCCTTGGAATTTCTCGAGCGAGTGCTAGCTTTCTTCTTTTTGACCCGCAGGCTTCGCGTCTTTCGCTGTAATTGTAAACCGACGGGGGGATTTACATGGATGCCTGCCTGCCTGCGACTTATCTATGTATCATAAGTATAAAACATTCATAGCTTTCGAGCTGAACGAACGCCCTTAAAATATTTCAAAATGCAAAATTTTCCAAGAAAAAAACTCAGCCTCGTATCAAACAAGATGTACAACAAACACGCTGGTATCACATGTGCTCTGAAAATGCGCACGCGAGACAACGTCAAACAGGTTGTTGCTGTCAAGCAAAACGTGTGCGCGCGCGACGGTGGCGGCGGCGCACGCTCAGGCATCTTATGTGTGTGCTCCGCGCCGCGTTTATACGTGTACAGCATATATGTAACGAGACGTACACGTGCTCGTCGCGCGACGTGACGGAGCTAACTCTCAAAATATATATGTACGTACTGCTGCAATAAAATCCGCAAAATATTTTCACGCCCTCGCGCTGCGCTGTATAGAATTTCGCTCGGCCCGTAATTTATCGATTAATCTTTTCTTCGCGCGGCCAGGCACGTTTTATCGCGTGATATACGTGTATGCGCGAAAGGAGTTGAAAATAAAATAGAAGAACTTTCTCGACGTACGTAACACTGTAGTATAATGTGCAGCGGGCTTTAAACAACGAGCGCAAAAAAGCTCTGCTTCACGTGTGTCAGAATCATGCAGGAGATTGGCCCATCAACGCGAACGAACGAACGAACGCCAAAACTCCGGCAATTACGTCGGGTATCACGAAAATGCAGTCCTCCCTAAAACTCATCAGCAGTTTCTTTCGTGCCGTGAGCCTTTTACTACGTACTAACACCAGCCAGTCTCTCTCTTTCTCTCTCTCTCTCGGTGTAGCGGAGAAGTACACAACGAAATCAATAAAATACCCTGGGCTCGCTCGACGCGCGCGGCTACCTCTACAGCTTGCACAAAAGACGTGTCTTATAACATTTTATACTCCCCCGTCATCTTTTGCAACCCTTTGCTATATTTAAATCTCCCCTTTTCTAATTCTCCTCTTTCCTCGTTTCTCCTTGTACAGTCGGTCGGCGCCATCATGAAAATATTAAGAACCCCTTCGCACTGCAGTGGAGAAAATGGCTGACGAGAGCTGCCGCCGCCGCTGGAAAAGCTCCGGGGGGAGAGGTTGGGCAAGCAAAGTAGAAGTAGAAGAAGAAGAAGAAGAAGCAGAAGAAGGTGGTGGAGAGGGTGTGCAGCGAACTTGCTCAGACTTTCCGGGCTGTGCATTAAGAACTCGTGCTCGCTGCTGGCGCTGCTGCACACCCACCCCCAGTTTTCTTCTGTTCTTCTTCTTCTTCTTCTTCTTCTTCGAACTGTAGCCTAGGAGCTCGCCCCTGAGAGAGTAAGTTTGTTGGGCGTCATACATTTTGCAAGAGAAAATTACGGACGCAGCAGAAGCGGCGTATATTTTATCGGCGAGGAAGCGGCAAGCTTGCCTGCGAAGAGAGAAGCGAAGGGTTACGAGCGAGTCTGAGAAAAAGCAGTCGAGGGCTTTTTTGCCGTGGCGGGTGGCAGCAGAGACACGTAGCAGCACTGGATTATATTATATTATTCTGACGTTAACATTCGGCCAAGATTTATTATTTGCCTTTCGCGATAGGGAGAATCTTGAACGCAGCTCGGTAGTATTTTCAAGCTAACTGTATTTTCGTGTTCAGCAGATGCCGGCTGCTTTATGCAAATGCATTAATACTCATTACGTGAAATGAAACATTATCCCAAAAGTATGGTACAGTACGAGACTCGAGAACTGATCAGAATTTAATCGAAGCTTCCCGTATACTGCACCTTAGCCGTATGTCAGTCAATCAGTTGCATCCGATCGAACAGCTTTAAAGAAATCGCTTAATCGCGCAACATTGACGAGACGATCAACCGTTACTTTTTTGATCAGCAGAGTCGGTAGCCAACTGTATATCCGGCGCGATAGGGGTAAGAAGCAGGTCAACTTGACAGAAGATCTCTTTTTGTTGAACGAAAGAATGAAAGAAGAGAAAGAGAGAAAAAAAGAATCTCGGGCATCGTCGAGCGAGCGAGAGAACAAGAAGAATGAAACAGGTGGTGCTCGAGAAGAGCGTATGGCATTATACTTGGGTTGTGCGCGCGTGGAGCAATGCAATGTTTCCGGTGTATCACGTGTACGGGAGCTCTGTAGCGAGTATATACCGCCGCACACACGCACACGTGAGTTTGTCCTACATTCCGGCAGACGCACTATACCTTCTACCGTTTACTCGCTCCCTCCCGCTGCAGCTATTGCCGCTCGGATTATCTCGCTGCGCACGAGAGTATAGGATATGCGTGTGTGAGAGAGAGAGTCTGCGGATGAGAGCTGAGAGCGCACACACATACTCGTCTATACGTCGCACGCACACATCACCGATCCATCCGATAGATACATATAGCAGCAACGGTAGCTGGGCTCTACGCTTCTAGAAAATTAATCGGCCTTACGCGCGATGATCGAGGGGTGATGATCCCCTTCTGCTGGCACCTCGATATCCTAATCTGCAATTGCTAAATTTAATAAGGCTCGTACACTGGGTGACATGATTTCCAGGGCTGCAGATATATTACCAGATTACGCGAATCACCCGCAACCGAGCTTCTTCACGTGCTGGAAGGATTTTTTCTTATTTAAAGTTGAAATAATTCAATAGGACTCAACTATGCAGCGGTGGAGTATACCATGATGCGCAATAAAGTCCAGCTCTATTTATAACTCGTTCACGTGTTTATCGTAATTTCGGCGGCTCAATGCAGTATGTATATATATATCAATTCCAATCAAATGAAGTCTTCCAAACGAATTGGTAACCCGATCATCATCATCATCACCATCATCATCATCACCATCATTGTAGCGATTTAAGCGAGAAATGATCCGGACGAAAACATTTTCGTTCCTCGCACGCGCCAAAGCATATCAATCCCTACACTACAGCAGCGCGCGTTTATTCAAATATCATTCCAGTTTATTAGTCGCGAGCTCGCTCCAACTAACCCACGGAAAATGTCCAGATCTGAGGGTCTTTTGAAAATTAATCGTTTGGCGCGCGCGCTCGCAAGCTCGTAGGGCGTAGCAGCGGTCTCGGAGGCAGCGATCGAGCGCCTCGCATTATATCGCCTTGGCGCCAGGCTCCTTTATCCTTAGGTATCCATCTTCATTTTCTTAATCGCTCGGCTCTTTCTCCTTCTCAGCGTCTTTTCCTTGGGATATATACGCTTTTACCTTGGCGCGCGTGCAAGATGGCGACCGCTGACGAAGACGTATTACCTTTTGCGATAATGCGTGTGCCAAAGCCCGCAGAGTGTGAGGAACTTTCCACCCCCCATCTCCCTCGTCCTCCTTTGCTCGAGCTTGCAAGCTCACCTAGGATTATTTCAATTTTCCAACGCTGGATATTCGCACGCCGGTTTTCCTTATATCCAAGTCTGCGCAGAAAAGCTCTCTGCTGCAGCAATTATACGAGAGCTATGGCTGTTGCAGTATCGTTGAGGTCGATTTTTCAAACATGTCGGATGAGCTGATAATATTTTGAAACGCAAGCTTCAACCCAAGCCTAAAGCTTGTATTCGAGAGGTAAATCTCACTTTTCGGAAAAATTCATTTTTCGGGAAATATATTGCCGTGGCAAAAATATGAGCTAAAAAATATGGTGGCTACGGAAGCATACCGCTTCTAGTGTCTTTCATCTTTTTATGAGGCACTTAAGTAAGCAGCCCGAGGTCGTCATAGCAACGGTGAAACCTCTGGTATCAGGGGCAATCGTAAAATTAAGTAATGAGAAGATAAGAAAATATCGGTGCCTTAGGCATGCCGCGCGCGCTCACTCGCTATATATGCGCGCTATATAATGTTAAAGGTGGAGAGCCAGCAAGGAGAGGGGCAAAAATGAGCAAAGTTTCCTTGCCTCGCGCCCGGGGAATTTCTCGCCATAGACGAGCTAGAATTATGGGCCTTGAAGAAGAGGGTTGGAAGAAGCGATTTTTCACGGACACAGGATGACGACGGTGACAACGGCGGCGGCAACGGAGAAGGCTGCAAATGAGCAGTAAGAAGGATGAAATTCCTTTCTTGGAAGTATTACGAACTGTTTTATGCGGCACTTTTGCAAGCCGCTGAGTGACTGCTAGACGAGCGCCGCCAAGACTGCGTTTCCTTGCCAGTCATTAACTCGATCTTATATTTAGATCTTTATACTGATTTCAAACTGCTGGTGGCTAACGGCTAGTCGAGAATATTAAATTTCAAATTGCCCGATCTGACCTCAATTTTATTTTCAAACTAGTTACTGGACCTTGTAAATTTGCCAAATATTTTTACTGATATATTGACTAATAACAGCCACGAAAGAAATATTGGAAATTAATTGAATCGGTGGAGAATAATCAAGTGCTCTCACGCTTATATGCGAACGCACTAGATCCAAACTCTCAGTTTCGTGCCGGTAGAAATACACGTGCCCATCTGTGCGGGAGGTACAAGTATAATCACGGAGAGCAAACATGTGTGTGCCGTGAGCGTATATAACACCTCATCCTCGCGTATCTACACATACAGATATATACCGGCTTTCATACCTACTCTCTTTCCACGCATAGAGACGTAATCGTTACGCAACGCGTATCCCGTTCTCTCGTTTTTTTTTTTTTTTTCAAAGCGCTCGTGACTCTTTTTTATCGTCCCCTCGTGGCGTTGGCAAATTAACAGGATTATATACGTTCCGTTCAGGCGTTTTTTTTTTCACTTTAGCGTACGATAAGAGTTTCAGCGCGCGAATCATTCGAATACGCACACACAAGGATCAATTAATTCATAACGAGCGCGTGCGGTTTGGGCCGATGTTTTCGTCATTTCCGAATTGGAAAATATTATTATTGGGTTTTATACACCACGAGAGATCGAATCATCGATGAGGAAACATTCGATGATACATGAAAAGCCGTTTCATGAAGTATTTAATAAATGTGTAAATATGCCCAGCTGTGTAGAAAATGATTTTTCGAGTGGTGCTCGTTGATTATATGATACTTATAGAAAATACATAAGCCACGTATGCGGCACAGTACTCAAACATCTGATTTTACAAGTAGTTTTTAATCACTTTTCAATATGTTTATAATTTCGGGAGAATTTCCACTGGTTCGTGCGTTATAGCAGCGCAAGTACAATAAATATTCACTCGCTCACCGATGCATTATTCACCGGTTTGCATGTTGTTAAAATATTTCACGAATTTACACACACAATGGGACCAACGGAGCACCGGCGGAAAATTACATATTTACCGGAAACTCAACGAAATGATATTTTATTTAAAAATGCGCAGCTCTCTCGCGTAGCCTCGCAGGCATTATTATTCCATCTTTTGATTCTCGGCGTCTCATTCGTCCGGGCCTCGCGCCGGGCGCCTATTTGGGGGCGCAGATCGAACTCTCACCTCGCTGCATCCTCTGCAGCACGTCTTGGAAATTCTTGTTTAACGACCCTCTCGTCGCGCAGAAAGCTGAAATTATACAGCAAGTCACGCGCTTGCGCCCGAGCTTTCGGGGCTAGCCGCCTCGCAGCTCCTGCAGCTGAGCTCTCCCTTCTAAAAAGTTTTATAGCTCGAATTTTCAGAAGTTGGCGTTTCGCGACTAGGAAAGAAAGAGGACGGGGGTGTGGGTGGAGTTCGAGGCGGACTCGGTTTCGCCGTAAATTTCGCAGCTTGAAGGAACTGCACCGAGCGCTGGATGGGGGTGGGGAGGGCTAAATATCGCCATATCTTTCTGAAATCTAGACTCAATTGTTCGAGAGAAGAGAACGAGAGAGAAAGAGCAAAGTTTGTTCGAACGAACAAATGGACTTTTAGTTCCTAGGATTCTGTGTGATTGGCTAGATTTATTCGGAGTACGCGAGCGAGGCACTGCCGCAAGCTGCCGCGCTCGACGCCCGATTGGTCGCCTCGTCCCGAAGAGCTTTCTCGAAAATTTATTCATAATACGCGCAATATTTTGCACAAATGCAATTCGAGCTGGCGCACGCGAGCCCATTTGATTGATATTCGATTGCGAAAGATAGAAATTTATTAGATATTTACGTGAGCTCTGATTTTGACACACGCGCGTGTACTACTAGCTGGACGTGATTTCTAAATAATGAGCGCTTATTGCATTTATACATCCAGGCGCCATTACGTTGCGTTGAATTTGGAAATATTGAAAAATACGACGCTCCGATGAATTTATACTCTCTCGATTTCTGTCAATTTGCTCTGCTGCTGCTGCTGCTCTGCGCTTAGCCTAGCTGCTGCGTGCTTGGCATCGTCATCATCGTCATTATCATCGTCATCGCTCAAACTCAAACATAGTCGAGCTTTTGAATAGTTGGCGCGCGCGAGAGCTATGCATAGCCAGGATGCGAGCGCCTAGCTTCTTTCCGCGAATTCGACTAGTATTAATGCAAATTTTAATGCCTCGCCCCCAGGATTTGTGATGAATTGCATTCTCTCTCTCTCTCTCGCTCTCTCTTACTCTCTCGCGCGCGCCAGCGCACTAGGTAACATCGGTAGGAATTAATCGGATAAGTTTGATTGGATGCTCGCTCGAGTTTTAATTCCATTTGATGTCGTGTGTTACAAACATTTGTAACGTCATCTTTGATGGCAATAATCCTGAAAATTAATCGTTGCGACTTTTAAAAACCGCGAAATTACTCAGGCGCGTCATCCAAGTCCCATTACCCGTGTGTATACACGCAAGAAAGTATAACACCAATTTATCATGCGTAGAATCCCTCGGCTTGTTGCCGCTGCTGCTGCTGCGCATAACACGGATGTACAACACACAAAATCGTGATACACAAAATCCACTGGCCTCGCGCGGAGAAGCCTATAAATCATAGGAAAGAAAACCATTAACATCGTATACCGAGCAGCAAAAAGCGGCGGCAGCAAGCCCCGGACGGGAGCTGTAATAAAGTAATTTCATGAAGTGGTCTCTCTCTTACGAGCTGCACAGGGTGAAAAATTGCTGGCCCCTTTAACCGAGAACATACTGCGATCCTTTTTCTTCCTCCTTTTGTCTGGAGGGCGCACAGAGAGGGCAAAAAGAGGAAGAGCCATAAGGGCAACGTCGTCGGTTTGGCGCACGCAACGGAATTGCGAGCCCGGAAAAAGTCCAGTCTGTTATACAGCGGGGCATGCAGCAGCTTTTGCCCTCTTGCGGTTACAGCTTTTCTTCGACCCGTGCTTTGCCTCGTGCTTCGTAGTTTTAAGTGAGGTTTGCTAAGGCCGTGTGTGGTGCATGCTCTTGCGGTATGCACACGAGAGAAAGTAATGAATGATTTTTCAGATAAGAAGCGAACAATTTTCGTGAAAAAAAAATGAAAAAGAAATGGGCGAGTAAAGCAGTAAAACAACAGCTGCAACATCAACTCGTACGCGCAAACAGCAAGCTCGCACGAAAGTTGGCTTTCCAAAACTTCTGCCGTGCAGATTCGCGAACGTGAGCGCGCGCGAGAAAAGCAAACTAGGTTCGAAAAATACGAAATTATATATAAACAGTATAGGAAGGGCTGATAACAGCCCAGCCGACGCGAGGGTAGCTATATAGCGAGGCACAGTTTCATCGTAAAAAGCTGCAATAACACTTATCCAAACGAGTGAAGGCGGAAGCGAGTCCGCCCAGACGTTGTGCGCGCGCAAGAAGAAGTTCGCTCTCATCGTCATCGTCTGGGATTCGCACGTTTTAAGATGAGCAAGTTGCCGCCGCTGCCTCTTGCGTCTCAGCTTAGAGCATTTTTAAGGGGTTATCTTAATCCGGCATTGGATTAGCGCTTGCAAGCTCACGCGACTTGCAAAATAAAGCGACACCCTTTGCTTAGCTCGCTGTTTTCGTATATTCTTTGACAATATCGCCATACCCAGCAAGGTTATATAATTTTTTCTCTAAAGATTTTTTTTTCAATCGAAATTTTCATTTTCGTTTGTTTATATTTCCATCAAAAATTAAGAATTATTCAGTCGAAGAGAAAAGCTCGGTTACAAGCTGTCAGGTGTCGTATGATATTTATAAACCAAATGAACGATAGTCAATTTTCATTGTTATGGATGAATGACGTGTGTATGCAGTATACTACATAAGCTCATACGTATTTGTGTCTATATACTTGTAATAACATACTGATTGATTAATTGTTACCTGTTTTCGCACGTACGCTTGCGAATGTTTGTCGCCTCGTGTCAAAGCTCCACTGCGCTAGTCTGCACGCATGTATAACGTGGTCATGTTAGCTTGATATTTTTATAAAATCAAGCTTCACGTACAGGTCAAAAAGAGTGAAGCTTGCATTCCGCTGTAAAAGCTGATATTTCTTTTCATTGACACGAAAATATTGTCAATATTGTTTTATGAACTCGTGAAGAGATTTTATTATTTAATCAAGTCATACTGCTTCATTAGAGCGTCATTTTTAAAAATAAATACTGTTTCGAAAAATCTGACGTGGATTCAAAATTATTTCGAATTGATACTTTGATTGCATCGCTTGAAACTTTTGGTAAATGTTTTTAAAAATATTTTACTGTCATGGAACATACATATTCTTGATTATTATATACTTTTTAAGTTTAAAATTCGTATTGTAATAAATTTATCAAAATGTCAAAGTAATAAAATAATTAATATCGTATCATAAAATTTTTGCTTTAGGTAAAATTAAGTTTTCTCAGCTAAAATATCTATTTTCGTTTTCCAAGACAATCACTTAAGCTTGAATAATGTAAGCGTGAAAATAAAATTAGTTTGCCATTAAGAAACAGTTGATTACATTTTATTTAAACTGTGAAGCAAAATCAATATACGTACAGCTTGATGAGTTTTTACTATACAAACACAATGGAGTGCATACTAAAAATGTTGGTTAACGACATCAATTTACAATATAAATAAACCACGTGGTTTTATTGAACTTTCACGTTGCTTTGACAATAAAATGATTTTAATAACCACGAAAATGTCACAGCCAAATTATATTATCAGGTTTTTAATATGCCGAATAAATTGCGAGGCATAAATTCATTAAAAAACGAGAGTGCTGCAAGCGAGACTGTACCGTCATACATCGACACCGAACTATATACTTTTTCGAGTCGATCAAAGGTTGGTGAAGGGTATACGAGTATTCTTTGTACACGTACAATTACCCTACGCGTGTATACGTATACACTATGCACGTTGCCGCGGTTGCCTCGCGGTTTTACCCTTTCTGTTTTATGTGTCTACACATACGTACGATGGATGGTATACTTTTTATTTTTTTATCAACCTAAGTTAAGTAAAACAATGGAGCGACCGTTCTCTTTTAGGAAAAAGCTGCACATGTTAATTCAATAGTTCTGTGCTTTTTTGGTATCACATGACATCAATTGAGTTATATTGTTAAATGGACAATCCATTGAAATGTAAAAAACGACAATTTTCGGGAGTATTTTGTTTCAAGTAATAAAAGAATACGCAGTGAAAACTCGAACTACTGCAATAATACCTAGTTTTGTCTCGATTTTTTTTCGCAAACTAAAAGGATATACTTATCCCATATGCGGAAGTAGTAAATACACCACATGCTTACGGCTCTGGATGATTGCGAGTCTCGCGCGTGTTATATATATGCGCTATATATATGCGTGCTTCTACGAGGGAGTGCGAGAAGGAGCCGGAGATTTTGCACACACAGAGTTATAGCGAAACTTTCGGGCATTTATTCTCGCGAAATCTGCATACTACGTCCGCTGGGTACTTGCAAGCTCCGAGAGAGGAGAAGTAAGGCGTGTCCTCGCAGCTCGTGGACGACGCTGCAGCTTGACTGCCAGGTATTTGTTGAGCTTACAATCTTATACCAACGCTGTAGTTGCTGCTTTTTCGAGGCTTAAAATATTCAGTAGGTTTTTCGCATGAGTCATAATCAAGGAAGAATAGCGTAACGAGTGTCCGTAGAAATAGCATCGAATGCAATACTACAACGCAGTTAAGGGTGAAGCGTTAACAACAACAATTTGTGCATTATACGTATACCATGTATATTCAAGTAGCTTCATACAACACCGGCTGCACGCGTACGACACGTGTATGACAAGCAAGCAGGAAAGAAAATTACAACTTTACAGGCAATTTCAATAAATGCAACTACCATTCCGACTATTATTTTCAACTTTACATGAAAAAAATCGCTCAGTTATAAGAATCAATTCTCTTATTTTTTTCTAAATGATAGAAGAGGCTAATTGAAGAAATCAGCTCAACAAGTTAGCTAGGCAAATAATTAATTTCGTGAACGTAGGCTCGTGCACACATGCGTTGGTACGTAAGCAGGTTCTCGAGCATGCAAGAATTATACTCGTAGCGGCGACTGATTATCCGTGTGCGCGAACTTCCTCTAGTACTTGCTTCGCTCGCCACGCATACGCACACCCAGGTCATTTCATTATTTCGTTTGTATAAATAATCAATTGTACTGTGTGCGAGGTCTCGTATAATTTTTTTCGAGCGATTAGAAGGACAAATTTATAGCTATGAATAATCGATGAGAGTCATAACGGATACTTAACGTCTTGCGCGTTTCAACGATTATTGAAAATGTCTGCCGCCGCATAAGTGCATGTAATTACGACGTCCATAAGAATGAAAAGCTTCGACATTAGCGAGCAGCTTTCCTCTCTGTCTTTCTGTCTCTCTCGAGACTGCAGTCGACAGACCATTTCCACCCCATATCTCGTAGGTTCACGCACACGCATCGAAGCTATTAATCGAGAGATCCACGCATACGTCGTGCAGTGCAGTATGCAACGCTTGCGCGAGGGTCCCTCATCTGGCATTTAATGCCTGCATTTAAAAAGCCTGATCTATAGCCATGGCCAAGTTCGATTATTTATCGAACGCTGCGCTGCTGCGTCTCCTCGTTTTCTCTCTCTCTCTCTCTCTCTCTCTCTCTCTCTCTGCGCGCGCGGCGCTAGTCCAGTCGATAAATAAAAGCTCCGAAGTGAACGCCTGCGCCGCGCACGTAACATAATCCTGTGGTGCAGTTTCGTTTGTGTATATGCTGGCACGCTGACTAATCTATCAGAGAGCGCCCTCCGCGCCTCGCTGCAACGCCTGTGCGTGTGTATGCACCTATGCGTTCGTGTGCGTGCGCGTATGCACCAGGGGAGTTAATGTCATTGCGTCTCGTCCAATGAGGCGTCTCGTCCGTTATTGTGCGCTGTATGGGTGCAGCGCGCTAGCGACGACGCCAACGCCGGCCACCGTATCTCGTTCGCGCGATTCCGCCGTCACCACTGCACCGACCCCATGCACCCGGCTCTTTCCTATTTCTCTCTCTTTATGCGTATTAATATAATATAATGCCTACGATCATGATTGCTCCGATGGATTATTCGATTTAGCATTTTTCTCATAACTCTAAGAGTAATGAAATTCTGGAAATGATCATAAGAATGAATAAAAGATACGCTGAGTATAAATTACAAAAAATGTCGGACTGGCACAAGGAAGTCGTGTCGACTGCGATAAACTTTATGCAGTTATTAGATTATGAGAGAGGAGCATCTGCAGAATCTCGGATGGACCTGGCCGTTAATTTTCGTTAAAAAGCTTCGCACGCTCGTGCAGTAGGAAAGGGTTATATACCCCCCATTCACCTCTTATATACATTTTCTCAGCTGCTGTAACTGCTGCTGCTGCTACTGCTACTGCTGCTAGTGCTGCTGCGCCCAGATAAGTAAGCATGGTTTTACGCGATTACCTGTACATTAGAGCTAGGAGCATTTGTTTCGCTTAAATCGCAAGCCTCGCGCTGCAAGAGACTTTGGGTTTTCTGCAAATTTATCGGAGAGGGTGGTTTTAGAATCTCGTTTAGCGGTGACGCGCCCTCCTGCTGCCGCCGCTACGGCTGCTACTGCTGCCGTTCTCGCCGCCGTCTGCATGCATGTTCACGTGCATGCCATGGTGTCGAGCTGCTACAAGGGCTTGTATGATTAATCGCTTGCTTTGGCGATGATAGGAATAATGATGAAAAGTTGCTTTGGTTAAGGTGACATAGTTTTACTTACGAATTGCCAAGATTTTAATCGTCTTTCGTCTTGTAATCAGCGAAATTTATCGTCTCCTCTTACTACTGTTTAGTACGTGTATCAAAATGCGTCCGTATACGTTCATGGTTTTTAATTATTTTTAAAATTGAATCGAAATAACGATCGAAAGATATGCAATTTTACACTTGAAATTTTCTCATTTCACCCTCTACCAATTGAACATGAGAAAAAAGTTCATTTATATGCCACTTGGTGGCACCATAATACGCTTCACGATTTGGTTTGCGTCTGTGCTAAGAAGAGGTAATACAGAAAACTTCTATTTATCATACGATGCAGATTCCATCTGTACCGTTTGATTTTACTCGTTATTAGACATCATTTAAATAAATTTTATATACGTTTAAAAGTTATTTGTTTGTATTTTTGATTCTCAAGTTTCTAGTTGTGATATAAATTAAGGTAATATTCGTAGAAAAGTTTAGAAATGTAATGTAAAAATATTAAATTTAAGTTTTATTGCATTTGAAATAAAATAAAGATTTTATTTGATATCATTTCATAAAAGTGGGATGTAGAAATAGTTCAAGATGCACCTCCTATAATGAGTCTGTGAAATAATCCTTAATTTTGTCCGAAAATATTTAAATAAAAAAAGGGAAAGAATTTTTATTCAGTAAAGTAGATAGACTTTTAATAGAGATAGCTGACACATCTTATAGTAAAAAAAATATCGCACCATTCATTTACTCCTTTGTCAACGATTCTACAAGATAAATGTATCATACAAAAAAAGCGTTTACTCACCTAATAAACCTACTTGAATTACTCACCCCACAGAAAAAAAACACTAGCTCATGATGATAATGTCAGTAGTACACGTATGTCTCTTACCACACCCCAAACATTTTTTTCTACACGCTTCGCACCCTATTTGCGGCTCTCTCGGTTAAACCTCACACCTACGGACTTTTTGTCGAGATAAAAAATGTGAGCCACTTAGCGCTACCCCGTGTGTATAAATTACGTGCACGTATGGGTATGAGATTCCCGTCGGTCTGATTTTTTTCCATCAAACAGGTGGTTGGCCCGTGTTGTTTTTTTTTCGCTCACGTCGAGCCTCTTGTGTGCTCGTGTGTGTTTTTTTATGCTGCGGCATACACAGGTGAAGCCAAGCATACGTTGCGCGGTTTTGTTTTTTTGTGGACTCGACCGGTGATTAAGCAGAGGTTTGTTTTTTGTAGAGTGTGGGACATGAAGTAGTAAAAAGCAATCCTGTGGGATTTTTACAGGGTGTTTGTTGTAAGTGTTCGTTGATATAACGAAGTGGGTGAAAATGTATGCTCATTCTCTGCGGGGTTTCACGTTCTTTTGTAGATGGTAATTGATTCCTTCTGTCATAATACTTATTTTACAACATTATCTTATTACTTAGTGATTTTATAATTTTAGTTATGTTCACAATTTTTAAAATCTTGCAAAGACGGAAACTTTCGTTTTATTTCAAATATTTAATGAGATCGAAACATTGCATAAAGTTGTGAAAAAAATTGTAATGTTGCCTCAAACTTTTTATTTACTCGTTACTTCAAATAAAACGTTCAATTCAAGATGCCTCAATAATTTTGATGCTTTCAATGCCTCATAATTGCCTTGAGGCATCCTTATTAGTATTGTAAATATTATGAATATCGCTCAACCGAAATCTCGCTCTTAGCTCATTTTTCTTGTATCTTGTAACGGCTTTCTTTCTACAGCCCCTAGCTCGCTTTGGCACGCGTGATATCAAACTCACGAATACACGAAGAACAAGAAGGGGTTCGAAAAGGAGAAATCGCTACTTCGGGGTGGCGGACATCAGAAGGAGGGAAAGCATTCGGAAAATAGTGGGGTGAAGCCGCTTGCTCGTTGCCCCTCACTCTGACTTCCCCTAACCCCCCTACTGTTCAGGCGAAAACGTCGAATCAATAAAAATACGAATCACTCGGTTCTTGCCTTTTTTTAGACGAATTCAACGTTTTGATGCTTTGTAATTTGTTGCGTATGGTAATTTAACTAATTTCATGTTCGATGAGTACTTTCCTATGCATTACTGCATAACCTCAATATGTGTTTGATAAATTTGATCATTTTTTTTAACTTGAAAGAGGAAATTATTAATGACACTAATATTAATAAATGTGAATCTACTCAATATGCTTTAGTAACTACTTCCTATTGACGGAAAAAATGTTTTTTTTCAGTACACACTAATTCGTGTAGTAATAAAAATATTTTTGGTGGATAAAATAGTATAAGACCTTTGTTAATTGCAGTAGAACTAACTGATGTCACATTGTTATACAATTTTTGAAAAAGTATTTATTTTTCACAAGAATATTTCATCATAGTCTACAAAAAAAACTTCCCTCAATACTTCTCAAATACTTTTTAGTTATGATACAACCGGTTAAGCTTAAATTTTCCATCAAAAAATTTTTGATAGCTAAAAGTATCATTCAAGTAAAATTTTTTGATTTTGATCCATAAGAACAGCACTCGAAAAGTACAATGATCAGAACAGCATTGCACTTATAAATAAACCCCCGAGGAAGCTCACTTCTTGGTAGGAAAAGAAAAGGCAACAATAACAGCATTTCAACCTCAAGAATCACTCGAAACAGTCTAGCTGAACACCTCTCGAGTCTCACTTTGCCAATTTCGAAGGCTACTCATGAAATTGGTATCCCCTCAGCATCTCGATGTATTACCAACTGAGTGTGAGAGAGAAGCCCACGAATAGAGTCCGAAAAGGGAGTGTTATGTTCGAACAAACACAAACATTTAAGTGAGCGTGGTTGGCTCGCGCCACGCGCACTCCTCTCTGTTTACCGTCAAAGCTGCTGTTACTACTTTGCTTGTAACTCGGCGTCCGCGAGCATTTATCTTGCTAGATGCTTTTGGTATTTTTTAAAACTCAAGTCATAATTCATACGTAATCGTGTACATGCTGAAATCATGAAAAAACCTGAAATCATAAAAAATGTTGACATCAAGAATAGCTTTATACATTTTTATCAGCAAAGCCATTCATTCTGCAAGTCGAGCTGAAATGCTCTACCTTGTGCCAGCCATGACACAATGGAAAAAGCTTCATTTTCTCCTCTTTTTTCTGTCTTCGGCTGTTCTGTCTTTTTTCCACCCCCGTCTAGCAATAATTCTCAAGTTCCAAGCCCCGGCAGATCAGTCTTCCATGCAGTCTGCGCAAATCGGCAAGAGCAAAATATTCAAAAATCTACCCCGGGCAAAGAGAAAGAGTAGAAGAGAGACAGAGAGAAAAAATGTAGTCTCCCTTGCTCGATAAGAAGACAGCTCCTAGCTTCGAGGAGAAAGAAAGCAAAGGGTGAATCTTAAAATACAAGGCACCCCTCCATCTATCTCCATCGGAGCGAGTCCCTTACACTTTATATTATCCCTCGACATGCCGGGTCCGAATCGTTCTAACGCCGAGTTCTTTTGTATCTCGCTCGACGAAAATTGGTTCTTTCCATCCAAGATGATGAAAATCTTGCTGTACATCGTGGCACAGTCACTGATTTCAAATTCCGCCGATGGCTTGATTGCTAGTGCTCGTTATAATCAGCGCGTCCGAGGAACGGGCAAAAGGATGAAAAACGCGTAAACAATTTTTCGATTTTTCATAATTCGAGTCAAACTTCAGCCAGCTCGAGCGCGACCAATTATTTTTTAATCATGCCTTGGAAAATTAAATTCATTAAATCACATAAATGTGACATTCCAGTACACGGGGGAGAATGTTTGCGAAAATTTTCACATAAATTAAAATATTATTTTCGCAATCTCTTGCAGTAAAAACTGGCGAGCTTTTTATGCATTTATGCATAAGCAAAATGCCGTAAAAAGTCCGCCGCGCGCAAGCACGAATGTCAGGCATTTCGAGATGAAAACGTGAATTTGATGAAGTACTCTTTTGAATTTTCCACGTAGCTTTTCTGTACGCGCAATAAAACCGCACAGTACGCTCTCTCTCTCTCTCTCTCTTTCTCTTTTTCTTTCTGTCATTCAGCTGCAGCGAGCAAAAGAAATACCTGCCGCATACCCTTTTGAATTAAAGTTTAAGTAGTCAATTAGGGTTGCTGAAAATGCTAAGAGAGAGAGAGAGAGAGAGGATTTTTACTAGTCCCAGGTAGTAAGCGTTACAATAAAAAGCAGTAGCACGAGCAAGGATCGCTATAAATTTTCTTTTTGCCTTGCTCTCTGTCTCTATTCTTTTTCTATCTTCGTTTTACTTTCACCGACAATCGCACTGCAGTAACTATATAAACGCGCTTCTGTGTATAAGGTAGAATTACGACGGAATTCGATGCGCGGAGACAGTATAACTGCAGCATTTACGAGCGGCAAGTGCAAATCGTCGATGAACGGATTATTTAGCTTAAGTTTTATTGCCCTTTTCACGAGATTTCCGGACCCAGGCTATTCGCGATCGATTTTCGCAAATACGAGTTGTACACGTATACACTCAGAAGCTCTTACTCAAATCTGTTTCGAGGCTTATGCGAGCGCGTGACGAATGTTGCACATTCACTATGTATCCATTTGTGAATTTAATAATTTCTGTTCATGTGATTAATTGATCCGTAAGCTATCAAAGTTTCGCCGATGCGTGCGCGGATCAGTAAAACATTGGAAAGAATATAGAATTTTTCTAAAGTCTCTAGAAGCTTCGTAACTGCGGGCAATGAAAAATTGCCGGTATCGTTAAGAAGCTTAGCAAGCCAGAATAAAACGACTTCGTAATCATCTTTTCCAACCTTTTTGAAGCATATATAGTGCATCTCATTATTCTCCTTCCTCATTAATTCTCTCCTCGAGCGAGATGAGTGGAAAAAAAGTCAACCGACTGAACCTTCAGCGCAGCGACAAAACAGCTCTCGGTGTCTTTCTCGAGGCAAAAAAGGTAAGAGAAAGAAGCGCGCGGAGTCAAGGCAATAAAGACAAGCGGCCAAGCGCTGTATACCGATCGTGCCGTGGCCAAGAAAGGACACAAGGAGACCGCCGCCCGTGCTGCAGCAGCTCGCAGCAGCTTTCATTACCGTCAAGAAAGCTACTACCAGCTAGCGGGGGTGGGAGAGAAACAAAAGAGAGAGAGAGCGAGTCTCAAGGAAAAATCGCCCCTTTGTCCTGGTCGACGCCATTTTATCATTCCTCTCACCCTCCCGCTGGGCGTCGCAGCAGCCCCTTAGCATATTTCAAATGACAAAAACCGACGAGTGAGACCGAGAGAGAGATAAGACGTGTGCCTTAAACTTTAATTGCCTTTATTTCGACGTGAGAGAGTCGAGAGCAGGGCACAAGGAAAGAAAAAAGATTAACGTAGCGAAAAAGTTGAGAGAGCCAAGTTTGATTACGAAAACAAATGCTCGTGAGTCGATTTTCCGAGCTTAATTTTTTGCCCGCAGATATTTCATCAGTCGCGATGTCTTTCGTTTCGAAGATTGGAATAATTCGGTGCATTTTGAGTTACACTTCGGGGGAAGTATTATCTTCTCAAGCTCATATCAGGAATCCGCAACGTAATCACACCTTACCACCACTCATCTAATTCAATTTGTCGCAAAGATGAAATTCATCGCTATTATCGAGGCGTCTGAGATCGACGTTGCCTGGAAAAGCCAATATAACGACATTAGACTATACACACCAAAGTTTCAGAAGGGTATATAGAAAGTGAAAAAGAGAAAGAGGGAGATAGAAAGAGAGAGAGGGAATATATGCACATGCTTTCTCTCAGAGTACGCGGGCACGAGCGAGATCAGCTCTGGAAACTCGATCCGTAAAGTCGACCGCTGGCACGCGAACTTTGCCTGCTACTGCTGTTGCAGAAGAGAGAGAGAGAGAGAGAGAGAGAGAGAGAGAGATAGATAGAGAGAGCCTAATTCGGTTAGTGGGCACGCAAAATCTGTACAGTAGCACAGTCCAGTTTGTTTATTTAAAGACCAAGTCTGATGCATTCGGGTCTGCTGCATGCTTGTCACATCTACGTAAATGATGAATTTTATTGACATTGATGGTTGTTACAACAAAGTACACACTTTCTTCGTTTTCGTCCCTGGCAAATCTAGCCTCTCTGTGTCAGAACATCAAAATAAAGCCTTTATGTGTAAGTGAAATTATTTTAGAGTTCACTCGCACTAGTTATGCGTAGGATCCTAATAGCCACCTTCTCTCATCTAAAAACAAATCAAACAAAAACGCGAACTCATATACATTACCCTCGGCATTAAAGCATCATTCGCTTTTACAGAAAGGCAAATTCAAGAGCCTCGTCAGACGAAAGAGACGATTCTTAATTATTTATCGGGTAGGACTCAAGTACAAACACACATACACATTTAGCCATCAGTGGCAGTAGCAGTAGCAGCAGCAGCAGCAGGGCCAAGATTAGGATCTTATTCGACACCCTCCTCCTGGACTCTGACTTACTTACACTGGCATATTCTGCTGATATTTTTATGCCTCAACATCCCCGGTTGCTTTTCCTCGCTAAGGAAACGAGGCTTTTCCATCGAGTCTGTGTATATTTTAGGCATTAACGAGAGAGAAAGAGCCACCGGCCATTTTAGTAGTCGCTGGGTTTCGCTCTCTCTCTCTCCCCGCCACCCGCCCGTCCACCGCCGCCTGTGATGTAGAAAGGAAAAGCATTCGCCATCACTCCCTTGCTAGTATAGCTTCGATAGCGTTTATCCCCCCGTAGTCATTCCACCCTCTAACAGATGAAAGACTGGCAAAATGGTGTGCTACTACTACTGCTACCGCGATCTTTTTATTTGCCGGCCTTTCTTTATATTTATCTCTCTTCTTCGATTTGGGCTTCTTTGGTTTTTCAACGTTCTATTTGGATTTACATGCAGCACATCAGTGAATTTTCAAAGCTACCGATTGATCCTTTTATATGGTCGACGTCAAGCTCGCGGATCCGACCTTTCTTCGTAGAATTTCCTTTCCGATATACTTAAGATGATTGAGTATCTCAGTCAATGTAGAGCACTGCAAAAAATTCCAATAAAAAACTTCACTATAAGTTTAATTGAAATTAATAGTTAAAAAAAATAAATAAATTTAAAAATATCAAGTAAAAATTTACCATAATATAAAATTAAATATTTTTAGAAGATAGTGAGAATTCCTCTTAGCTAAATAAAAATCCAAAGGCCCGCAAGTATAAAAAATGTTTCAAATTAGATCGAAGAAATCGACATAATAATCTATAAAACTAGACTATAGCCAAAAGAATTCAATTTATCGATAAATAGGTTTTCAGTAATAATATAGAATTCAAAATAAAAAATTGATCATGGTTGAATTAAAAAATTTGAGTGTAAAGTATCGATTACAAATTTAACGCGATGAAAAAATAAAATGAAGCACGGTGAAATAATTGTGGCGCAGAGTTTTTGGATGATAAAATTTTGTTAAATAACCAAACTAATTATTGGAAAGTTGAAAATAATATGCTCCTATGTTATAACTCACGTACAAAGTTTACACAGTCACAATAATCTCACTGAATCAGCACTAATACCACAAGTTTCTGAATATTTCTTCGTTTTTTAAATCAGTCCAAGTTCAATATCGTTGAAACAAACTGAAATGTTACTTGCAAGACCGTCAACCAAGCCGGGCAGAGTCCCGAAACAGAATCAGGCCCTTGCTCGCTGGCTCCACGCGTGTTTGCACGTCGTCCGAACTATCTGGATGTGCCCGCAGCCATACTTCCCCACTTCGACTCGGCAAAAGCCGGAACAATCTGTACTTCCTGAAAAAATGTAGAAACTCGTTTCCTTCGGCATAAACGACTGACCCTATCCATCGACCATACTAACACACATTCGTCGGTCCTGTCAAATGAAAGGAATCGAAAGGGTCGGCAGTGTGCGCGCTTGCAGGGTAGGATAGGTAACGGTGCATTAGCATAACCCTTATATGTATATGAGTATGCGAGAGCGAAGAGTAGCCGCTGCTGCAGAACTGGTCAGGTAAGTTTTTCTCACTCCGCGATGACCAGATGCCCCTGCTTTACCTTTCCATTCATTCATTCCACACCGGCCTCGAGTGAGTGTAAACGAGAGAGAGTTACCTAATAGAAGGGCTGCTGCCGTTGCTGCTACTGACCTCCCCTTTTCTTTACAAAACTTACGGCGCACATTGAGCGGATGACCCCTGCTATAAAAATTCGCAGGAACCGGTTTCTCGCACACACGCGCGCGCGCTCGTTGCCGCCGCTGCTGCTGCTGCTTCCTTCTATTGTGTCGTCGCTAGGCCTATCTCGGACGGATTTGTGTTAGATAAATGCTAGAAGTTTTTTTTGACCCAACTTCTCCTAGGCAGCGCGTCGTACGCGTGAGATATTAATGTCAGACGAGACGACGCTACTGCACGTCCGTTACGATCGCAGAGCAGAGAATTTCTATTTGTTTTCGATGCTGTTCGATAATTGTCTTTTCATTAGAAAAGCGAGCGAATCAAAGTAGGACGACGAGCCGAAAGTAAGCTATAACAATAACGAGAGCGGAAAAAACAATATTAAAGCAGCAGCAGCAGTAACATCAGCAACAGCGAGCGTCTACTTAAAAATAAGAGAAGCCATTTTCATTCGTAGTCGTCGGAGCATTACAAAAGCGTTTAAATGAAAATTGTGCACTTCTCAGTCGCAGCGACTGCCTCCCTGAGAAAAGGAAGAAAGAAGAAAGGGACGCGAACGCGGCGCTCTCGCGAGGCAAGCAAAAAGAGAGAAAAAGCTCTCCACTACCGGCGAGAGGAGAAAATGCAACTTTTACCCCGAGAATGGAAAAGTTACGCTGAGAAATATACAACGACGAGGAGAGCTGCGTCGCTGAACAAATTATCTTGAGAGAAAGAAGCCCGAACGATTTCAACTATGCCCCCGCGCCTGGTCACGCTTGATTAAATCAACGCAGGAATTATTATAATACGCAGCACATCGTCCGGCGCGCCTCGGCCAAACTGATATTTATATCTACACATTAAATGCAATAATGATTTCGTTCGAATACGTATATAATGTAATGACTACAACTAATCGAGCGAAGTGTGCAATCAATTAAATAATTTAGGACTAGGTTTTAGAAACATCAAATATTCAATTTCGAATAAATTTCTAATGGCGCGCGTTCGCGGACTGTTTATCCACAGCCGAGTTAGGCCTGTTTAGAATAATAATGCCCAGCTTCACAAAATCATTGGCATAGAGTGATTAAACGCTTTGTGCGTAATTTTACATTGTACATTATATTGGGAGAGACTGGCAGAGAATGAAAACGAATATATAATATTATATAGTATGATCAATCAAAATGCTAATACCGTACTGGCCACATAATAATCGAAATCGCGGACTCTATGAACTGTAACGCAATAATATTTTGCTTATTAGAAACAATATACGCTTTATAGGATTTAATTATTGTTATATTCTCTTCTCAATGTCAATTTATCAATATGTACTTGGCATTTTAAGAGCTGGCCAGTAAATTTATTCGTCAAAATCTTGTCATTTTGCGAGAATATATGAGCAAGTCGTTCAAATTAACAGTTATGCTTCGATCGCTTGATTTTATGAAAGAATCGAAATTTCTTTTCTCCCGAATTCTTACATGCATTGTGAAAAATGTTTAAATGTACCTAATGTTCTTAAAGTTTCTTCAGATCTACAATTGCCAGCTTAAAAATCAGTTTTACTAAAAAAATGTTTTAGACAACATCGACGCATACATCATGAAACTTTTTTAGGTCTATATATAAAGACAACTTTATAGCGGCGCGTAGCCCAAGCACAAGCAGTCCACGCAATAAGTTACACTCTAAAAAGATCTCGAATCCGTTTCTCAGCAATAAGCCAGGAAGAAAGAAGATTAAGAGCTGGGAGAGAGAGAGGTATATACGGAGTGCGAAAAGGACAGAGAGAGCGGGAAAGAGCGAAAAAGCGCCTGGAGAAAGCGGTGGTGGCGGTGGTACGCGGGGGAGACTCGAGATAGGACGGCATTAATTACCCCTTTATTATAAAAACTCGCTCCTGCTCTGCTCTCATTCTGGTTAGAAAAAGAAGGAAGGTGGGGTGGGTGGGGAAAAGCCGTTGGAGCTTGGCACCCCACCGCGAGTTTGCTGTACTTCTCTCTCTCTCTTTCTTTCTCGCACTGTATCTATAGATAAGAAAGGAAAAAGATCTTTCTCTTTCTTGCCGTTTTGCTCTTTCTCTCTCACTCTCCCTCCCTCTCATCTCTCTGTTCAATTTAAAATACTTAATCTGTCTTAGTTGCCTGCCTAGCAGGCAAGCAAGAAAGAAGAAGAAGACGAAGAAACAGGGAGAACGAAAAGGTTGTCAAATGCAACTGCGGCGAATCTTGCTGTTTTTAACGTCCATTAACAGACAAGGTCAGAGATTGATGACGAAAATCGTGTTTTGACTTGAGATTTTTCTTTTGATTTCAAGAACATGATCAACTTCCAGCGGCTATTATAGCTGATAAAAAATATTTCTATATCAAGCAGTCGATCAATTTAATCTAATTTCAAATCAATCAAAATCATAAATTCACAAAGATCTTTTTAGAAAGTTTGTTTTATTTTTATAGATATCCAATAATTTGCTGACAGATTAAAAAAAACGTTAGAGCTCTTGTTTTTCTCAAAATTAACCAGAACAAATAAGATGTGTTGACTTCTCTGATGCAGGGTGTACTCATAAATCAGAAAATAAAATCACACACATACCCTTGCAAATTATCTCTCAATGTCTACCCAAGCACGTGATGTCGCTAGCGTATATCTATATACAGCTCTGAGCGAATCTTCCCTTCATCCTGGCTATTAGTTCCTTCATCAGCGCACGCGGGAGCGATGCTGTAGTCCATGGCTGCATTTACAAAAGATCGCGCAGGCTTTTTCCGATTTATAAGACGTTGGGAATCTTTCGAGGCGCGATCTTGGACCCCTAGCAGTGGCAGCCCAAATAACTTTCATAATTCTCGATTAGAAAGTTTTCCAGCTCCCGGGGTAGCTGGGCTGTATAAGATCGTCTTCTTTTTCAACCCTCTTTTGCTTTTACCGGTGAGCAAGCGCGCAAGAGAGAGAGAGAGAGAGAGAGAGGAGAGAGAGAGAGAGAGAGAGAAATAAAGAGACCGAACGGAAGATTTTCAAAGCGGCGATGAAAAACGAAATCGACGTCAGCGGAAAATTCATTATTCACCGTAGCGCCAGGAGAAGCTAACGTCTTACCACCTCCTTGCCTTCTTTTCTTTCATTTCTTCGTCTTTCTCCTTAACTTTTCTTCTCTTTCTCGCTCGCTGGCTCGCGCTGCGCCGCTCGCGCACTTTCCTTCCTTTTTTGCAACAGCCCCGGCCAACTTTTAGCTCTCTTTCTTCGTTCGCCTTCGATGTTATACTTCTTTCCCAGAGCCATACCCCCGGCGATCTCTTTTCTCTTTTCTTTGAATGTATATATGCGCGTGGTGTATCCTGCACCGAGCCCAGGCTAGAATGGCGGATCATTAACGGGCCAAGATATCTCGCTACTGCGGAGCTTTGCATTTTACCTTCTTGACGTCAACAGAGAGAAAGAGAGAGAGAAAAATAAAGAAAGCGTAAAGAAAATGGAATAAAATTAAAAAAGTTAGAAAAACCTCAAATTTATATTCGTCCGATTATCTGAATTCTGTTGTTGTTTTAATTAAATAAACATTGTTGCCAGTTACCAATGTTTTTAAGGTTATTTATTTTACGTCCACTAAAATCGCTGGCGCATTGGGCTAGTTTTGCTCGAGGGTCAGTGAAAAATGGGCAATGAGCTCAGTTTATTCCCATCTCGCCATATGGTGTAGTACGCATATACACACATACTCGGTAAAGAACGAGATTTGAATAGTTTTTTCTACCAGCTTGACCCTTTTTTCATTTCGGCTAGCGTATTATGAATGGTCGAGTTAAGAGTTGGTAGAGCACTTTTTTACGTCAAGGTGTTCAAGAGCCTTACGAAAAAATAAACAAAAATACAACGAATTACAAACGTTTTGATGATTCGTCGTTCAGTCAATATATAACTTTCAAAAAAGCTCGTCTTGTACGTTGAGGGGCTCCTTCTTCGTATTCTACCCACACCCGTAGCCAAGTCTTCTTTTAGCCGCGCAACCCACACCCCCTTTTTCCAAACGTCCGAGGGAATAAGACTGCTAGAGACAGAGATGATAGGGTGGAATATAGGCGGCATAGTGTGTATAGCAAAGCTCGGGAAAAATAGGGGTGGCAGAAAAACGTCAATAATATCGGCAAGATGGAAGTATTACGCCCTTTCTCTTTTGCTTTTACCGTCGACGCCGATGCGATGCTTCATTTTTCATAACGCTTTTGATTCTTGCGCGTTTCCATTTTTCCTATAACATTCATTTTTTTTCGTATCTGAACAAGTTTTCAAGGCTTTTTAAAAGTTTTACGCCGCATTAATAAAATCCATCAGAAGAGATGAGTTGTTAATTTTGTACTTGCTCTCTAAGTAACCGAGAATATAAATTCTCGTCTTCTTTGTTTTTCTTTCAAATGAACAGCATATAAGAAAGTTATAACAAGTTAAAGTGAATTCTGCTCTAATTTTTCTGGGCAACACTTTCTTCTCTACCTCCCACTCTGCCCTACCATCTCTCCTTGAAACTTTAATAATTAATGAGTTGCAAAATTTGTGCAAAAGTTTTAATAGCTTTTTGTTAAAATGCGTACATAATAAGTACCGTAGCCAGCTATCCCTTCGAATAAAATAGCATTTATTTTTTTGGCCCTTTACTCTTCCCAATAATACGCGTTAAGATTGCCAGTGTATATACTGCAACCAAGAGCAGCAGCAGCAGCTAGCGACACCAGGCGCAAAGGCAAATCAAGAATAATTACTCGTTTATTTTCTAAAATTACCCAGTGCTAGTGGTGCGTTTAACTTAGGGACGAGATAAGGTTCAGTGGGGGTGGGGGGTGGAGGCACCCGTTGCTTAGATGGATCGCACCGAGTGTCCCTCGAAGTCGAGAAAATATATTAATGTCTCGTATCTTCTTCACAGCGGAGCGGACATGACGCGCTTTTAAGAGTCTCGATAATAAACGCAGCCGCACTTCGATCGCGAAAGAAAAGCTCGCGCGCGAAGACCCTTTATAGCACTCAATGAGAAATTACTTGCCCAGGATGATGATGCAATATTTATGGTCCTGTCTTGAAAAGCCAAATGCTTTTTTGATAAGCCACTTTTCGGCGCGTCTTTACGACACTCGGCCGTGATCTTTCCTCTTCGTTCGAGATTTATGCTTTTTCAGTTTAGTTTTATTTATTTTTACATTATGAATCGCGTGAATGTGAATTAGGTGAATCGTAGCGACGATTTGATGAGCTGCGTATACAAATCACGATGGATGTAACAGAGTGCGCAGCACGTGTGTTGTGGCAGAATTATGCTGCAGATGTTGGAAAGGTGAGGGGTATCTGCAGACGCTCGAGCTTGTGTACCGACTGCGGTTTCTAATCTCCAAGTGCCTGTTTACATAGATCCATAAGAGCAAAGTCGACGCATTTGCACAGAATGGTAGAACAACACGCTATACCGAGGCTGTATCCACCGATAGAACCGATGCCCTTGATAGATTTGTTTGCGCGTGTCGGTGATTAGCTCAAACGATCGTTTAACATAAAACGTCTTTGTGCCCCTTAGGTACAAATAAAATATCGTAAAATAATCGTCTCTACACGAACAATCAATTTTCCTTCGTTAGAAAAGCTATCAAGTCGTACGAGGACAAGCAACGCTCGGGGTATATATCATACACCGCACGATACACACCTTCTTGTTTCTCTCTCATGCAGCAGCAGCGACAGGAGCAGCAGCAGCATTCGAGTCTTTGTATATTAGGTCGGTATACGTATACGTGCGCGAGAGAGAAAGTAAAGCGCAACTATGTAAGCGGCGACGACGACGACGACGACGACGACTACGACTACGGCACAGGAATATAATTACCCCAGTCATGTTTTCCGTTAATTGCCATTATCGACGAAACTTAGTTAAGCCCTGGCTGTGTAGGCGCGCGCGCGCGACAACGCGAAAGATGCGTCCATTCGCACGCGCTTCCGTGTATATACGTGCTCGGTACGTGTGTAGCGATATAGAGAACGACCTACCACGGAGAGTGAACGGAGCACTTTGAGGAAACGAGCCGAAATTTCAATTTGATGGCCGATGTCTGACGCGGAGAGCTGCTGCGAGAATAATATGCAGCAAGGTTAAATTTTTTTTATTTCTATCATTTCGTAACTACATTCCGTGGCAGAAGAAAAAAAATTCAAAGGAATTCGAGCTAGTCGAAAAATGCCACGAAGACTTGAATTCCGATTAAAAGAAGAGGAGAGCAAGCTCGTTACAATTCTACGCAGAATTTAAACTCATCCTTTGTAAATGAAAGTCTCGATCAAAGTTTTTGAAACGAGCTGACTAAGCAGCGAGTCGCTGGCCAGTTCCGCGGCGTACACTATTCTTTCGTCGGGAAAACTGAAAATCACTCGCTCCGCCGAGCTCTTTCTGCCAACGACATTATCTTTCGGACAGACAATGCCTTCCGCTCGATCGTCTCTATGGACACACATAGGCCCGCATCCATTTATATATACGTACACATCACTCGGAGGAAAATTTTCCTTTTCCTTTCTACTGCAATTGTGTACTTTTCTTCTTTTCTTTGCTCTAAGGTATAGCGGAGCTTACTCCCTTCTTTTTCTCTTTTGTCCTTTTCCAAATTAGTTTGGCCGGAGAAACTCTCCGGACGAAGAAAATTTCTCCATCGAAAATCCCGACTCGAGTCTTTTTCGACTTATTTTTCGCCAACTCGTTGTTTTCTCCACTTCGCAGAGCGAGTATCGACAATTCATACTTTTTTTTCTCTCTTGTAAAATTTCGCATTCGTTTTGCAATTCTCTGCTGGCAGTTTAATGTTTGAAGAAAGCAAATCGCGAGACGATACAGCTCGAGAATCGAGAAGGAAAAATGAAGAGAAGGAAAAGAAAGAAAAGAAAAGAAAAGAAAAGAACCCGCCTCGCGACTAAGGGAGCGAATGGCTTGCGCAGCTCCACTGGTCGGGGGTGGGTGGGTGTGCAGGGCAAGGACATAATGAACGAAAAGAGAAAGAGAGCCGCGCGCGCGGCGCGCCTCGCTCACCAGATAAAGGCGCGGACGAAAGAAAAAGACAAGGGTTGCGCTTGCTTGGGAGCGCGCGGGGTTGCGCGCGGGGGAGGCAGGGCAAGGCAAGGCAAGGCGAGCGAGGCAACGGTAGTAGTAGAAGACGTCCGTTGCTGGCACGCGCGCGCGGCGAGGAAGGAAAAAGGGGGGAAAATAAATTGAAAGCAAAATTGTACTCGCGCAAGAAAATGGAATTATTTCTCGGCTCTACTACTGTTACCTCGAGATACGAAGAAAAAGAAGAAGGGGCGAGAGAAAAGCTCGCGAGAGCGCTACGCCACGCTATATACATATATACAATAAGGCCGTGTCCGAGATGGATATTCGGGCTTCCATTGTATTCTCGCGCAGTGGAAGAGCCCCCGGAAAAAGAGAGAAAGAGTAGAAACGACTTGGCGCTCCTACTCCACTGCGTGCACAGAGAAAGAGAAAAGAGCTACTGACGCTAGTCTGCGCTGAAGCTCCGGCAAAAATCGCGCTGGGCTAGATATCTAGATGAAACGTAAATGTCCGCATTAAAGGTATTGTTGATGCTGGGAATTGTTCTTTATATATGCATATAAACTCGACTACGATGCTTTGCAATTCTTTTTCAAAACGGAGAAACAAAGACGCGCGCGTGAAACTTGAAAAATAGTCGCTCGCCTAGGTGACGATTCGTAGGAAAAATACAACCACGAGTACGTATCGTCGAACATATTTATTCATTGAGGCGAAAAGAAAGCCTAAGGGTCGTCGCGAGCCCAGCCTCCGTATATCTATATGTTTCGTGCCTTGAAGCGAAAATTTCTCGTTTCAATCTGGATTTTAATAATTCGCCGCGTCGAAGAAGAATTCGGCAAGCCGGCTAACTCTCACTCTGAGTCGAAATTTTACTTTGGCGAGGGATGCAAATAATTACGACGCGCAGAACGACCAATTTGCCCTTCACTCAAGACTACTCGGCAGCAGCTCCAGCGCCAGCGCCTAAGAACAAATCGAACGAGATACTTTGTGTAACGCAGAGAACTTTGATGAATTTTCGGGGCCAAAAATGCGTTTGAGAATCCATCAAGTAAGTTGCGGAAAGAAGACACCCCGTGAGAAATGTCCACGTATTTTTCTTATCCGCTCCGGGAGCTAGGGTAGAATAATCGAATGCGCGAGCTCGCGTAAATTTCGATGGGCTACGCCGCAATCGGCTCCGCGCGCCAAACAATACCCAATCACGTATTTCTAGTTTATATGAGTCTCGAGAAATTTATTCTAGATTCGCGCGCGTTAATCCAATAATTTAGAGTTCACTAAATTAGAGGAATTGTCATCAAGGCATTGTCCATTGCTTGGCTATTAATTAATTTCGACAAATCACGTATCACACGTGAGAAAAGATTCAAGGGTGGGAGAGGTTGCGATGGGTCATGCGTACAGGATGTGTACTATATTCTATTATAATAGTACGTTAAACAATGCAAATAGAGAAATCAAGTATAATAGTACTGCTCTGGACTAGGAATTGTTTTTGTATTCATGATGCGATTAAAGCGCAAAATGCCATTGAATTAGCGAGCGATTCTAGTAAAATCCAATGTACCGGCCGAAATTAGCATAATAGGTCCTGCAGCGGTGTTCCACTCTACTCTGATCAATAAAGTAGGAGAATAATACAACTAATTCACTGTGTAAATCGTTAGAAACTATCTAATCGTGTGCATTTATTTATACGTCGCGATGTAGACTAGTCGACGCGAGGCCATCGCTGCTGCTGTTGTTGTTGTCGCCCTCGTTGTTATTGTCAGCTACGTATAGAATTTATTATCATGCCTAATTTTAAAACAAAACCGAAATTCAAATCGTGGCTGGCAGAATGATTATTGGTCAAATAATTTAGAAATTGTACATGGTTCACTGCAGCATTCGATGCATACGTGATTTTTATCGTTAAATGAGAAGTGCACGTGATGAGAAATTTTTATTCAGATATTTTCATTTACTTTATAAATGCAATACAAAAATATTTCTGGGTACTATTTAAAAAAATTAGCTAAAACAAATTAGTATGAAAAAAAGAATTTTTTTATAGGCTTTTTTATATCTCTTAAAAAGTACAAAAAATCATGACCCCCATCCCTGCTGTGGGGTCGATTTTTTATTCCAGCAAGACGCGTGCCAAAGAAACCACGAGGGACAATCAACTCGGTATCCCACAAAATAAACACAGATTATTGAGCAAGGGTCGCGTAGAGACAAAAAACAACTGTAGCCTTCTCTCACCCCGAGCCGGTTTTTTTTATTCTAACACGAATACGCGTCATCTATCGTCGTTCTTTAGAATTTCCAAGTGCGTATCTCTACATACCAGCACTGAAGCAGACAACCCTTTTTTAGCGCCAAAAAGTACGCGCGACACCAACGTCATCTTGCTGAGGGTAGCTCAAGTTTCGGGTATCGACTGGGTTGTAGCGAATAAGTTGAAGAGATGGAAGGTAAAGGTTCACAAAAATCAGCAGTCTAGTTACTTTTTTCTCCTGCCAGACTGTTCATCGATTTTTCTGCACATTATGTTTTGCATTCAAAGTCAATACCATTATACGTCCTTTAAACACTTACATTGTTTTTGAAACGATCATTTTTTTCATGTCTACTATATTTTATGCTGCAACGGCTACAATATATATGGATTTTTATAATAACTTCGTTGTAAAAAAATTAATTGATATTAGTTAATAAAAAATAAAAAAGTAGTAAATTAGTTCATAAAAAAATGAAAATTTTATGCACTTTATCAGAAAGTTAATTCAAAAGAAACACCGTTACCAAAATATTTAAAACAAATTTATTGATTGATTTTCTTTGACTATGTATCGAAACTACGCTTGTCAATGACTGTGATGAATGAGAATTTAAAAACCGCTGCCAAGTTATTGGCAAAGTGCTTCCTCATTCTAATTTTTATTGTATTATAATAAATATTAACCTAATAGTGGATACTAATAAATTTAAAAATCCATAAAAAATTTTTAAAAGAAAGTAATGGCCTGGCACATTGTCGCTGTACGCGCGCTTGATCTTATTTTTAGCCGCACGCACGCGAAATATACTCGTACGTTTGTAACGACGATCAATTTTTAAGTCCCGTTTTCTATCTATTTGGTCTTAAATTAAAACTTGACTGCTCTGCTCTCATGATGACAACAAAAATTGAGATAATTCCGGCAATTATACGTGAAAAAATGAAAAAAAATTTTTTTTTCAAATTTACAAAAAAAAATTTAAAAAATCGAAAAAAAATTTTTTTTCCCCGTGTATTGCCAAAAACCTTTTTCTAGCCTCATTATTACTACAAACGACAATGAATGTAATTGAAAAATTCCGGCAATTATACGTGAAACATGAAAAAAAAAAATTTTTTTTCGAATTTATAAAAAAAAATCGAAAAAATCGAAAAAAAAAATTTTTTTTTCCGTGTATCGCCAAAAACCTTTTTCTGGCCTCATTATTACTACAAACGACAATGAATGCAATTGAAATTTATACAATCTACCATAACATTTTCGAGATTTTGCTTCGGACATACGTACATACACACACACACACACACACACACACACACACACACACACACACACACCACACACACACACACCCACACACACACACACACATACATACATACGGACATTTGTTGAGAATTCAATCTAGTTTACAAATATGTAAACCAAATTGTCCTACGAGGTCTGGTTCAAAATCTCGTTTTCGAGCCTATCACAGAGCTTCCTCTATGAGGAAGCAATAAACTAATTTCGATATCGCAAAAATGTGTACATCGTAGAACCAATTTTAATTTTTTTTTTGGCATTTTAAAATCGATTCAATAAAATGTCAATTTTAGTAACTTTATGTTTTCGCGTGATAGCATTTCTTTTTCCAGTGAGTACATTTTTGAATTACACCTAGTTGAAAATATACTATTATTATAATATAATCTCGCGACTATAAAATCTCATGAAAAATTATATGTTCTCATGAATATGCAATATGACATTTTTAAAAGTATTTTACATCGTTTCCCGATAAATTTCATAATGCTAAGCGTTAGTTTTTGCGCAAGCTATAAAATACAAAGATGCTGAATTTTTGATTTATTATTTTTTAAACGATTGTATGACTTGTAACTGAAAAATCGGACCACAATAGAGGGGATATTTTTCTGAAATTCACAAAAATATACTAGTACAAAACAGAAATAAATTGTTAATCTCTAAATTATGATTTCGTATAATAATTTATTGAATAACTTGAAACATTGTATCACATAGAAATTAAATTGTAAAAATATCTTTTTCAAAAACTAGAAAGATTTAATGTTTACGAATGCGAATTTTCTCTTTTAAAATGGTTTTTAAACGAGAAATTCTTTTAAAAAAAACGCATTTTTGGAGTTACAATCGCAACAACAATTTTTTTTCATTTAACGCGGGTACCAACCATTAGGGAATGTTTTTGAGGATCCCAGGAACATGTTAGAACGCAGAAACAGTCAAAATTTTGATAGTGAATTTTTCTATAGCTACTTTCGTGTTTTAGAGGACGAAAAATCTTTTTTTTTTAAATACGATTACGTAGGTACTAATTTCTATGTCGTTTAAAAAGTATCAAAACTCTTCTAAAAAAACTACTGTATGACTACTGTATTCGATAGAAAATTTCCTCAGCTTTTCGATGGAGATATCAAATTTATTGGAAATTTCTAATTTCACCGAGAAAATTGCCATCATATGCCGAGATAAATATCTCGAAAAACTCGGTAAGGAAAAACTGATCTTTGAGGTTTATTTTTTATTTTTCCTTATGAAAATTATGATAATTATCGAAAAATCTGACTACACCATGAGAAAACTGAGAAAATTTTCTATTCAAACCAAAATTTGCGATACAGTCACAATTAACACGTAGTTTTAAGGAAAGATTGCTAAAGACTTACCAAAAACGCTAGCTTTGGTTACTCGGACTACATTTTTTTTCTCATTAGAATCAACATGAGTTAGCGAGGCTTAGCTTCGAAAAATTTTGGCGCCTTAAATCGATTCAACTTGGTGTATAAAAAACCTTTATTGTACTTTTTAAAAACATTTACATCTATTTTTGGCATCACTATGTTTATGTTTATTATTCATTCAGCTTCTTTAGAGGACTGTATGTATGAGTATTTATATGTTGATGAAAAAGTTCCTGGAATGTTCTCCTTTTTTTACTCTACCATTCGATGAATATCAGATACCAAATATCTGCAATTTATTATGTGCAATTTAAGTGAGCCAGTTTTGATTTGTATTAATGATCCTTGTAACCGTTTTCCATTATTAACTTTGTTTCATGTCAAAGTAGATAGCTGAGTGTTCATTGGGAAACTACATTATGCATCATTTTCTAATAGAAAGCTAATCGTCATCGAATCGAATCTTTTTTTGTCTAGAATTTATTCTGGCTTTCTAAGAGAACTTATTAAAAATAAAAATTTTAAATGCTATTTGAATTACAATAATTCCGATCTCTTTTCCAATATCTTTCCGTAAGATATTTTCGCAGTGTCACTGTCGTAACTTCAAACAAAGTGATTGAACCCATACGTCGCTTTTGAATGAGCAGTTTTATGTTAATGCTGACATGTCAAAAGTAAAATCAGAAATTAATACCGGAGAAATATTTCAATTACTGTCGTCAGTTCTCGACTACCGTCATCTTTCGATCACTTAAATTTTCCTCGCATTTTTCTTTTCACGCACAGTACAACCTGGCCGAAATTCAGGGAAACAAGCGAGCATGCAGGCTTTGCTAAGGTGATACACCGAAGCCATTAAACGCGAAGCGGCCGCAAACAATAAAGGCGCGTCGGCGTTGCATGTCCCTCCCTCAGGGCTATTATCATCGGGCGCGCAAGTAATATCGGACGAAAAAGCACGGCTATAGCGAACCGTGCAGGAGGTGATCTCTTACTCTTCCCGCAGCCCCGTGTTACGCCAACGGCGGCAGCGGCGGCGGGGCCTGCCTGCCACGATGACGATGATAATGACGACGATGATGAGAACATGCACCGGGGCTGCGCATAGGTATATAATATATATACGTAAGGCAGGATAGCAGTAGCAGCCAGTCTGTGTGCAGTGGCAGGAGCAGCAACGGCGTTTCGCTCTCTTTGCAATCTGCTGGCATCGTATATTGCACCTGCATGGTCTATTATCGTATATAGAAGTTTCTCGCTCACTCCGGCGCTCTTTGCAAGCTATACGTACTGTACAGGGCGCGCATAGTAGAAGGAAAGATGGGGTGGGGCAAAACCTAACCTCAAACCTTGGTGTGCCTCATCCTTCTCGCTCGCTAGCTTGCTCGCGAGAGCTATAGCTGCTGCTGCTGCAAGCGCGCGATGGAGGCGTCCCTATTATAAGTTGCGAACAAACTTTACTTATATGCTCGCGACTACTATGCGCCGTGCGCGAACTGTACTCTCTCTCTCTCTCTCTCTCTCTTCTTTCTCGCCCACTCGCCCGCCCGCCCGCTCGCGCTCCCAGCGCATACAGCCTTACACACTCATCCCTCATCCCTTTTCCTCATCATACTTACGTTCGAACGAACACGCACACATAAATATGCCCCGAGCTCTCCTCTCTCGCTCGTCCTAGCGAACGTCTGACTATACGTTACAGTACTACTACCGTAAACTGAATAAAACTAGGAGATGGAGGAAGGAGGTAGCTGCTGGTAGCTAAAGAGAGAGAGAGAGGCACTAGAAGCTGGGAATAATTCCGCCCCGTGTGTACTTTCAATTAAACCAAGCGCTCACTCCATATACGTCAACAGTAAAAATACAGTCCCGATGTTATGCTTTGCCAATTATGTTATGCTACTGACGTTACCAATGACTGTCGTGCACTGCAACCACGCACTTTAGTCCGACAATTGTTGGAGTGTTTTTTCGATGATACTGCATCATTCTTAGAAGCCTCAAATTTTCCTGAAAACTAAAGTACAGATATCGCGCCATTTGGATCGTTTGCTCTAGTCAAACATACCAAGTCGACTTATCCGCTCATTATAGCGTAGAGCAAATCGTGCCGTTGGAAAAAGCCAACTTTTCACGCGACCGAACTAGTTTTTCGCCATTAGCATGCGTGAGGCATCGAGGCGTAAAAGAAAAAAAAATCGCAAAACTGACCAGTGGTCAAGCCTGTATACGCAGGGGGGTAATAACGTGCCTCCGAGGCAATATAACAGCCGGTCCATTCATTGTTCATAGCACACGCGCGAATCCTTGGCACCTATACGGTAGACTAATGAGGCGTCGAATAATCGCTTATTAATGGCCAACTGACCGCACACGCGAGACATTGTTGCGTGTATACTTTGTTGAAAAGGGCCATAGTAGGTAAGAAAGAGGCGCGCGTCCGAGCGACGACCATACCGAGGGAGACTTTTTTCATTCATTCTCCGCGGCGGTGTGTGACACATACCTCTTACAACTTGACGCTGAAATTTTAGACATTGTGGGTCGTTATACACCGTGCGCCTTCGGATACGTATTCTTTTACTCGATCTGTGTACCATACCAGTTACAACACCGCACGAAACGCAAGCTAAAATGCGTTCTCCACGGGATTTCCGAATGCGCGGCGTATTCATGTAGTCGTTAAATCTTGGTTGCAATTTCAATTACTCCGAGCGCTTGAAAAATGCACGCGTACAGCTGAAAGTCACAAGTGTATCTGCGTGCGTACATATGGTTAAAAAATGAGCGCCCGCAGACCCGTCGCGAGTATCGTTCTCCTGAATCTTTCTTTTTTCAAACGGAACAATCGATGTAGAGTCTCAAAGAAAAGGCCGAAATTCTATAGAGATATCGGGTGAGCATCTGCGCGAGACACAATCGATTCTCCGAGCGCGCACAAGGCCAGACAACGGGACAACAATGTATCATCCAACGAGTTGCGCTCCTCTGCATACACACACACACACACACACACAAACGTGCATATACGGACTGTGTCACCGACGATTAAAATACGCAGGCCCGCGTATGTATATTTATTACGCGAACATGTGGCTCAGCTGGGCTCGCATGGACAGCAGAATAGACTTGGCAACGTTCGCGACGAAAAAAGAGAGAGACAGAGATATAGCGCAAGACGCTGCGAAATAAAGTATATAGCCGGACGTCTGAATAAAAATATAAATTTCGGACAAAGTCAGGCGCGTGTGCGGTTGCATCTGCCGGACATTATCCTCGTGTCGCGGCTCGCTACCGAGTTTATGTACTCGAACACGCGACGCGCAAACTGGTTGCGAACCTTGTTGATAAAAGTGCGTCCGAGTACGCGAGGATCCAGTTAGCGGCATCAACCGGTTTGACGATTTTCAAAATCAAGTATCGAATCTTGTTCCGTGTCCAGTCTTTGTCAAAATTTGCGGGGATAGTTGAACACGCGGACACGTGCGCGTTGCATCCTTCTGAAAAAAGCAACTGATTTTGACGTGCTTCCTTCTGTGGGGCATTATGCGTACAATGTGTTCTTTTACGAACACACAAAAGGCAACATTTTTTTCTCGACCCAGTTAAGCAGCCGATATTGTTCGACGAGCAGTTATTTCCGTGAAACAATGTTTCACCTCGTTAAACGATCTTTTTTTTTAATTATTTTTTGAATAGACTAATTAACGGAACTGTTGCTTTTAAGTGAATACAAGATGTGCACGTCGATGTAGAGCGAATAAATAACTATAGGTTTCACTTGAAATCAGAACACGCGAAGAAGTCTCATCCATTAAATTGAAAAAAAAAGGAAATATAATGAAGAAGCGCAAAAGTGAAAGCGTGGTGAGTCCGAAGGGTGAAATCCCAGTGACTGCCCTTTAGTAGGTCACTCCGGTCCTTCCTGTCTCTCGCTCTCGGGTACGTATACTACACTGACCAAACGTACGCACATCCGATGGAGTGAAAAAAAACAGGTTCCACGGTAGCTTTCCCAAACTGACCTCCGCTCTCGGGGCAATTGTCCATCTTCGCGGAACTGGTTTCCTTTCCCATAGCTCGAATGGGCCAACGATCATCGCTTGCGAATAGCACAGAAGCTCTGTATCGGTCAGTTTAATGCCCAGCGAAGAGAGACATGGAGAGAGAGAGAAAAAGAAAAAGTGAGCGCGAGCAGGGGTAGGGGCAGCGAGTGGCCGGCAGTGAACAGATGCTGCTTGTAAACGCGACGACGGTCAGTTTGCAATTTCATTTCGTGAAGGAGACTTCGGTTTATTAAATATATCAGTGCAGAAAAGTGTCAAAGTGGCTGCTGTAGCGATTCGGTAGCGCAAGTAAATCGCTCGTGTATACGTATCGTTGCTGGCGCGCGCGAGGCAGCGAGCAAAATCGCGTAATCACGCGAGATCTTGACGCGAGGCTGTACGGAAAGACAAAACTAGGTACTAGCTCAGGCGTATAGAGCCGCGAGTGTACATATCGACTTTTCCACGCTAGGTGCGTTCGCATAATAGATTTCTTAGAATCCCCGTTTAGCCCTGCTGCGCGCCGCCGACGTTCGCTGCTACGGGCTTATTAGAAACGCAATTAAACTCTCTTACGGGCGAAATTAATGCAAATTTCGAGCGTATCTATATAGCGGCGCAAGAGAGAGAGAGAGAGCCTAGGTTTTCCAAGTTCTCGCGCGCACCCACGTCGTAAGGTGCTATAGGCGCAGCGTGCATACACTACGTTATACGCGCACGAAAGAGAGAGAGAGAGAGAGAGAGAGCGCGGGTGGCTGAAGTGGGGGAGCTACTCGAGGGCGGAGTCCTAGGGTATAAGCGGCCATGCTTCCACTCTCTTTCTCTCTCGCGCTCGCTCGTCTTAATGCCAGAGTCGGCGTAGCAGCTCTACGTAGAAATAAGGGATGAAAAACGACGGGCGCAAGCGAGCGGCCGAGAGCCACGAAATGGTGCGCCAAGCAGCACACCCTCGTCTTTTATATTCTTTTCTTACGTCACTCTTTATTTTTTTATTTTTTCAATTTTTTTTCATTTTTTAAAATATTTTTTACCAAACTTTTTTTCATTCGTTTCGAATCCATATTTCTAAATTTTTGAATTTTTTCTGTTTCTTTTTTTAATTCTTTTTCTATTTTTTGTTGTCGTTTCTTTTTCCTAAAAATTATGAGTACTCGCCACTAGCACTCAAAAATAATAGTTTAAGAGCGAACAATGCTGTATTAGAAAATTTTCAAAGCAATTTCGGCTTCATTCCTCGGAGATTTTCTTCCGAGCCATCCATTATCCATACGTCTCACCTACTAATTATCTCGCACCACGAATCGTCCACCTCATTTTCAATTCTTGCACTTTGAATATCCTTCTACCACATTTCAACCGATTCATTACGTTTAAAATTTTACGTCATCTTGAGCGACGGCCTGAAAAATGTAATATCCAAAAACTTGATCGAGGGTCTCTTAGTGGCTTTTTCCTTAAAATGCTAGTATAATTTTGAAAAATAATAAGAAAAGTGATATGAAAAATTAAGAACAAATACAATTGTAATTATAAAATTATTCGAATTAAAAAATACATTCATTTTTTTAGTGCAGATGGAACGGACCAATAAACGATTAAAGTTCTTCTTTTTTTGTTGTATGCATAATAAGGTATTACAGAATTGTGATAGTTATTGTTTAAAAAAAAATGCACTCAATCCGTATAATTCAAATTCACGGCAACGGCGACACGCTATCTGGATGACCGCCAAATGTCCACTGAGATTTCTTAATGCCCTCCTTGCCACAAATGCGTCCTCGCTTTGTAGCGTAATCGACCGCATAAATTCCACCTCGTGCTGAGCTTGATAACGCACCAAATAGTTACATCCTAAAAAGACTTGAATATACTTTTACGATTGTTTATTTTTAAATTATACACCAAACAAAGAATTTAGTCACAAAAATAAAACTTATAGAAATTGATCATTTGCTATTTTAGTAGAGGTTTAAGTTTATAATTTATGTGTGATGCATACTTAGATATTTCAAGAAAGTTACATCATTGAAGGAAGATCAGCTTCTTAGCTTTTGTATTAAGAAACTAGTGAAACTAATAATTAAGCATAATTTAATGAAGTAATGAAATATCAATAGCCAATTTAAAAATTCTCTGGATAAGATGGATCAATATTTCATCGGCGCATTCGGTTAAAAATGACATTTTAACGTGTTATTTTTTGTAGATTATGGGATTTAATATTGACAAAATCTCATACAGAACTTTTGAGAATGAATGAATATTTAAAATTCACGTATCAACTGAAACTTGAAATTATAATCATTTGGAAAAAGGGCACATGTCAGTGAATACAATAAATGAAGCTGACGCTTAAAAAGCGGAAATTAACACAATTTTTCTGTCGCTTGCATGTCTCGCAGTACATGAATACTTGTCGATACGACAAAAGCCCGACTTTTTTCACCATACAACTGCTTAAATGAGAAAATAAATGATATATTTAAAACATCATCGAACATTAGCAAATGACACGGAATTTCTCAATGACAGTCAGTTATCGAAACGTTCGTCGCACGAATTATGCACAACGATCTCTGCTGTTGACGTATTGAAGTCCAGAAAACAACGAGAGCTTGACAGAATCAATGTAAACGAGCCATATCCTTCGGTTTAATGATGAAATATCATGAAGCCAGAAAAATCATCGGGAATTCCGTGAATGCGAGAGGAAAATTTAAAATTACCAATATATAAGCGATAGAGTGCGTTATAGCGTGCCGATGAATCCGGTATCAGCTGGAAAACTTTTCCACTCAAAACTTCGTCTGCATCTAGAGAACGTCAAAATCGATGTCTTAATACAACAAAAAGGAGAGAAAGAGACGCCGTCGCGAAAGCTCGAGTGAACATGCGAAGATGGAAAACGACCAAGTATGCGTGTAGCTCGGAAAGTGTGAGAGAGACAGAGCCCGAGGGCGAAAACTTGTGCGTTTCTCGCTCGATTCCTTCGCGTCAAAGGCGGCGTCGTCGTTGTCGTCGTCGTCGTCGTCATCGCGATGCCTACTGTCAGACTCGTAGAATCGATACGCTCGCACATATAAACGAACATAACAACTGATGAGCTTAATGTCAGTTTGAGCCGATAGGTTTTGTGTAGGCGAGGATGCGTGACTGCTTCCTTCTCGCGTGGCGAAACTTTTCGCTGCACAGAGGATAGATCCTGCAACGATAGACGCCGGCTGTTTCGTGTACAAAATTCGTTTCACTTATTCTCTCGGTGCCGCGGATAGTTTTGTGCTTATGGGAGGTCGTTTTCTGAAAAGCCAATTGTTATGGCAATTGCGAGCGAGGGCGATACGCTAGATATATGCCGGTATAATGAGTCTGCCACGCGATCTCTATTAGATAGAGGCAGTTTTTACAGCTGGAAACTTGGAAATCTTATTTAATTAAGCGAGCGGACGGATAAAAAAGCTCGTCTGAGAGCCGGAATAAAGCCGATTACGTCTGGCTTTCATTTCCTGCCTCGCATTATGCAGACTCGCTGAGTCGGGCAAAAACGACTTTATTCAACTCATCCCTTTGTTGTGAATTAAATGGAGAAAAAACATCACAACAAATCTACTCGTCATGCTTTTTCCAAAAAAAGACCCTCATTAACGTTCTCTGCTCGAAGTGTATATTTAAATATAAAGCGACTCGAGTTTGCTCGCGTCATCTTTTCCGCGTCGAAGCTCCACCCTCGCTCGCCCAGCTCTCGTACGGAGTCGACTCTAAGAAAGACGCATAAATTCAGCCGTTCGCTAGCTGCGCGCGTTCTCTATCACGCGTATCTCCAAACGTCTTTTCCATATGGGAAGCCATATACATGTGCAGAAGTGAAATCGCGACGGAACGAGGGAACGGGGTGGCAATGTTTTAGTTTGAAATTACGAAATGAGCGAATTTAGCTGCTGCCGTTTGCTGCTGCTGCTGCTGCTGCTGCACGGGTGCACTACAGCCTGTGCGACGCGAAACTTTCATTTATTCAAGGCGTGTACCCAACAGCAGCAGTAGCAGCAGTGGCAGCAACCCCTGCGCTGTTAGAAAATCGCGAGTATAGTAAAGATTCGTGTGCGCTGGGGGAGGCTGCTGACTTTTAGCTCGCTCCCTCTTTCTCTCGCGCAGTCTCGTGCTCGCTCTAAGTATATCCCAACCCCGAGCGCGCTCCATCCGACAGTCCTTAGAATTTGCGTTCTCGGTCTCAAGGGAGTGCGAGGAAAAACAGTCAAAGCTCTTTTCCCTTTTTTTCCACTTCGAGCCAAGTCTAATCAAACGCAACTGCTGCACGAAGGCTATTCGTATCATCTGAATAATAAACGATAAAGCAAAGATTGTAGCTTCTGGCGCGTGTATATATAGCGGCGCCTCAAAATTCCCAGCCATTTGCTCTTATCCTATGCGCCAACGGCAAAGTACAATCCAGACGATAAAGCACACGATCTCCGCACTTTCTGTTCTCTCTCTCTCTCGCTCGCTCGTAGAAAGGATTCTCAGGCCAAAATCTCAGCTCCCTCGCAAAACACAGTACAGGAGGCTGGCGCTATATATGTGCTATGCGCTGTACGGGCATATAGACTGTAGGAAATCACAATGCACGCAGAGGCGAGGCCAGGCTTTTGCGCGCGCGATAATTATCGTCATCGTCGAGGCTAAGGAAAAGGCACAAAATGTGGTGTGTATAGTCTGGCATTAATTACTTTGGGCTGCTATGCCGCTGCTGCTGGGTGGACGTTATAATACAAAACACACGAGCAGCTCCCGGAGGGTGGTAATAAGACGAGCTTTTCTTAGACGCAGCAACATTTCTCCGCTCCCTTTTCTGCTGAATATATGTACACCTATAGGGAGCAGCTCGCTCTCTCGTTCTCTCGCTCAGACGTATATACGCTGCATATATATAATATACACAGACAAAGCTTTTGCTGTGCCAGCCAGGGCATGGATATAAACCGAGCTTTCTCTCTCGCTCTCTCTCTCTCTCTCTCGGCAGCCAATGCTTACAGGCCGAGCTTTTACGGTGTTCTTACAGCGCGGGAGGGAGGCCTTCTTATTGTCTCGAGTCCCCCTAGAGCAGCAGCCTCCCCCTTTATTCTCTCGCGAGCTCTTTCGCCCGGGCAAAGAGAGGAGGCATGTATATAGCTGCTTCTGCTGCTGCTGCTGCTGCTGCTGCTACCGCTGCTTTGCCTAGTTCTATCCTTTCTCTCGCTCTCTCGCTGTGCTTAGAATTTTAATGGACCGGCTTAGAAATTGTTGGCGGAATTAGATTTTAGAACGAGATTAGGCGGGCGCTCGCGAGAGAAAGCTCGACGCTACAGGCTCGCGCGTTCCTCTAGCTGCTCGAGACTTAAAATTACCCCGTGCGCGCGAATTCACGCTGTTTCCTTCCTCTCTCTCTCTCTCTCTCTCTCGTTCTCTTTCTATCTCTTGCTCTTTCTCTCAGTGAGTGCGAGAAAACGGAGAACTGCTAATGCGACTTGAGGTAAAAGCTAAAGAGAGAGATGCTCTCACGCTCTCCTGTGGCTTGGAAGTTTCTTAGTCTTTTTTATTTAACGAAAAGGGCTTCGTACGAGAAGTTTGCCTTACAAATTCGTAACTCCAATGGTATGGAATTGAAGCTAAACAACGTTGCATGCGTTTGAACGAGCAATATGCTTTTGCTTTTTACAAAGTAGTTTTAGCTTGGGTTCGTTATTTAGCTTTTCTTTTGTCGATTTTTTGACTGCGGCATCGAGCTGCTTGATATAAAGGCAACCACGGGGGCAGATGCACGGCATGGTTCGCCTCTTCTCCAGGTCGCTTCGCATTGTACAATTACCGGGCAGAGAGCGAGGAGAGAGAGAGAAGGAAAACGCCGGGGGATGGAATGAAATTTCGTCTTCTCGTGGCAAGAGCAGCAAGAGCTCGCACAGCTCGACCTGGAGAATTGAGTTTCGCGAGAGAGAGTGAGAGAGAGAGAGAGAGAGAAGGTGTATAAAGGCAAGATGCGAAGAGAGAAAAGGCAGGTAATAGAGGAAGAGGCAGAAGCCTGTGCTCTGGCGATGCTGTAACGCTGTTATTGCCAATAATGGCTCGTATGCGAGCGGAGCGCATTGTACATACATAGCCTCGTGCGCATGTAGCAGCGTCTACCGAGAGACATGCATATAGCATAGCCGCGAAAGAGCGCCGGCAACTATATATCGGAGCGATGATGAAATTGATTTAACCTTGACGCACTCGGCAGCCCCTCGAGCTCTCCGAACAGAAACAAAAAGTCGCAAATCAAATAATATAACGTTTCAGTTTTCTTCCTGTATTCGAGCCTAGTCTATTTTGGCAAATCGAATGAGATGTTGCTATCTCGGTATTCCGGGCCGAGCTCGCAAAGCTCCTATCTCGCGTGTATTTCTCTCTCTCTTCTCTATCTTTCTCCATTTCTATTGCCAACGAACGAATGAGAGAGAAGAGTTAAGACAGAGCCTGGCTCGAGGATAAAGAGAAAACGACGCGATGGGGAAACGGGAGAGGGAGTGGAAGACGAGTCAGAGCTACCTTGTATTTAATTACCAACTCTAAGTCTCTCGGCCGGGAATGAGTAAATTCTCTATCTCTCTCTCGTCTCCGAGTTTCTGCTCTTCTTAGCTCGTGGAAATGCCATCTGCAACATCGCAACAGTCGCCACACGCCCCTCTTTAAAAGTCACAGCCTTTTACCTTGTTATAATGCTATTCTCGAATCCCAGTAGAAAGCTTCCTTAAAGTGAAAAACTTTGGAATCAATTTGGCCCTTTTTTGTTTATGTTTCTTATGCAAAACTTGGAGTGCGAAATGCGGCTGTCTCAAAACCATAGGTATTTCGCGCCTCGACCCTTGGGAATGTATCTTTAATGACTTTTCTCAACCCTCACTGACCACAGCTTCGATCTTATGCCAAGGAACTCGAAGAATCCCTCCACTATTTTCCTTTGCCTCTACTTCTTAGCTCGCTTAGATTCATCAAAACGGCCAAATTTCCCTGGGCTTAATCATGCCACGGTGCGCTCGTAAAATATCGTCGTCTTGCTTCTAAGGTTGTTTGGTTTTCTGCCCGTGTTTGTTCAAAGGCTCGAAGCAGCAAAAGGGATCGCGACAAAAAGAAGAGCGGGAGAAAGACGGAGAAAGGCTTGGAAAGCCGTACGGTCTCTCTCTCGCTCGCATTTGCAGGAAGATCATGCAGTATATATTTACGGAAAAGGTCGCCTACGACTGCCGACTACTAAAGGGGTGGTGCCGAACCGAAAGAGCTAGAAGGGAGGAAAGTATAAGCGGCGAGGCAACTAGAGGGTGGAGAAAGAGCAGACTTTACTTACTTACATCCCCACTCTTAGCTCGTTCCTAGCGCACCCCCACGTGCACAGACTGAGCTGATATATATCGTATACCGTATATTATATACGCCAGCGTCGTAAAAGGTAGCGTAACGATTTTCTTGTAAGCGGAGACTGCAGCGGAAAAATTGGCATACTAAACGAAATTTTTCAAAAAAAATTATTTTTCAAGTTTTCTTCGCTTCAGAATTTTTCTGTAAGACGTTTCAAAAGAAATGATACCTACAGGCAGTGGTTTTTTGTCATCAATGTCAAATTTTGGCACTTTTTTGCTTGAAGAAAATTGAAAGATATGCTCAAGCTCTTAGGACATACGGAACACACAGCTCTTAGGGAGCAGAGCCTTTTTTGCTTTTTCTTTCGTTCTTAGGGGTGCGACTGAAGTTGGCTTGAAAATCAAGTGAGGCGAAACGGCACAGGAACTTGGTAAAACTCTCAGCTAGAAACGGCGTTATACTCGCGCGTCTGATCTTGAGAGGCGAACGCGGCATTTTCAGAAAGAGCCCCTCCACGTATACACATGCACGTTCGCATAGACACACGCGCGGCGCACACTTGCAAAGGCAATGGGAGAGAGAGAGAGAGAGAGAGTATCAGGAAATTTCTCGAAACTTGCAGGTTTAGCAATTAACGTCAGAAATTAACGACGCTACTGCTGCTGCTAGCTGCTGCTGCTACTGCTGCGAGAGAAATTAGTCTCGGAAATTCTCGTAAAATTTCTCTCTCTCTCTCTCTCCTGGCAAAGCTCTCTCTCTCCCTCGTGCACCCGCGCGCGCGTATGTGTGTATGTGTGTGTGTGTGAGCGAGCTGCTTCTTCTTCGCAACGGCGGAAGCTTAGCGAGCATACATATAGGCCAGCGCACGAACTGCTTCTTCAAGCTTTCTCTCGCTACAAGTTGCACTCTTAAGCGAGCGTTGTGAGCGGTTGCGGCGGTAACTTTCAGGAAATTTTCATTAAGCCTGACAGTAATGACGTCATCAGTCAGAGTCGTCGCAGCTCGCAAAAACCTTGCGTTGCTGCTGCTCCTGCTATATGCCTGCAGAGCTCGGGCGCAGGCCTCATTTGCACTCGTTCGCATTAACGAGCGCTCGTGCGGAAGAACGAGAGAGTCTCGAGCTCCTCGAGTCGAGCTTATAGTCGTCCGTTTTCTGGCTGTCGTCGCGCCCTCGCATCAGCTCCTGCGAGGAGGAGGCCAATAAGATATTTCGTCACGCAGCGCAGTGATGAAATTTCACTCGATAATACTCTCCGATGCCGCGCCAGTAAATGGCAGTCCTGGCCGTGAGCTACGGTCGCGTATTAATAATGGGAGATGGTCTAAGCATGCGTAGCTCCCCCCCAATCGTGATTAAGTATCGACAAAACTGCGCTACATTTTTTGAAACGAGCCTCTAAATGGTTAACGAGACTGACATTCGTGTAATAGCCAGGCAATTAATGGGATCGACGTTAAAAAATACCCTAATTATCCAGCGATCGAGTCTTGTCGCGTAAAAAGCCGCTCGATTAACAAAGGGCCAATTTCCAATCGGCGTACAAGCATGGAGCGCGCGCGTTCCGCTCGAATAGCGCGCGACGTGTTTCTCCCATTAAAATAAATCAAGCTGCAGCGGCAGAAGCGTCGCGCATATATTTATCCTGTTATAGCTGGTACTAGGCAGTATAGTTGTAATAGCTGCACGGCAGTCGCGGGGAAAATCGAGCGCGACGCGACCAATCGAACGTGTAGCGCCGCTGCTCGTTGGAAATCGACTCTCTGCCGCTCCTCTGGGACCTGCGGCCCCCTAAGTCTCTCTCTCTGTACAGGCGTGTGCAGTACAGGTACAGCAACGCAGCAGAGAATGTACGTATAGCTGTAACCACCCGCATGTAAGAGCTTCTCCGCGCGCGACGCTATCTGCTCTCGAGCAATATAACTGCGCGGCAAAATGTTGGTAGCGGGTCGCCTTATCATTTCTTAGCTTTCCTAGGCTAGCGAGTGTGTCGGGGGCTAGCCTCGGGGGTGCAGTAATAACCGGCGACTCTTAGATAAGCAAAGGTGTATTGTGTCTAGGTAATGCAAAGGAGAGACTTCTTCGGCTCCGTGCGTGGAATTGTTTGAGAATTGCCCGAGGCGGCGCACATACACACACAGACACGCAGCACCCACTCGCGCGCAAGATTATACTCGCGAAAACGGATATGTCTCGGTCTCGTGCGCGAGAGCGCCATGAACTCGGGCTGATAAATTCGCGCCAAGTGCGGGTGATAGCGCGTCCTCTTATTATTGTTGGTCTTGGGCGAACTTCGGGCGGGGGTCTAACGAAGCTAAGGTAATTGCCGCTGGTGGTAATTTCAAATTGACTCGGCTTGTAATAATACGCGCGCGCACCTATATGTGGCTCTTTTATCTATGGTAAACACGCCATTGCTTAGGCAGCGAGAGCGGCTTGGAAAAGCAATTACGAGGAAAAATCACGGCGAAATTTGTGTATACAAACGACGTAATAGTTTGCGGAGGGGGAGAAAAAAAGGTAACGTGGGACACGCGCTACTGCCATCAATCTCGTCCGGCGAGTCGAGCGATGGACGCGGAATTGCGGTTACAAAACGAGAATGTTTCGCATTTCATCCCGGCCGGTGGCTCGGCTAATTTATGTGAAAGAGCGACAGAGAGATCCTACCCTCTCGTTTCACGCCCTCTTGGCCGGCTGGTCGAGCGTTTTATTTTACTTCTCTCGCGTAAACGGACCGAGACTTTCTCTCGATGTTTCAAATGCTACCCGTGTATAATGCTCCGTACGCAAAAACGTACGAACTTATGCTTTGAATGACGAATTTGCAACAAAATCTTCTTTTATGACATGCTGAACATTTTCTCACTGTTTTGTATGAATAAATTATGAACATGTAACAATTCATTATTGTAAACCAGACGATAGTCTAAGACATAATTCACTCCTGTATTTTCCAGGAACTTTGCTTTTCCTCTTTCGATATCTGAGAATTCAGACATTGATCCATCTAGCGGTAACTTAAGTACTAATTAGTATTTAATAAATCTTATTAAAAACTGTTTATGTCAGTAACAAGGACGACTGACATCTGAGAGGAGATTTGCAACGCGATGTCAAGAAATGTGATTATAATTATAGGGGATTTTCAATATTAATAAGATTATAAGATTCGTTTCAACAATATTAAAATACTTTTTTGCTTGCGTACACTAATTAACGTTAATTATATGCTAAAGATACATATTGTATATATCATGTAACTTTGAGACAAACTTTGTGCGTATTAGTTTTTGAACAGTTCTTAAAAAAAGTTGCTATTTCAATAGCTATATCTCATTTCGGTTCACGTCGAAAGTAACTACGATAATTTGAAATCGTTTCAAGAGGCTTAACTTTTTTATTGTAATTTAAATATTTAATAAAAAAATCACTTTTTCAAAAGTTATATTAAAAAAAGGGAAGGACGGGGGAATAACATACATAACACGACTCAAAAATGGCTGTAATAGGTTAGATACGTAAAATACTATTTCTTATTTTCTCGTATATTCTCAAAATATTCGTTGAATTTTGAACAACTATTTTGCTTCTAAAATGATTGTTTCTTCCTTTATGTGTTAAGCGAATAATTTTAAATTTAAATCCCACTCGCAAATGTTATCTGTTAAAGCTAAAGTATTTTATATCTTTATCACATTATGTTGGAATGTATGAATTAGTCACAAAGGAAATATTATTCCCAAAAAAAACAAAACAAAATAAAAACTAATGGAACAGTCTTAAATGAGTTACTGTAATTTGACGTCACTGTTCTACAAAGAGCAACGTAACGCCAAGAATATAATAGACTTTTTCAGTTTCACTTAGAATTAACGTCGACGTATAGTAGCGCACCTCAGTAAAGAGATCCGGCCTCTGTGTAATCAAATACGGCGGCGTCGAAAAATCACGAAATCCATTAGGCGAAAAAATTCTTTTCGACGGGTCCCGTTCGCGGACAGAGGAGAGAAAAGAGTCGAAGCGCTTAAAAGCCACTGAGTAGGGAGCAAGGGCTATATAGCGGCATACTGGACAGGCCAGTTTGTCCGGCTCTTCTTGGCTGGAAAATTAAAATGAGATTCACCCGGTGCGTGTATACGCGCGTGTGTACGCCGAGCCAGGCCAAAACGAGAGTGAGAGTATATTTAGCACAAAAAGCCTCTAATTTCCAACAAGGGTGTAAAAAGAGGGTCGGCCGCTTGTTGAGTCTATAAAACAGCGCTTAGCTTTTTTAGCCTCCGTATAACTCCTTCCCTCTTTTTTACTCTCTTTTTCTCTCTCTTTCTCTCTCTTTCTCCGCACGCAGTCGGCTTTAACCCCGTTAAGCTGTTTCCCGTCTCTTTTTACACCAAAATATATACATAGATACACGCATATACCCGTAGTGGGCATACGGGCCGGCTGAGTGGTGACCAAATTGACTGAGAGTCTTTAGGCTTCCTCTGGCTTCGGAGCGCTTTTAATCCGCCTCTCGCTCTCTCTTTTTACAGCTCTTTTTCAATATCGCGTGCGCGGGGGCACTCTTAATATTCGACATATTTATCAGCGGCTGGATTACGGCCTGTTTACGACAAAACCGAGGCCGAGGGCTTGTGGATTTTGCTTCAGCCTCGACATTCTTTCGACGTTTTAATGACTCGGTTTGTGGGCTTTGTAATTATACGGAAAATGATCGAATCCTGAGTGTTTATACATGAAATGCATACGAGCTTAGATTAAGACTGGAAAATTAATTTCTTTTTCGGCAACATGATTACATGGGTAATTTTTTTTTAAATCGTACATCAGACGTATCCGGTTTTTCTAGCGAAACAGAATGACGATACCTTGTTTTGGGGCGCGGGCAGTAAGAATACTAGTTTTATGTGTATCCGGTTTTATCGTCGCGCGTGGATTCTCCCCCCGCGCAAAACCGCTCGGACTGGACACTCGACGAAAATACCCGAAAATACGAACTGGTTACTATATACGTTAGATTAAGAATGAGTCATTTATATGGTCCCATCGCATTGTTCAATACCTATTCATGACAATGTGACCAACGATAAACTTGTAATTTTTATTCAAATCACAATTTGTGATGGTCATTCCTTACTAGACCGGCTACTAACAATAAGCCGTACGTTCTCTGCCCCTTGCCAACAAGATAGTTTGATAGAGTTTGTAACCGGCTTTATTCAAGTAATGTAAATAAAAAAAGTACACGAATGAACTTACAAATTAAGAATATTAACAAACTTTTTTGTTTAAAAAGTATATTTTAAAATATTTCATAGTCGAGACATTTATAAAATGCGATAAAAAAAGAATAGAATATGGGATCACTAGCTTAAAATGGCAAAATATAGTCGAGCAATTTCTTGCGAAGCGAAGCGTTAAAAGCTCGCTCGAGTACACGGAGAAATCCCGGTAATGCCCAGTAGAGTCTCGCGCACGTTCTCCTTAATCCTTCCATTCCCTTCTTCTTCTTCTGCTACTTCTTCTTCAGCTTCTCCGAGCGTGTGCTATACATACACCCTCCGTCTTCTTCCGACGACTCATAATATCCTGCACATCAGACTTGGAAAACTCGAACAATTTCCTACTTACTGTACACCGAGTGTGTTTAGGGTACGTGTGTGAGTGGGAGCTGCTTCGGAGCCAGGGCTCGAAAGCTCGCGCCGTGGCGCGACGTGTACGCGCGGCAAAGTTCGGGCTTGGCATCAATAATTACGAGGCAAAGATCCCGGGCTGCACGTCATTATTCAAGACACGACCCTTAAACTTGACTCTGCCAAGCGGACTTTTTTTTTCCTTCTTAGTCTGACTTTCTTCGCTCGTATACGTTTGCGTGGCCCGCGTGATAAATGACGTCGAGGGCGTGGCTCCTCAAGCAAACTGCGAGCTCAGGACTTATATGTATATACGCAAGCAAAGGAGTGAGTGAGGAAGCGAGAGAGAGAGAGGAGGAGTTTGCTCCAAGGCTTTTTCCTTATTTCCCGCTTCTCGTGTGGCACGACGAGCGAGCGAAGCGCGCGCCAAGTTTGTTGCCTAGATGTTCGCGTGTTGGGGTATAGCTAGGAAGAGAAACTTTAATATCTGATCTGTGTGAACTTTACGCTTGCAATTATGATTTCATGAAGTAGCTGTACTTTGGTTATATACGTATATAAGCAAATACGAGAGTGAGAGAGAGAACGAAGAGTCTTGTGTAACTGCACCGAGCGCGCGGCAACGGCGGCGGCGGCCCCGAGAATATGCAAATAACTGAGTTGCAAAATTCCTTGATGAAACTTCTCTCGTATCGTATTCTCGAATAACAAGACATTATTTGCATGCCGCATTGCCTAACCCAGCCTAGCCGAGCGTTGTTATTATTACCCGGGTCCGCGACGACACGCACAGCTGATGCATATTTCTTTCGTTCGAAACTACAAGAGCCCCACGCGACATCGTCTAAAAAGCAGAGCCTTACTGTATACGGTATATCAATTTGCGGCGGAAAACCGACACTGAACCCTCCATTCGTCTAGCTCACCCACCAGAGAGACACTTTGTATATTCTATTTCACGCGGGCAAGCCTGAATATTGTGTGTCGCGTACTCGAGAAAATACAATATAATGCCGCTGCTGTTGCAGGCAGCTGCAGGACTGCCTGAAAAGAGTCGCCTATTTTTTCGCGTGTTATTTGTGTACTACGACGTCAAAATTGACTCTTTGTAACTGTGTATCCATTTTATAACGCTAAAGTCACAAAGAAATACATCTTCGTATAATTTCAGCTCTTTGTACCATGCAGTAGTTTGGGATCATCGCAGCCCAGGCATGTAAACTCGTCTTTGATTACGCGAGGCCGAGTACAGGTCTCTTTTTAGCCATATACTAGTCCCTTTTGAAATTACTCGCCGAAGAAGAAAATCCCCCGTGAGTTCGAGCGATATTCCTCTTTATACAGTATACTTTGATACGGCTCGGCTTGGTATCAGAAAAAAAGACCTCGAGTGCCGATTTTACTCTGTATACTCCATTAAACAACGACGAGGACAACGATGATAATAATAATAGTAATGAACGTCTTTTGGCGCACAAGGTGAAACGTTATTAGATGCAAACGCTCATTGTGGGTGTACGGCGTGTGCGTCGTGTGTCGAGGCGCGCACTTTCTGCGTCAGTTTCCTGATGAATACCGCTAGACGTGTACGCGTCGCCTCGGAGAGGGGGTGGGTGGGCAAAAGGGATAGAAGAGCCTCGTTGGATAAGAGCGTTGCACGCCGCGCGCGCGTTGGGCGTTTTGAATAATGACGCGAAGAAGCGGCCCGTGATTGAATGGCTCGTCGCTATCTTACCTCCAGATTTCTCAAGTCTCTTCGCCTACGTTGCTCGTTTACAACAATTCATGTTCTCTCTCGCTCGCTCGCTCACTCCATCTACCTCCTTTTCCTTCGCCAACTCTCTCGCTATATACTCCGATATAAATCAACGATATACAGTCGAGCTTTTATCGTCAGCGCTTTTGTCTACGCTACAACTGAAGGGGCTTGCATCTTGCTCTACAGCGCACGGGTAAATAGATGCCGCGCGTTCGAATGAGGGAGTTTTGCGCAAAATTCAATTTTTTACCTCCACCCCTCAAGAAGGGGGACTAAACGAAATTTTACCGGCTTTAAGAGCTCTCCGCATCGGCGCATGGAAATTCTTCGCTCGAGCTTTGAGAGGACCTTTTTGAAGAGTCAAAATCCTGCCAGTGGCCACTGTCACCGAGTACTCGAGAGATCCTTTTAAATATTTAGACGCGAGCTGGCGAAAAATAGAGACGTACACACACACACACACACAAGCTGGTCCTTGGTCAGTGGCAAGTCTGGCAACTTTTACCCACGTATTAGCTTTTGTATATATATTACCTCATTTTCTATAAACCGTGGGTCACGCTCGCGCGCATTGCAGTACGTTTCAACTGCAGAGGGATAAAGCTAGAGAGATGCCAGCCGAGAAAAGACAAAAAGGGACGTTTATTTTTCTCCTCTCTCATATCCTTGCCCAAAGCAGCAGTAGCGTCAGAGTAGCAGCAGAGGCAGTTTCATCTCGCTTGCAAATAAAACGGTAATTGCCGGCGTCGCCTCTTTCTCCCTCTCTCTCTCTCCTGCTCTCTTTCTCTCTCGGGCTTCCGAAAGAGCTTTTGCGATGCAGCAGCAGCTTTATAGTGCCACGCTCCAAGGTGAGATGCGCGCGTTCTACTTATTTTCTAAAGAGCTTTGTGCGCTCGCATGGCTTTTTAGTGCTTTTGATATAACGTTTTATCTTGAATTTTCTGAATGCGGGTTATGCTCTCGCTTAGGATTCACGTGCTATATAACAGTAAAATCTTGGCAAGCACTTTTTATTAGGTTTTCGCGTGAAAGTCTCTGTGGATGAAATTGCCATTTAATTTTAAATTGCGAGAAAAATTGTTGGACCCTGGGCACAATAATTATGCAATAATATGAATATAATCTAGGGGAAATCTGAAGCACGCTTATATATAGTTGTTTTAAGATCGCAAGCGACGCGTAGGGATTTATAAAACCGAAACGTCTCCTAAGCAATTCCAGTGGGAACTGGTCTCTCTCTCTCTCTCTCTCTCGCTTTCTCTCGTGCTCTCTTAGTCGAGCTATTTAGGAATCTCAACTCGTACATCGAACTATATAGAATATACAGAAATGTCGGGTAGTTCGCATGCACACACACAAACACACGCACGAGTGTATAGCAGCAACGGCGGCGAGTTGCATACGATGCCGCGCACGAGGCCATAAAAGCCAGGGATTGTATTTTATCGGATACGTTAACGGCTCCGTAAATCAGGCACAAGAGAGGCTTTAACACTGCGCAACGCAAGCGCCTATATACACTCGTGTGCGCTCTGCTGCTGCTGCTGCAAGCCCCGCGTGCAACGGCTATCGTCTAACGATTTGAGACTACGACGACGACGTGCTCGAGTTATCCTGCGCCGCGCCACCGCCACTGCTCTACATATACATATTGGAGGCTAGGCCAGCGCGCGACAGACACGGCCTATTCGTATAACTAAGCTCTTGAGGGCCGCTGCCGGATTCGAAGGAAATCCGTCGTCTTGACGCGCGATTGATCGTTTGCGCTAGTCGGGCTTGAAAATCATGTGAGAACGATAGCCCCAACGTCGTTTTGCGCTAGAACCTACTGAAAACTCGACCTGCAAATCGCAACCGCAAAGCAGCAGCAGCGTCTCAGATATTGCTGACTGTAAGGGTCGCTATGTATAATCGCGGTGTGCTTGAGAAATTCGTGCAGTCAGGAAGGAAGAGCCGCGCTCCCGCACGTACGTGTCTTTTTCACAATCAGCCAGATGGCGTCATCTTTCTCTCGTAGTCGCGCGTCTCCCGTAGCTCTCTCGGCTCCTCTAACTTGCCGTTAACGCTCGCTGCAGAAAGGAATTAGACAAACACAAATGAAGTCTGAGATGAAGGAGAATATAATCTAGCCTGTTTGAGCTAGCAGCAAGTTTGAACAAACTCCCTATATATTCTCTATAAATTCGCTCGCTCGCGAGAGAAACGTCGTTGAATATATACCTCCAGTACCCCCGCTCATGCCCCCTTCTCTCTCTCTCTCTTTCGTTGTCATCAGTCCGCGCGTAGAATTTCCCCAAAGTTTCGTACGTAGCTGCTGTGCGCGCATTATAATCACCAAACGTCGCTGTTGCTGCTACTGCTGCTGCTAGACTCTCGATAACTCTACTCTCTCTCTTTCTCTCTCTCTCTCTCTCTCTCTCTCTCTCTCTCTCTCTCTCTCTCTCTCTCTCTCTCTCTCTCTGCTGCTTTAATTGTTACAGGCAGAGAAGTTGGTCCGAGGATGTCGGGGCTGCCGCCTCGATAAGGAGATTAATATTGCTGCCACCACGTTGCTTCTGTTAAGGCTAAGAGCGAGAGAGAGAGAGAGAGAGAGAGAAAGCGAGAGAAAGAGAAAAAAGGATACGTGGCGTTGGGAGGACGCAGCGCGCGAGGGAGAAACCACACTTGCAAGGATTCGAATCATAACTAAGCAGAAAGGGGGAGCGCTAAAGTTACCAGGGGCAAGCAAGATAAGGGTTAAGGATCGCCGCTGACGCTACAAGAAGAAAACGAATTTTTAAGGAGTTTTTACTTCGTGATTTAAAAAATATATGTAAAAAACTTAATGCAACATTTTTTTCGATATTTGCAGGTCAAATGTTGATACTGAAGCAAAAATAAAAATAAAAAAATTCTACATCACGTGGTAATCTTAATTTTTTTCAACCCTTTCATGTTTATTTTCCTTTTCCACTTCGACCAATGAATATTATTACGCTACCAGTGATGTGCGTTCAACTATATTTTATCTTCAAGAATGTTCTTCTAAAACTTAGGGAAAAATAGAGCAAAAATTTGGAAAAAAACAATTTTTTAAAATTTTAAAAATTACGTCGATGAATACTATTCCTTTACTTTTTGAAAATTTTGAAAATAGATTTTTTTTAACTTTTTTAAACGAGATTTTTTTATGCAATTTTTCTGAAGAGATTTTCTTGAATATATCACGATGATTTTATAGAATTTTTTATCGCATTTATGACAGGGGACTTTTTTTCGCTGCTTGTTTTTAATAGGGATCTAATCAATAGCGCTTTCGTGAGTGATCATCTTTATATGCAGGCTTGATATATGCGTGTCATACCTACTTATTTGCCAAGTCATCTTTTTTAGCTCTTTTTTCTTAAAGTTGCCTCGGAAGATCGGAATATATATAACTAGACATGCAAAATTGCTGCACCTAAAGAGAGAGAGAGAGAGCTTGCAGTTCACGCAGGTCGGAGCTTATGAATATTCATTTTCTAGGCGCTTTCTTACAGGCTCTCGCTCGGTCTCTCTCTTGCACAGTCAGCGGCAGCGGGAGCAGCAGCAGCAGCAGCTATCTAGCTGCTATTCCGAAAAGGGGGCTGTTGCAAAGAGTGGTGGGGTGGCTTGGCTGGGTCGCGCGCGCTACTCGCTCGCTCGCAGGTTTTTAAGGCACCTTCTGGCGGGTAGAGAGGGGCACGGATCGATGCGGGTCGCAACCACGCCCCCGCGTGCGTGACTGCTTTGCACGTCTTACATGCGCTAGGCTCCTTACGCCACACTCTTCCCTTTCTGTGCTGCGGCGGCCGCTGCTACGAGTGTGCTTGTTTCTATATGGACACAGCGTCACCTGCAAAAGACCCAGAAAAAGGATACATCGCTCGACGAATTTTTCACCCTGATGCGACGGCAACTCGTGTATGCATTTGATAAAGAGCTACATGCCACTCATATGGGAAATGCTATGCAAAGAGAGATAAAATTCAAAATAAGAAATGTGGTTAATGAACTACGACTCGTTCAGCTATGAGATATATATATTTCCAATACGAAAGAATATCAAAAGCGGTAGCGCTTGAAAGCCTCTCACGACCCAATGATCAAGCGCGGAGCAACAGCAGCAGTTTGACCGAGGCATGTTCGTTTGAAATCTCAATATCATGAGGTTGGCAAAACAGACGACAATCGTCGCCGCGCTCTGAAAATCGAATAAAGCACGCGCAAGCCCAGCAGGCTCGTACCCACACACACACACACACACACCCCATACCCGTGCGCCCGCGTATTAAATACGTGCATACGGCAGAGCGCAGTCTTTGCTGTGCATACGAGCATGATGACGAGGTAGAAGAAGCGCAACTCAAAGAAGTCTCAAAGAGCCGAAGCACCGCCCCGGGCTTAGTCGTTGCCTATCTAACTCTTCTTTACCCTCTCGCGCAAGAGTCTTAAGAAACGCTCGCTGCGCGCGGGTGGGTTGGCAAGAGAAAGAGCTAGAGAGAGAGAGAGAGACGAAGGTCTATAGCGCTTCTTTGACTGGCACCGAAAGAGGCTTTCAGTAGCAGTGGAAGGTAGTATTACCCCCGTCGGCTAATTATGCGCGCGAAAGTAAGCAAAGTGACTCTCTGATAGCTCAGGTATACGTGTGTGTGCGCATGGCGTCGTCGGTGTGAGCTGTTTTTGTACACCGGAGCTCGAACAGTGAGCGACATGGTTTGCTCGGTAAACAGTCGGAAGATTTTGTAAGAAACAAAGCCAGCTATATAATTGGGAGACATTTTTCCCAACCACTGAAAAAATTGTAAAATTTAAAAGCGTCTTGTAGCTCGAAACTATACCGAGAGAAGGACAGACAGTGAGAAATGAACTAAACAACAAGGTAGACGTAAATTCGAGCTCTCTAGCCATGCTTTCTCTGTCTCTGTCTCTCTGCCGCTTGCACACGAAACGACTATACGACCATTCCTCATTCTATGCGCTTTCGAGCTCGTATTTCTCAAGTTTAACTCCTTTCTCTGTATTTGTGTATCGTAGAGAGAGAGGGAGCGAGAGAGAGAGAGAGAGGAGCGCGCTGTAACTTGCTCTTCTTCGGCACTGAGCGCGGTTCACTATAAGAGAGAATGACTCGAGCGTATAGACGTACAGCGATATACGTTTATAAAGATGAATTGACAGAGCGAGAACACCTACACGCCCACGCGTATACACTCACCCCGAGGCTGTTCTTTTGCTCTCTGCGAACAACGAGAACGGCTAATTACGAGTTAGTACTGCGAAGAGGATACACGCCTCTATCTCTGCGAGCTACTTGTGCGTGTGTAGATCCTTATTCAGTACTTGTCAAAGGTCGATGCTCTCAAGGGATCGAAAGGACACATGGAAAATCTTGACTGCCTTGAAAAATGCTCAACAAAAACCTATAAACACCTGGTATACTTTCGTACAGTTTTAAAGATGGGAAACCTTTGCCCAAACTTGCTCCGTTTGGTTTGAGAAAGATTAGAAATTATGCTACTGTACATCGCGTATGCAGAGAGAGAGCGAATATTTACGGTGAAAATACAGACATTACCGATAATCGAGCCACTGGTACCTGTATTATGTTCTTTTATGTGAAGGTATCCATGTATACCACCAATGTTACATCTTCAATTTTTGTCGTAAATACTCGCACATAGATACTACAACGATTTGATACAATATCAGTTGAACCGCGATTTACACGAAAAATTCGCTATTGTATTAGATTCATAAATGAAAGAGTCTTTATTGATCATATGATTGCAAAACATAAAATCAAAAAATTAACACTATATAATGAGTCGAATCAAATTGTAACCACTTGAGGGTGTACAAAATTCCATCTAGCCATACGATTATGAGCTCATGTCAGTTGAATGCAGAGAACGAAAAAAGTAAGGAGTTAAACTATTAAAATTCACCAAAAACTTATAAAATAAGCGTAAATTGAAGCGTGAACATAGCTTTTATTGATGCTTTGTATCTTACACTTGTTCAATCTATAATAAAGTCGATTGCAGTGAAATTTTTACTATTTAGTATTCATATATTATTACTTAAGAGAATTAATCGTCAATTGTAGTAATATTCTCAAAAAGAGATAGATATCTCGCCACTATTATAGTTCTGAAATTAATATTTACTTCTACTTTTTTCTTCGTTTAAAAAATTCTACGTCAAGGGCCATGAAAAGCCATCACGCGCTTTGGAGCTGTCTTGCAGTTATTTTCACTTTAGCTTCGTTCGTTGCGCCCTATCGATTTCGGTCTCCAGTCAATTCTAGAGTTGATCATATATATACGCGGAACGAACGCGAGAACACGTGTGCATAGTATTTCGGACTTCTGTGTGTATATAGTACGGGACATCGATCTTCCTCTGTCCTTCTCGCAGGCGCTCAAAGCCTCGTACCATTCAAGAGACCAATGAGCGACCCTTGAGACAAGCCACTGCTGCTGCTGCTGCTGCTGCTGCTGCTACTGCTGCGAGCTCTACGCAGGATTGACGATTGAGCTCTTACTCACTGAGCTTGACCAATTGACCGACTTCTGATCGATTGTATACGTTGAGCTCGATTCACGCAGCAAGGGAATTAACCTCATGTTTCGTAAGATTTTGCGTCAAAGCTCGGATCAAAGAGCTTAGATTTACGACGCAATAATTGACCAAGACATCGGTACCACAATTTTTTTGGGAAAAATTCTGACAGCAAAGTAGATTCATATTCGCTCCTAAAAAATTGGCTTTTTATTCATTAACTGGAACGCACATTTTCGAACTTTCAAAAATGTATTTATTTCGATCGAGTTCGTAAATGCACCGATGTTTGTAGGGTTGCATATGTACTGTAAACGCGAAAAAATATTCACCGCAGGGCGGCAGCACCTACCCATGCTGACACGGCCACGCACTGCTTAGCCGAGAAACAAACCCTCCCCAGATTCGCACGCAAGTGTCGCCGCTGCAGTGGAGGCGCGTCGAAAGGGGTAGATATATAGTTTCGCGCGGTAAACACTTACCGAATGAGCTACACTCTTAGCTCCAAGGATAATTGACCGTTCATGCGCTGTTTTAAGGATAAGTTACGATGATGTAAGAAAACGCAGCTAACTGTCTTATCGTTTCAAGACTTTGCTTATGAGGTAACGCATGTGCTATCGACGAAAATTGTAAATGAATTAATAGGCAATATAAAAAACGGGTTGTTTTTAATTTTTTTTAACAGATAAATCGATGTTTAGTATTTTCTAAAATTAATTCACGCTATAAAAGAAAAAAAATAAAGGCCGCAGGAAAATCCTTTGCAAAAGCCGACTATCTTTCCTCGGCACTCGACCCTTCTTACTCGTCGTCGTGTATAAAAGACAAAAGCAACGGCATAGGAGCAGCAGTCCGAAGAGTACGCGAGAGCTGGAATAACTAATAACGACGGCAGAGCCTTTCTGTCTCTTCTCTTTCTCACTCCCGTTCTCTCCCTCAGCGAAACCAGAGACCGCACCCTCTCGACGTAAACCCTCTTGAGAAGCCGCTCCGCGTCCCCCATGCCCCTGGCTCTATGTATAATGTGTAGATATAACCTGCCGCGCGCGCGCGTTTATACGTACTCACTTCTAGAATATCTCGCGCACAAAAGAGGAAACGCCAAGCGAGCGTCGAGCTGCTCGCATGTGCGCGCCGCGGCCTTAGGAACGCAATTAATATTTATCCCACCCCCGCCTCTTTGGCAGCAGCGACACGCAGAGGGTAGCAGCGAGCTACGCTGCCGCAGCAGCAGCAGCTCCTTGTAAAATCTAATATGTGCCTCTGCTGTTGCCACCGCCACTGCCGCCGCTGCTATCTATGTACCTATCGTACGCGTATATAAGCTAAAGAAGGTGGTATGCTGTATTATATACACGTAGTGCTCGAGTGCAGCTGGGAGAACGAAATACGCGAGAGTCGGTAAGGAAGACTAGTGCGTGGCGGGGCGGCGACTTGAAGACGCGCGCCACGATAGCCAATCGCGGGGTAGCTGCACACGCCCCGCTTTCTTAGAGGCCCGACCCCGGAAAAATCCCCAGGCACTAGGCTCCTGCGAAGGGTGGGGGTCGCGAGAGCGCAAGCGACCTTTCTATATATCCTTCTACTTTCCGAGCCCGGCCATTGGCTCGCCGCAGCCGCTTTCTTTATGCTGGTGCGCTTTCGCTACGTCGAATGCGACTCGATCCCGAGCGCGTCTGCAATACTGGCGCAGACTTTTCTTTCCGTCTATACCTACTATGTGCGAGAGAGTCCAACTTTTCCGGGCGCTCGTAGTATCGATCGATTGAAAATTACTTGAGACAACTAGATTTGGACTAGTGGAATCCATACAGTCGTCGAGATTCCGTTTAGGAATTTTGTTACTGCATTTATTGGATTCATGATAGTACATAAATTTAACTTGTAAAAATTTGACTTTTATTGGATGAATCTTAAGAACAAATAAATGATACAAATAATCTATTGGTTTTAAATATATATTTAAAAAATTAATAAATTTAATACAAAATTAATGTAAAATCAGACATCAAAATTAAAGTAGCCGATATTAAATTTCATGCGAGATACTTTTACCTGAATTTTTCGTAGAAAATTAATGTATCAGAACTGATTTATTTTTTTTTATTAACTGCACGAGCAATTTTTAATAATGCACCAACGTGCATTTAATTAATTCAAATGTAAACATTTTGATTACAATTCCTCAAAAACTTCATGATGATTCAATCTTACTTAAAGCCGGCCTTCACCTCTAGATGGCGAGTACCTCAATCTGTAAATCTGCAAGTGGCAAATATAAAAATAATTATATAAGTAGAAGCATGAATGAAATGATTCGCTTTTCCAGGAACGCTTGTCGGCCCATTATGAAAATTTAGGAGTTATTTCTTTTCTTATCCTTATAAGTAAGAGCTTAGAATATTTTGATAATGAAAGTAAAAACAAAAGGCTAAGAAGAGTAAAGAATAAAAGCATAAATCTTCTTGGATATGTAGAAAAATAAATTAATCTTTCTCTTAATGATACTGAAATATTAATAATATGAACAGTGGAATCTCTTATTGTGAAGAAGATGATGAGGACAAGACCTTTGAACAGTCACCTATCGTGGATCATAATTATAAATCTGTCCAGCACTGCAAGCATCCATAAACAACCAAAAATAACAAAATTAAAGTTATAAACAAAATATAGTTCAAATCATAAAAATATAATTAATTAAACCAAATTATTTTCTACGTACTGTTCTAATGATTAAAGTGAACTTCTCTTACATCAACTTTTCCCTTATTAAATCTTTTTAAATTTCTTTTCAATATACAAAATTTTACCTTCCATTTCAATTTCAATTTTTTTTAGCTTCTGATTTAAATTTTTCTATTTCCTTTTAAAAATAATCCACATTCATCAATTCCATTTTTTATAACATTTTTAATTTTCTTACACTTCCTAATTTTTATATCTTCCTGTTCCAAACCTTCCCCGAATCCAACCATTCGATCTACAAAGAGCACTAAAATCAATAAATAAATATTATAGATTCAAATTAATATTTATTAATGACTAAACATATATCATAAATCAAGTAGTAAATCCGGTTATTCATTACATTTTAGCAGATAATTTAAACTTAAGTTAAGTTTTCCCTCTAAATTCACTATAAAGAATGCTATATACATTCCATAATAAAAAACGATTTACATAAAACAGCCTATTAGTTAGACAAGCAATCTCTTCGGAAACAGCGATTAGACAGATAACCAATAGCCAATACAACATACAAAAATTACCAGTTTAGAAAGACAATTATTTGATTAGCCAATAGAGATTGTATAAAATGTATACTGATGTAAGTAATTTTAAAATTAAAGTCTGTATGTGTAGAGATTTCTCCTTCTGTGGCAAAAGTAGAAAATGCTCAAGCACGACACAGTATTTGACGCAACTTGGTGCAGTTGCAATAGATTTATTTTGTTCAATTATCTCGTGAGATTTGTGGGGTAAAAACCCATTTATAATTAGTTTGGCATGCATCAAAATGATTTTAACCCATTGATTTGCCGTCGCTAACCTGAAATATAAACAAAGGACAATAAAAAATGCCAATAAAAATAAATTCACCATCCAAGATTATTGTAAAATAATTATACGCGAACATAGCAGTGCATACACAAAATAGCATTTGTTTATTTAACTCTGATTCTTTCGGGAACATATTTTCGTGAAATTTTTACGTTCGTGAAAAAGTACTTGCGTGAAAATATGTTCGTGAAATTGGAATTCGCGAGATTTGCTTTCGTGAAATAATTTAGAAAATCGTTATTCGTATAAAAGGTCATTCGTGAAACGCGATTCGTGAAAAGGTTCGGGTACCCGTAGAATAGCTCATAATTTCGAATAAAATTGAGGTATTTACTGATGTGATTAACAATATGATTATTTTTGAGATGTTCAATTTTACAAACAGATACTAATTGCTAACTCAATGAAAAAACATAGCTTTTACTATATACCGATAAAATAATTTTTTTTAATTTCAGAATTGCAGAAAAATAGCACTAAGGCTTTTATGTGAGTACAGTTGTGAAAACTTTTTATTGATTTAAAAAAGTTAAAATTTAAAAATTATCACCTTTGCAAAAAACAAATTATGTTGTATATTCCATAATTATAACGAAAAATCAGTTTCATAAGTATATCAAAATTTTTTTAATCTTCTATAAAACTAGATTATACCAAAATATCTTGAAAAACAAAATGAATTGTTAGTATAGTGAACATTTCAGTGATATTTTTGAGAATTTTACGAAAAATTACAATTTCTTTTCAAATTATAAAAAAAATGGGTAAAGTGTCACTCAAAAAGTCAAATTAAGAAAAATATGTCGTAATGACAAACTGAAGAAGGAGATTTTTTAATTATAGATTTGTTCTTTTCGAAAATTTTTACAATATGCGTTCTTTGCGCAATTTTTCCTTGCATTTTTTCACTAAAGATATTCCTTTTCAAAATAAATCAATGCAAAGATTTTTAATAGAAAATTAAATAATTTTTTAAATGGTCCTAAAGGTCGAGTGAATAAAAAAAGTACGAGTATTGTTTCTACAAAGGGTCCCCAAAAAATTATAGGAAATTATTTAAATTCCAGAACTCATGAGATCTCTTTGTATGAAAAGTTGAATAATTTTTAAGGTAAGTTTTTACTCTTAATTTAATGTAAGTAAGCAAGTACTGGACTTTTGACATTGATTATCCATGGCTTGTTGGAGACGTGTAAGCGCGTGACCTCTCGGGTCATTTCGTATTCTAAGCTCGATTCGTTACCACAAGTGTCGCACACTTGGCGGCCAGTCGTGTTGTGTCCAACGATCCTCGCCCGTGTAATTGCTTCTTTGGCCGTAAAGAAGAAGAGTCAGAATACGTGAGAAATGGTTTTTTCACTTTTAAATTACTTCTAACTGCGTCATTAGCAGTAAGTTCCACAATTCACGTATACATGTATTTGTGTGTGCTTGCATGTCTGCGTTTAAAGCCGAAAACGAGCAGCACAAGCAGCAGCCGGGTTACGCCAAGTCATTCATTTATAACATAACAGCGCACAGCTTTACTCGTGCATACACACATACACACACACAAAGTAGCGAAGACGACAGCATTAACGTCAATTTCCATTCGCTCGGAGGAACTTGCTTGTACTCCCAAAGTTTCTCTCTCGCTCGGAGCAAATGCAGCAGTAGCAAGTCTCTCTCTCTCTTCAGCGCGCGCGACGACGACGTCGTCTTGGAAGGAAGCATAGTAAGTTCGTTCGCATTATTAATGTTACGAGACACGTGAATACTCGCGCGGGCGGGCGCGGCAAGGCACATCAACGACGACGATAGGCGGGTTAAACTCACTCGAGATGTGCCCTATTGCGCGCGCACACACACACACTCGCACACGTACGAGCTTCTTTAGTCTTCTCTTACTCGCTCTCGCATTCGCTAATTGTCTTAGAAGGAGAGAGAAAGCGCGCAATTCCTCCTGAGATGCTCTTAAAACTGGGAGGGAAAGGGAGGGCAGCTAGTAGAGACGACTGTTATATAGATGCTTAAAGTCAAATGCGATTAGACTTGGAAGAGCCAACGAGAGAACTCGCGAACGAAATTTCGTATTATACGAAGGAGTGAGAGAGAGAGAGAGAGAGAGAGAGAGAAAGCGAGGGAGTGCTCAGCTATACCGCTGCTGTCTTTCGCGGAGGCGTACGTGTGCGAATCAAGCCCTATTGTTGCTTCGCAATTCGTGCAAACTCCAAGAGAAGCTTCCCCTGTCGTATGTGCAGCCGAAGATTAGTACTGCGCGCCGCACTATATACCGCCTGCACAAATGTTATACGTATGGAAGCTGCTGCTGCTGCTGTCTATCTATCCGCGGGATTGGCACCCGCCACGTATTAGGGATTCAATTGTGAGTATTTCTACCGCGAGCGGCTTTGTGACGATTGACGCGCCGACTATATAATACGATAGAAACTTTTCCAATAAAAAACGAATAAAAGATGTTGTTTTTTTTATCTCGGCATGCAAAATACCTATCGCTTGCCTATATACACGTATCGTGCGTTTATTGTGCAGTTCTCGTGCTCGCGCGTTATTACAATTGCGAAAGTTGAGCAGAAACTCGCCGCAGCCGCGAGAGACTATGGAAAATCGAGACCAGGAAATGCTCGTACTGCGAGTCGGAGACAAAGGATCGTGCGAACGTGCCGAATGTATCAAAATATGGAAAAGGAAGTTATGTGCGAGGCTCTGGCGAGGCAAAGCTCCAACAGTTACCTATTGAATTAACAATAATACGACGTACGAGCAGAACTCGAAGCCGTAGCGTACATTGGCATCCGTATTATAAGAAAAGAGCGCGACTCGTTCGCGTGAGATTTTGATCTTGATAGACTCGTTTGTCCATTTCACAACGATGACTACTCTGGCTGACCCTCGATTTTCTATTTGGGAGAGAGTAAATGCCCCCAGTCAAGTATGTATACATAGCATCGAGCAGTGCCGACAACCGGTCAGTGACTGCCTATGAGGGGATGATACTTGGCTTGTGTGATATACGAGTAAATCTCAGAAACTTTTTAAATTTTAAGGAGCTGTCTTTGACCTCTTATCACATTATCGAATTAGTCTTAGATGATTGTGTTGGTATAAAATATCGCTGGAATCGCAATGCGTCAATGATTTTGTTAAAACGTTGAAAAATGCAATGTTTACAACGAATTATAAATTTTTTTAGATATATAAAAGAAACCTGTCTATTTTTTAATATTCGTAATGATATAAAAAAAATAACACATTTTCCTATAACATTTTCAAAATATTTTCGGAAGAAGTATTATAGTTATGTTTTTTGAAAAAAAATTGTCTTATAGATTTGCTTGCTCACGAGAAGGGTGCATTCTCAATACATTTTTTGAAACTCTTTCTCATAGTATCAAAATTTTTTTGGCCCGATAATTGTTTCACCCATACCTTTTGGAATTACGAATTCACGACAACCCCACTACTCGATGTGTAAGTTCTCAATAAATATTTACGTATGATTAAACTTGGATTGATGCGTTCGATCACAATTCCAGAAATGCAAATTTTTTAATACCCCATTCTAGAATTTCTTTCAATCGAATGTTTATTTTACGGATTCTCATACTAACCCCCAAGAATATTCATTTAGAGAGCAGGAAAACGCCAAGAAATCGGAAAAAGGCGTACATTTAGTCATTTTTTAATTAGATATGAACACGAGGTAATTCATTTGTGAAATAATGTAATGTTTGCGACAAAATAATGAGACTCCCAGTTGTTTATTAAATTTTCTTATTATATATCAACAATTGTGTTAGATTTAAAACAGTACTCTGAAAAAAAAAATTATTGAAGTGGTTGATGTTTGACAATGTGTGGTTAAAAAAAAAAAGATTACCCTGGTTTTATAATTTTTAATTTTCTAATGAAACTATTTTTACCGATAAGTCGAAATACTACATATGAATAATGTGATATAATTTCTCATTTGCGTATTTTTATTTATTTCCGAAACACCAATGAAAGAAATTTCCAGGATAATTCAGGAGAAAATTGAACAGATTTCAGTGGCTTCCTCGAGACAATCAATTTCTTCGGCCCCCAACACGTTAAAGATAACCCCGACCTTGTCACTAAGAGAAAGCAAGGCAGTTCAAGTAGCAGCAGCAGCAGTAGCCCTACTCTAGTCTTTCTCTGGTTCGCGCGCGAGCTAGCGGTGGTCACTCAACGAGGGGATGGAGGAGTCGCTCGACCAGTGGTCAGTCCGTGCGGTGGGAATATTGTCCTTCGCGCTGTATCAAGTATTACGGCTCGCATCGCTTCGGACACGATCCCTCTCAGCCGAGAATCTCAACCAGTTTTTCTCAATAACAGCCCAGAAAGAAATCGAGTTTCTTTACAGCTCCAAATATATATATATGGTCTGTGCCGGGTGTAATTTTAATGCATCGCGTTTGTATAAATTCAGCGATTTTCAATTTGAGGCACGTAACTAGATATTTTCTCACGGCTGGTAAAATCCAGCTTGCGCGGCAACCGGCAGCTAAAAACTCATTTGAATTTTGAGTCAAAAGCGTGCGCGTTACTGCTGCCTTTTCCAAATATATTTTGCAAGCTCGCGTACTAATTCGTTTTAGAGAGACGCTTTAATTGAATGTTTCGCGAACGAAGTGTAAAATTAAAGCTTGCTGCTGCTGCACATACCGAAAGTGGTGTATATACGTATATACTCTCGCACCACGAATGGCAGGGTTTTCCGTTAATTAATTAAATTTTCGGAAAATTCTCGCTGAAAAATGGACTCTGGCTGCGCGAGTAGAGAGGGAGGTAGAGCGCGCGCGCCCGTTAATTAGCATATAGTTGCACAGGTCCGTAATTAACTCTGGAGAATTTTTCGATTGATTTTCATGGCTGCAGGGCTGGAGCGCGGGAAATGAACAACAAAGAAGTGGCTCGTCGTGGGCCTCGTATAAGTCTCACGTAATAAAGCCAATATCCTTTACGAGACAATGTATCTCCCTAAGAGCAGTGCGCCTGGCAGTGTGTAAGTGTGTGAGTGTGAGTGTGTGTGAAACCGG
>JAPMIB010000023.1:1817500-1842500 GCA_034770305.1 Trichogramma dendrolimi
GACGTGTGTTCACTTACTAATGAATTTTTCGCAGACGATTACAGCATCTGATATTGCAACTGTCCGAAAATTAGCTAAGCCACCTTATTTGATTACTTTGATTATGGACTGCGTTTGTATATTATTCGGCAAAAAGATGTATTCTGTTATTCTCGATCCAGATAAAAAATTTTTGCAAGCCTCGTGGACAGAGGCGTTAAAGGTATGAATTTTTCTTCTATCAAATGAAATTAAAAATATAAAAAACCGCTGCCGATTCATTGGCAAAGAATTTAGGGGATAACAAATTTACTCTGAGTTATATGCTTTTTACGTGCTGATCCTGTTTATAATATCTATGACAAACACACTTACTTTCATTGATAAGAAGCATTTTCAATTGTCAACTTTTTGAAAAGAAAACAAAATAATACTATATGCCAAAAAAAAGTTGTTTAAGTGTTCACAGGCACCGTGAAAGGCATCATGCATCGCGGGCGTGTTTGACCCGTCAGGGTGGATTGCCCCTGTTTTAATCTCTCTGAAGATATTTATGTAGTCTTTGTGATTCTTGACAAACGAGTGGGATGTTTCATTGCCCGCCATTTTGAGGAAGACTTAAAGGGATTACCTTCTCTCGCCGCACCTCACTGGAACCTTATCATGAGCGAAGCACACATTGAATTACATGGCTCTGCAGATGCTTCAAAATTCGCTTACGTCGCCGTACCCTATGCTCGAGTCATTTATCGAAGGCGAGTTAAAGATTGAAGACTCAATCTATACACCTTAACTAGAGCTTTGCGCTGTCAATCTGTTGGAAAAGCTCATGGCTTCTTTCGCTGCTACTGAGGACTTTACGAATGCAAAAGTACACTTGTAGTAAAATTCTAAGACTGCAATAAAAAAAAAAGGCGAGCTGTATGCTAGGCAGAACTTCTAGAAGAAAGAAAACGGAAGAAGAAGTCCTCAGCTGTCCAAACGTCTACTGCAGAACCTGTCAAAAGTTCTGTCAGTGCGTGAAATAGTGAAAAGTGCGAACGAAGTTCAAAGTGTCACTGTGTTTAAGCGTGCTCTAAGTGCAGGTGCCGACTTAAAAATTACTGTTTCGGTCGCTGTACCTGATGTAAATGCAAAAAAATGTGCAATTGTTTTTTCTGCTAGTACTTCCACTCCTAGCACAAGTAAGCATCGAACAGTTTCGACTTCGTTATCTTCGTCCACGGTCCAATAGCCTCTTGCCGTTGCACTGGTTGCGACGACACTTGCTTGCCGGCGCTGTGAAGGGGTTGATCGTTCCACTTTTAGACCATAGTGTGACTTTGATGAGGTGTCGATAAGCAGATATATGACCTACGTTCCGACACCGAAAGCTAAATTGGAGCAGGGGCGAATCAACCTCAAGAATAAAGAATAGTGGAGGACATCTTCGAGGTTTTTTTGTTATGAAGAATCATGATTTTTTAAACTGAAATATGCGTAAATATCTTGAAAAATGCATTTACGTAATTGTGGAAAATTGAATCATAATAATACTTCACGATCCAAGAGCTATAAGTAACACTTTACGGCATGGCGTGGTTTTGGGCGCGAGCACAGCGAGAATCCTGATAGCCATGCAGGAAAGTGTCCGGCCTGAGGATCGTACTATATTTTATAGCACTGTGCTAAGTTCATATTTATGCTTCCTTTTCTGAGTTATAATTTGCTCTTTCTGTTAATGCGGAGTGAGGTTATCATACGAGTGCAGCGAGTGTGATAGGAGCTACGCGTTATCCAAAATGTGTTAATTATGCCAATGAAAGCGTGTCTGAACCCAAAGTGACGAAATTTTTCGTTCACGATCTAAGCGATTTTTTTCTATTGTGACGTGGGAGGGGGTTCAATAAAAAGCGAAATAACGAATTAGCCAAGAAGATAGATACTATGTATAGAAGTCCGTTGCCGTGTATTAAATTGAGGACAATTTTCGGTTACCGACTTATAGTACTGAACCCATAAGATAGATGGCGCCACAAGCGGTACCCGAAACATAAATGAAATTTTTTTTTTGTATACACTTGCACCTGCACCGTCACTCGAAGATCAAACAAAAAAATACATTGCGGGATATTTAGTTTATAGATTTCAAAAAAAATTTAAATGTAATGATTGTTTCTCTTCATATACCGAAAATGATAAATTGCAATTGGATCCCGTCAAAGATACTTTTATATTTTTTAAAGCATATCTATCTGAGCAGAGCAAAATATTTGATAGTTTACAGGTTCCTTCTAATCTTTTATATAAAGTTATCTTATTGTCCTACAAAGTTTTCGATAGGGCTATTACAGCGGACCCTCACAGAGAAAATTTATCATTTTTTTTAACTTCTTTACTTCGCGATGCAGTATATAGAAAATATCCTCAATTTTGGGTTCATAATGATATAAATCATGACCACCAAACATTTATATCAGAATCTTTTGTATTTATTCATTTAAAATACCGAGCTAAATGGATAAGCAGAAATTTTAGAGAATCTAAAAAGCGTAATATTGGAACTTGTGCTGCTAAACCTAATGAAAAATTAGCTAAACTTTGCCAAACTTAATTTTATAATTTTTCTTTAATATTTATAATAACATTTCTTTATTTCAAGCTCTACAGGTATGCAAGTCACCCTATTTCCCCCAGAATTTATGTTAATTAACTCTAAAATTACACTTGTTTTTAATTTTCCTTTTATCATACTAGAATAAAAAGATTAATTAATGCAAAAATTCATTCACCCATTCCAACCTATCCTGATGGAAATGTTTTGCCACCTTCCCGCTTGGTTTCCATCGAGTGATTTCAGCTGCATTACTCTCTTATATTTTCATTGCTTATTCATAACTACCAGTCTCTAAAATTTTTTACTATGTTTGCACTCAATTTAAACTAATTTTATGATAATACACGTATTGTAGCTGCAATTAGCCGAGCGCAAAACCTTTTTTAATTTAAAGTTTCAATTATTATGACGGGCATAATTCAAAGAAAAAGACTTTAGTTCCTTTTTATTAATTTACTGATCATTTACCAATTAATTAGTTATTAATTAATTGTTATAATACATTTGGGCTAAACTTGTTTATTGCCGTACTCATTTTATAAACATATGCAATGATATAAGAATAAATATATATATATTTTCTACGAAACATAATGGTGTACGAATATATTTATAGAAATTTAGTACTTAATTTTAATTATTCTATTTTTCTAGAAAGGACAATGAGATTTACTGTGGAAATAATAATTTCAGTCCACATATGAGCATAAGTCAAATAAGAAACTTAGGTTGTCATTGGTAACTTGGCCGAGTGGTTGGGCTGCTCGCCTGACACGCAGGAGTCCGGGGTTCGATCCTCGGGACCGGCAAAAAAAAAATTTTTATTTATGTTTCGGGTACCGCTTGTAGCGCCATCCATTTTATGGGTTCAGTACTATAAGTCGGTAACCGAAAATTGTCCTCAATTTAATACACGGCAACGGACTTCTATACATAGTATCTATCTTCTTTGGAATTAGGCTCAAAATATATCAGAGGGAAGGGGCCTTTCGCGCGAGATGTCTGCTTGTCGCTTGATGTACTGATACTGCCGCCGCTGATGAGCTATGCTCATCACTCTCATTGTCGCGCGCCGCGTCACTGGTGGAGCCTTGTCGTTTTACGTGACACTATGTTTTGGACCCTTCGCGCATACCTATTTTTATGTAAAATTTAATGCCCTTGAATCCGGGGTTAAATAACATTGTGAAAAACACTCCAAAATCAAATAATTATTTATTAGTAATAGCGTTTTACTGTTTCGCGCCCGTAGACTTCCAAACCTTTTAAATCGTTGCCCTCGTTTATACGCATTTTGTCAGAATCAATTATGAATTTAACAGTAGAATCATGAGGTATCATGATTATATTATATGCGAACTAAACATTCAATGATATGACCTGTCAATACTCCAATGCCCCACTCGTAGTCGAGACGTACAATCTCCTACAGCTTCTATTGCGAGCATGGCTGTTAAGTGCAGTTTTTTTTGTTCTTTGATAGTTCTTAGACATCAAACATTTTTATCACGATGGAGATAACTAAGTCTTAAAAAAACTAACATTTAAATGTTTTACTTTTGCTAATTTAAAAATACTACAATAATAATGTTTATTTTAGGTCATGTCTGATACAAGATTTCTCTATAACTTACAAAATTTTCCAAAAGATGATATAAATGCAGAAATCATAGACTTACTAACCCCGTATTTCTCATACCCTTCTTATTCTTATGAAGCAGCTAAGACAGCTTGTGGCAACGTTGCTGGACTCATACAATGGACAATATCTATGGTATCTTTTTACAGTATTAACAGAGATGTTTTACCTTTGAAAGTAAGTATACATTTATTTTAAAAATATTATAGAATCAATGTGAATTAAATAGTTTATAGTACTCTTACCAAAACCTACCTTATTTTTGTCTCTGTTTCCCCCGAAGGAGGAGGGGGACATTGTTAGGCATACTTTGAGGAGAGAGAGATTAGAGCTTTCCTGTGCTTTTTAACTTGATGTGATTTTTCCCATATCATTTTCTCTTCGGGTCTTCTTCTTACTGCATCAATACAATCAAGTTATCCAGCGTACTAAATGCACTATACACAAGTTTAAGACATGGTACCCAAAAAAAATCTTTAGTGGAGTAGTGTGTACGTGAATCATGGCTACGATTATTTCTTGTATGCTTAGGTTTCTTCATTGTTATATCTCAAATATGAATTGCTCTAGCTGTTGCTTGGATACCATTCCACCGAACCAGTCATTTTTGACATAAACGAAAGCGTCAAATTCGCTATTGACGAGTGAATTGTGTCAGTTTAGGGTTATTTGATTCATCAGAGGTGTTCGACACTATTCCGCATTGTTGATTGTTTTTACAGCTACGTGAGATTGGGCTGTCATGATATGTCGATTCGTTATCGGACTATCTGAGCCTCCGCAGTTTGGCTATGCGTAATAGTGATGGATCGCACTCTCAACCCTATCGCACTACATCCGGTGCTCCTCAAGCAAGTGAACTAGGTCTACTCCCTTTTCTAACATTGATGTTCCCACTGCTCCCCTAGCTCTCCAACTTTTTACCAACCTTGTGTAGCCCTATTCTTACCCTGACGTACCATGTTGGGTTACGCATGTTCCTTGGCTGGCAGGTTCGTACTCGTACATCCAGGGCTGGCTGTAATAGGACGCAGGTACGTCCAGCTCCCTGTGTAGGATTATGGAGTGTGTAAACGTGCACTGATTTTTGGTGAGGTATGGATGAGGATGAAAAGAACTATCTCTTGACTTTCAGCATTTAGCACGATCGAAGTAGAACTTAAAGCTCCAAGTGATTTGTTCTTTATTGTGAACTTGCCAATGGTATTCAAGTGTGATAGTGAAACCTGATACGGCTTGTTGCGCTTTGTGAGTATCTCTACAATTTTCGCTATCGGACTTCAGCTAGTTATAGTGAAACCTGTTACGGCATGTATCGTATGAAATGAGGTAGATAGGATGTTCCCTGGAGAGGACTTACATCTAGACGAAGTTCCCGTGACTCGAACACCACAGCGGAATTCCCCCTTTAATTGCACTTCATGACCAATGTGGCGATATTGAGATTTGACCAGATAATCCCGAAGTACAGATAAGTATTTCCGTAGGTAGCACAATTCCCGCACTTGCAACAATTGTTGAACTTATTATCGTTTCAATGATAAAACGATAAAAGCGAATCAGTTAATACGAATTTATCGATTATGCCCGAAAGAATAATAACCGGTTTAAAGAGCGTAGTAACTGGCGATTTAATTAATCAAACACGAAAGTTAAATTTTGCACTTTATATTTGAGTTAAGTAAATCTATATTCAGAATAGAATAATAATTAGACTTAAGTAGTAATAATAAGAAATAGAATTAGAATTGGAATGGGAATAAGAATGCTCGAGTGTGGCTTGTGACCTGCTTTTTATAGCTGCGGTTCATGGTCACAATCGGGGGCGCTCTCTCCGCTCGCCTCTCTCTTTCGACTTTCTTGTGGGGTGGTACGATGAGAGAAAGTCTTTCGCTGTGCGTGCGTCGGGCGCGATGATTGAGTAGGGGGAGCTTGCTAGTCGCTGCTCTCTTTATTCCTCGCTCTCGCCCAGCGTACGCATCGCCAACTCTCTTTCAACGCAAAAATGCTTGCATGCCATTGCAATATGTCACACGAATTGCAATATTCCTCTACTGCATACCACATACCCGGCCACCAATACTCGCACACCAATCTATCATACATACGTTTTCTTGGCTCCAAGATGCCCTGACGACGTAAGGCAGTGTAGTTCGGATAATACTCGTTTTCAGTGCTCTGCTGGCACGACCAATCTCCAACTATTCTCGGCGTTCAACACCGGATCCAGCAATCCATTATTGCTGCGCTTATACAGCATACCATGTTCGATACACCAATTTGTATACTTGGAAAGCGAATTTTTAACCTCGCTCATCTTCTTCATGTACCTCTCATCCTCGATGCGCTCGAACGCAAAAAAGTTATTTCGTTTGTCGCTCTTGAACGCTCTTGACAACGTATCCGGTACATAGTGTAACGAACCTTTACGATACACTATTTCAAAGTCGTATTCCATTAATTTCAAAGCCCACTGAGCTACCCTATCTTGTGGATCTTTGATGTTTCTCAGCCAACTCAATGCTCGGTAATCCGTCACTACTTTGAAGTGATAGCCTTGTTTAGGCACTTTGATGTGATAGCCAGGATTGTTTTAACGTCTCAAACGCTTTTTCTTGATCGGATCCCCACACAAACGGTGCATCTTTACGTAATAGCTTGGCAAGTGGCACTTTAATTTCCGCTTCGTTTTTAATGAAACCAGAGTACCAGCCTACCACACCGAGTAACCGTCTTACTTGTTTAACATTTCTCGAAGTCAGGTAATCGTGTATTAGGCGGACTCGTTCGCTATCGATACGAAGTCCACTGCTATCTAGCAAATAGCCCAAAAATATTACACTTTGACAGCAAAATTCACACTTATCTCGATTCACTACGAACTTGGCATCGAGTAGAATGCGTGTGACTCGTTCAAGCCAATTCACATGCTCTTCAAAAGTTTCCATGACAAATATTATATCATCCAAGTACGCAAAAACTTACGGCTTCACCTCCGCACCGAATAATGAATCCATTAATCGTTGGAAGGTCATAGTGACACATTTCAGGCCGAAAAGCAAACGTAAAAACTGATATTGTCCCGAGCCTTGAACAAAAAAAGCGGTATACTTCTTACTGTCCTCGTCTAGGCATACTTGGTGATACGTTTCTCTTCAAGTCAATCTTCGAAATATATCTAGCTCTTTGCAACCGGTCTAGAATCGTATCCATGTTCTTACACGGATATCCGTATTTTTTAGTTAATTACTTCAAGTCTCGATAGTCAACGCAAAATCTGTATAACCCGTCTGACTTTTTAATAACTACCCGTGCGCTATTAGTAGCTTCAATGATATCTTCTTCTTTCATTTTCTGCAAGCATTCATGAGCTATCTTCTCCATTTTCGGTGTCATCTGACGAGTTCTATGACATACTGGTTTCGCGCGCTCCACCAATTCGATTCGGTGGACAAAATTGTCCACTGGGTTGTACATCGGGTATCAACCTCTTAATTTTTCTCTCAATACGCTCTCTTTCTCCACCACATACGGTAATACCAGCACACTCGGCTACAATATCACATCTCATTGACCCTTCATCGTTCAACTTAGTGAAGTTGTGGAACGGTCCATCATCGGAACACCACTGATTTCGACCCATGGATATATCAACTCTCCATCGTCGTCCAATCCACACCCAAGATCATCTCCACTGGCAGAATCTCTGTACATTCAATGTTTATTCGGCCAGCTTCTCGATCTATTTGTAGCATAACTGGCAAATATCCACCAGACGGCTGTGTTTGCTGATTTGCATATCCTATCAATGACGTTGACGGTCTAATTTTCTCCGCCAATTCTCTCATCATGCAAGGTCCTGCTAAAACATCACTGTGCTCCGCTATCCAACAGAGCTTTGTAAGTAAATGGGCCCATTCATACATCTACGAAAAAAACGATTCTCCTTCGTCATCACTGCTATATTCAGGTAAATAATCGATCTAGTCTGTACATGCCGCTCCGACTCTCGCGGCTCGTGTATTTCTGCGACTGTCAACACAATAGCCCCCTCCTCCGGACCACTGTTGGCTTCATCCTGCTCATCAGGCGTTAAAATCTCTGGCGTTGCCATGTATACGAAGTCCAAACACTCTATATCTGCGTCACTGTTATACTCTCCTGATACCAACGACTGAACTTACCTCCTGCATTTTCCGCCGTCTGTGACGACAAACCTCCACTTATAGGGTCTTTGCGGGTCGTGTTTCGAGGAATTGTACCCACGGTACAATCCTCACCTGGTTGAAGGGTGACATTTTCACCCCGAGATGACTCTTCACTACTGAGTCTTTCTTCCAGCATAGAAACACGACCACTTTCTACCGTATTCACACTCTTTTGTGTTTTACGTGACTTACTCTGGGGTGCCACGTCACTCACATAACCCTTTCTCGGCTTAGGGGTTGAAAAATCGCTCCGAGGTCGTTCACCTAGCGCAGGGTCGCGTACACTTCTTCAGAACATTAATGCTCACGGCCACTACTACGGTTGAGACGATTGAACTCATAAATCACTATCAAACAGTACTTTTATGACTTAAATTTCGGCAAAACCGAAATATGAAAAAAAATCTGTCTTTAACTGTTTATGCATAGCAATCTGCGTGTTCGATCGGCCAGTAGTGACCGTGAGCATTGATGTTCTGAAGAAGTGTACGCGACCCTGGTGCAGAATGCTCAATCCGTACCCTCTGAAAATTACAAGAGGTGACCAAAAACACTACTCGCCAGAAAACGCAAAAGAAGAAAAATTTTAACACGTAAATCATACAAAAAAAGCTCACGGAAACAGCTGTGTCTCAGTGCAAAATCAAAATTTTTGAATTTCGAAAAATGCAATAAAAAATCCTACTCAAAAATCGAGGGGGGGGGGACATGAAATGAGTGTATAATGCTCGAGTGAGGTTCACACACAAGACTTTATTATAAACATAAAAGAACTTGATACTATTTGACAAAGCTTACAAACTATGACGGCAGAAGATCGGTGAACTTGATGCTGGCTCGCTGTCAGTCGGCTGCGTTCGAACGGCTGGTGGTGGCTGCTGCTTGGCCGATGGTGACGGCTGCTTGGCTGGTGCAAGCTCGGATGTATCATCACGAGCGTTACCGTTCGCGTAAACAATAAGTTGCTTCGACACTCGCGGCTGTATGACTACCGTTACAATCAAGCAAATACGCTGTTGATAATTCGCTATTACTTTCCGCGAAATACAAGTATGTTTTATTCGAAGCTTAATTTATTGTGGAGTCTCTATTATAATATTCCAATCGTTCGCGCACAGAGCTTCGCCCTACTCAACGGTATAGAATGATCTGCACGAGGCCTAACTTTTACGCCGGTTATATACTAATTTATTCATGCATCTTCTCGGCGACAGCACATCTTGGTGTTTTTCCTTCAATTGCGAAATTACAGGCTATTTCGTCACTTGTTGACAAGTCAACAACATGTGCCGTTTTTTTACCCATATTTGGGAAAAATCTTCTCGGGGCTCGGGTCACATAGGTCAAACTCTTGGTGATAAGGGAACTAGCGAGTGCGTGTGCGACTATGTTTTTTTCCTCCGTGCCATTTCGAAATATGCCACGGATTTCATCTCCCGTGCGTGTATGTACATACATACGCGAGTACACATACGCGAGATACATGCATGTGTGTGCTCAATAATTTTTTGAATGATTTAAATTTCGCGTTCAACGACTATCTAAACACGTCTCACGCATCCAACTTCCTATAACACAAATGTAGTTGTTGCAATTCACTTCGATTGGCATACTCGCTGGTGCTCCGAGATTGCCCGAGTCTGGTGCTGGCTTGTCCTCTGCTGTCGTGTTCGAGTTGCCGTTTCTGTTAGACCTAGTGTCCGTCTACTATGTAACCTAGCAGAGTCTCCGATGAGTAAGGCCCTGCCTAATTTATAGTAAATAAAAGTCAAATTCCTCTCCAAACCGATACCCATCGTCATAGTTTGTAAATCTTCATTGTATTCTCAAATTATTTTATTATTTGGCTACAACAAGTCGTAGACCATTGCGCAACTAACATTATAAATAAAACCTTTATTTTCTGTTATAATAATTGATGAATACATGTAACTCATTTGTTTATTCCTGGACATGCAGCTTGCACAGGGCAAAATCGTTACAACCTTCGCAAAAAGATTCGTGGAATTTATTTCTGTTATGTTTAATTTAAAAATATGCCTCTGAAACTTTTTTAGTTTTCTTTGAAAAGGAATTTTATTCCATTTTAATTTTGGAAAATCTAAGCATATATGAAATTTTTCACTTTGTATGATTTTAAGTAATACTCACTAATGTGAAACTTTATTTATTTACAATAGGCGAAGTTAGCATCTCTGAAGAACAAGCATGACAGAGCCAATAGAAATTTACAAATTGCAGAAAAATTGCTAAAAGCTAAAGATGAAGATTTAAAAAATGTTAAGAAAGAATATGACGTAGTTATGGATGAACGGCAAGTATGTATCTTTTATTGAATTTTCATCTTCTAACAGTCGACATTTTTAAATAAAATCGCTTTAAGTTCGACAAAAACTTCATTCAAATATTCAATAATCATGTAATTCTTCAATTTATTTATAGTATTTTCCGATAAAAGTATCGGAAAATATCCCCTGTTACATGAGTATCGTACTCAATTGTATTGGGAAATAATATTAGCACCTGCAGGGGGCAGCAAATCTAATATGTCTGTCCGAACCGAGGAAATTTACATTGGAGTATAGGGCATACTTGAGTTTTCTACATAAAAAATGTTAACTAGGAACGCAATTGCGAAGAGCCGGAAGAAATCGATGGCGCTGACTTGAAAGTTCCATCGACGAACCCGGTAACGGAACGAAACAGCAATCTCAAGTATTCCCTCGAACCAAAAACAATGATTCCGACGCGCTCTGGATCACAATCATCGTCAAAGAATGAGTCGTAGAATAAAAACATCTCTCCCGCTTTTATCATTCGACATTTTTCCGGAACATCGTGGAGATCTTTAGGCACTCGTGAATTTGACGGCATATTTTTTTAATCTTTCCCGTTGAATGGACTTCGAATATTCATGCGACTCGGTAACTAAGCCAAAATCCAAAGGGCAGCATCTTGCCATCCCCTTAAAATTCTTGCAGGAAAAGCTTCGGGGGGGTCCACAGGCTATTTTAATCCCTGCGACGGTTTTCAGAACAAACATTTCCTCTGAATCAGGTGCATGCAATGCGTGATTTTTGGGATTACCACCCCGAAGCACAAAAACTGTTGTGGCACCTGCGCTCACTGTAGTTGCTCTCGCTCCGCACGTAGTTTTTCTTCGTCATCTCCAATGAATTTTCGTACCTTTACAAGCTGAAGAACGTATATAAACCAATCCGTTTATGTGTAGGTATCTTGTTTACCCTTTAACTATAGTTTCACCCTCTGAAAACCGTTCCATAAGTCCCTCTTAAATTACGATACGCGCGTCACGCCCGAGATTTCGATACAATAACAAATGAGTAATTAATAATATGTATATACACTAGACTGGAAGCAAAAAAAATAATTTTTTTTATTTTGCCCGGACCAAACGGAAAAGTGATCTATGTACCAAAAAAATAGTCTGTACAAAATTTTAGTTCATATAAATTGAGATAACCCGTGCCATCAGTCGCTTGAAGGTTTTTAAATTCGATTTAAATTAATTTTTACCGCTTCTTTGCAGCAATATTCAAATGGCTCTATAGCTGTCAATTTTGAAGCAAATGAAGATTCAAACCAGCCAAATTAAAAGTCTTAAAAATACCTTTAGTTTGCTTATTTCAAAGTTTGATTGTTTCAAAGTTAACTGCTGTAGAGCTGTTTAATTATAGCTAAAAAATGGAAAAAAATCGAAATTTTTCTAGTTTTCTAATAGCTGAGGTTCACTCGGAGAATCACCAATTTTTCCTAAACTCTGGGGTATTTTTTTGTGTGTAATAAGCTAAAAAATGACGTACGTTTCGACCGAAATATTGCATCCTAGCCCCGTATAGCGGCATTTGAAATATTCAATTTTTTCGTATTTTTTTTTTGCGTTCATCCGTCTAATGATCACACGCTTTTTATTGTGAGGACATTCACAAAATACTGAAACATTTTTTAAAGACTGCTGATTATTAAAAGCATCTCAAGAACTATCTTTTAAGCCCCCTAACGCTCTTATAGGTGCCTCAGAGCTAAATCTACAGCTAAATTAAGAATATCATCATTAATGCAGTTGAAAAATAGAATCGTGATTTCGAGCTTAACTACACTGAAGTGTCTTTTCATTCCTACAAATCTCCAAAAAATTTTGAAAACATCATGTTAAACGTATTTTTCGACGAGAAAACCAATGGTGACCTTGGGTTTGACCTTGAACATAACCTCTAAGCTACAGCGAACTAAAATTGATTTTTTGTATGGTGACCCCCATTTTTTATTGCAGATTTGGAAAGAGCGAAAAATTTTACGTTCGAATCCATCTTTAGTTTTTTTTAAGGTTATGGAATTATATGTTCATGGTCATTTAAGGGCTATGTTATTCACAAAAAGACCTTTATATAACCTAGAATAATTTCGTATAAGGAATGGAATAAAATTTTACCGTACAAAAAATAAATTTTGGTTCACTGTAGCTTGAAGGTTATGTTTAAGGTCAAATCCGAGGTCACCATTGGTTTTCTCATCGAAAAATACGTTGAACATGAAGTTTACAAATTTTTTTGGGGATTTGTAGAAATGAAAGGACACTTTAGTATAGTTAAGCTCGAAATCGTGATTCTATTCTTCAACTTCGTCAATGATGATATTCAGCTCTGAGGCACCTATAAGCGCGTTAGAGGGCTTAGAAGATAGTTCTTGAGATGCTCTTAATCATTAGTAGTATTTAGAAATTTTTTCAGTATTTTGTTTTTGAATTTTTATTTGCTTAAAAATTGACGGCTATAGAGCCATTTGAATATTGCTGTAAAGAAGCGGTAAAAATTAATTTAAATCGAATTTAAAATCCTTCAAGTGACTGACGGCACGGGTTATCTCAATTTATATGAGCTAAAATTTTGCACAGACTATTTTTTTGGTACATAGATCACTTTTCCGTTTGGCCCGGGCAAAATAAAAAAAAATTTTTTTTTGCTTCTTGTTTAATATACAAATGCTTATTTTTGGATATATGCATATGTAAGCATGAATATGTGTGTAAATCAAAAGATTTTTTTTTCTTTTGGTACTTAATAGCATTGGAACTTTCGGGATAGTGGTTCTTAATAAAAGTGGGACTTTCGGTGTGGGCCTTATGGGTTGGTACTTTTGTACGGCAACTTAGTTCATGAACTTCTTGTACCATATTCACTTCATTCTCAAAGCAAAAGCACTCCACTGGTGATTCATTTGATTCAATATTTTCACTTTGACTTTCATAATCCTTGGTTTCACTCTCTTGTAAAGATTTTTCAATTTTTCTTTCATTTCTTGATTCTTGCCTTTTCTTTCTGTTTTTCTTCATTTTCATGGTCTCAGATGAAACTTCGATCCCAGGTTAATCGAGAGGAGGTACAGCTGTCGGTCTCAATGTTCTTCTGTTAGTAGGTTCATCTGTAAATATTAGATAACCTTATAATACAATGTTAAATTACTGTACAATAATTCAAAAAGTAGCAATTTACCTGATATATAATAATCATCATCAGAAAAATAATGATTGCATACACAATTGTACTTTAATATAGTTTCTAGTTTTGAGAGTTTTTTCCAAACTTTATGCCTGTCACATACTTTTTTTTCTCCAAAGTGGTCTGCTACAATGACAGTAGACTTATTCGGTGCTACGAAATAATGCATACTTATATATTTTTTTATTAGTTATTACGACAACCTTGAACTGCAGAAACTATATAAGTTATTTTTTTGGTCTTGCTGCGTGTTTTCTTGCTCTCCATTTTTTCATTTTCAACGTGAAGTTTAAATAATACGAAAAAAATGCTCAACTGGCATAAGGCTCACGTGTTATATTCCTCGGTTAGGGCAGACATATTGGATTTGCTGCCCTCTCCAGTTGCTAACATTACTTCCCAATAGAACTGTTCTAAGTTTTCATTTGTACCTCCTTTACAAAAATACAAGTCAGACTTTAAGTGTGATGTGATCAATGGGTGCCAAAATGTACGTCTGATGTCGTAAAAAAGCATGCTATGAATATGAACTTATGCTTCGCAATTGTATAGTAGTTATGCTACCAGTGACCACCAAGCGTTTTTGCACAAAGTGTATGTACGCGTGCCGTCTATGCTAGATACGACTTCAGTGCCATGAGATGCTAAAAATATTTAATAAAAAATCGGATCACTATTTGAAAAATCAATTTTGGTTCGCTGTAGCTTGGAGGTTATTTTCAAGGTCAAATCCGAGGTCACCGTTTGATTTTTCGAAGTTATTGACTTTTGTTGTACAAAATATCCAGAGGTTTCCATACGTTTGTGATCCCTATACATATTGTGACAGGCAACTACCGGATCTACTGCAGGGACCTACTACCTTTAAGGGTCTTTTTTACATTTAACATATGATTTTTAACTACGCATTACAAAGTACAGATCACTGATCAACGGGGGGCTTATTGTACGCGTCGCGTTGCATCCTCAGGCGAACTGCACTGAACTCTCGACTTTTGCGTCCAAGTAACTAGAGCTGATTGCTGCCCGGCTAATACATTAGGCTTGTTATTATTATTGTTATTGTTTTTGTTATTGTTATTGTTTTTGTTTTTGTTATTGTTATTATTATTATTATTATTATTTATCTATTTATTTATGTATTCATTTATTTACCATTTTTCTTCTCAAAATACAATTTGAAAAGGACCTGTACACAATTTACAATACTGTAAATGTGACGATCCCACTTGAAGTTGACTTCCGTTCATATAAACCTTAGCGTCTTTATCTATAGAGTTACAGCAATTCCTAAAAGCAATATATACTGTTTTTTTGATGTTAAGTATTGAATTATTCTGGTGAAGCTAAGAGTAAATTTCGTCAAGTTTGTTTGACATATTCGCAGCTAGGTCTTCCTATTCCTTAACAGACATAGGCAGGATTGTATCATCCGCATAAGCTATGAGTTCATCGTTGAGTGAGAGAAGATCATGAATGAACTAAATAAAAAGCAAAAGCCCTAATATAGATCCTTGTGGTATTCCTATGTTAATAGTAGCTGGTTGATTCTTAGTTCCATTCACTTCGACAAATTGCATCCAGTTGGCAAGATAACTCTTGATCATGTCGTGGCATACTCCTCTTATGCGCATGGTATGCAGCTTAGATAGCAGCACATGATAATCCATCATATGCTTCAGGAAGACAACAATTGTTGGCTGACTCCTACTAAAATTGCTGTACAAGAAATTACTCAATGAGGCAACTGCATCCGACGTGCTCCTATTTTTTATAAAACCGAATTAACTATCATTAATTAGTTTATGTTTCATCACAAAATTTTACAGTTTGTCAAATACGGCATTTTTAAATACTTTAGCTAAATTTGAAATCAAGGTAATAGAGCGATAATTATTAATTTCCTTCTTCGATCTTTTCTTATAACCCGGACAGACATCCGCTGATTTCAACTGTCTTGGACAAATTCCAGTTGAGCAAGCCTTATTAACAATGTGTGCTAAGATAGGTGAGATGAAAGACGCTGCAAGTTTTAGAAAGTAGGCATTAATCCCATTAAGACCTACATTTTTATTTTTAAAACTCGCTATGTACCAAGCTATCTCTCTTTGATCCGTCTGCGAAAAAAAGAGAAACCGAATTCATTGAAATATCAGGATCTTCATATCCATGAATGGTCGGTGATACATTTTTTCAGATTTTTGATACTGTTAAGATATCAAAAATAATTTCTTATGTGTTTGCTCTCGTGTTTTCGTTATCTCTGACTTATCGACTAGCATGGTAAGTCTGTGCGTATGATGGGGGAAAGACGACCGCGGCTGAGTACAGCACTACGTCGGAGCCTGTGTGGCTCTCACTTATAATTCTGTATGCTTACGAGCAAGGACCTACCTCTCATATTTATATTTTCACATAGCTTTAAATAAATCAGTATTATTCAAAGTGCCATCGTGTTCATTTTCCACTTCCCTCGCTACAGCTTATGGGCCCAGCGACATTCGTATAGTAGAACGTGGTGCATTGTACTGTTTTTTTTTTCACCTGTGGAATAGATTTTGCTGTGTTTTTTCTACCGTCCGAATTTGCGGAGAAAACTCTTTCCGGTGCACAGCATAAAATATGGCCGACAGTACGTCTGATTATAAGAACATCCCTAAGTTCAATGGGCAGAATTTCCAGTTATGGGAATTCCAAATTAAGACCATACTGGTAGCCCAAGATCTTCTGGATATTATCGAAGGGACAAAAGCAAAGCCCGAGCCTGGTGATGCGAACGCTAACGCAACCTCGATCAAGTCGTGGGTAAAGTCCAACGCGAAAGCCATGTTCGTAATATCATCGTCAATGGAGTACAGTCAGCTCGACTACCTGGTAAATTGTACAATCACTCCTGAAATGTGGACCAAGCTATCAAATATTCACGAGCAAAAGAGTATCTCGAACAAGCTCGCTTTGACAACAAGGTTCCACGAGTACAAAAAGTCATCGAACGACACCGTCTCGCAGGACATAGCAAAAATTGAGAACTTGGCGAGTCAACTCAAGGACATCGGTCAGCCGGTACACGAAGTCATGATTATGGCTAAAATTATCAGAACCTTGCCAGCGAAGTATAACGCCTTCATCGTAGCATGGGACAGCGTACCCGAGGCAGACAAATCCTTCGACAGACTGCGTGAGAGACTACTGCGAGAGGAGACCCGGATGACGAGCGACGACGACATCGCCAGGGCCTTCGCAACAACCACGATCAGCCCAAGGAGCAACGGATATCATCATCAAGCCAACGGCAAAGAGAAGAGCGAGAAGAGAAATTCGGTATGCAACTTTTGTAAAAAAGCCAGGGCACATTGCTAAATATTGTTTCGCAAGAAAACGCAATAAACCAAAAAAAAAGCACAAACGATGAAACTTCGCGTACCGCGGCATTTGTAGTTGCGCAACGAGCCGGAAGCTGTAATAAATTTAAGCTGGAGAAATTTCGCGCGCGCGCATTATCCTACGACTGTGATGAAAAAGATGTTTGGTATCTCGATAGCAGAGCGTCGCGTCACATATGCTGCCGGCGCGAGTGGTTTTCAAATTTCTTGCCGACACGCGACAACTCTGTTTATCTCGGCGACAGAGCAGAGCTCAAAGTCGAAGGACAAGGCAATGTTGCCATTAAGCGATGCGTGAATGATATACGGATGGACGGAATAATATGTAACGCACTGTATGTTCCCGCAATGAACAAAAATTTGGTCGCTACCGGTGTATTGACATCGGATGGATACTCAGTCGTACTGATGAACGATAACGCGAGCATTTATTCTAAAGATAATGTGCTACAAGCTTGCGGAACAAAATTGAGCATCAATTTAATACGAATGCACTTTGTACAAGCAACTCGTTTTAATCGCCACGACGTAAACTACACATCGAACGCGCTGATAGCCTTGTGGCACGAGCGCCTCGGGCATGTCAATCGCGAAAACATAATAAAAATGATCAACGCTGATGCCGTGCGTGCACTGTCTGTGCAAAATAAAATAGAATTCTTCTGCGAGAAATGCCCGTTCGAAAAGCAACATAAAGATTCGTTTGTTAAAAATGCAAAAGTTATATGTAAGACGACCGGCGAAGTAATACACACTGACCTCTGCGGCCCAATGCAGACTCCGTCCGTTAGAAGTGCGAAGTTTTTCCTTCTCTTTAAAGATGAGGCCACAGGGTATCGTACAGTGTACTTCCTACAGCATAAAAAGCGATACATTCGAGGCACTGCAAAATTATATCGAATTATTAAAAAACCAATTTGGAAGCCATGCCAAGGTTCTTCGCGAGATAACGGTACACTAATCGAAATGTCACGATCTTCCTGAAAAAAACGTGGTATTAAACTACTCACATCAGCTCCATATACGCCGGAGCAAAATGGCCTTGCTGAGCGCGAGATGCGCACAATTGTCGAGTGCGCGCGAACAATGCTCGTAACAAAGAATTTACCGATGCGTCTGTGGGTCCAAGCCGTAAACACGGCTGTTTACATTTTGAACAGAACGCTTGGGGCACGATTTGATACAGCTACCCCGTTCGAGTTATGGTTCAAGAAAAAGCCTGACATCGGCCATTTTCGAATCTTCGGCTGCGATGCATTCGTACACATCCCAGACATTTTCCGAAAGAAATGGGATAAAAAATCCAAAAAACGGATTTTCGTCGGTTAGAAAAAAGACTCCAAAAATTATCGCTTATTTAACTCGGAAACCGGGCGTGTTGCAGTATCAAGAAACTAGACACCTTGTCGTATGTTAAAATAAATTAATTAAATTCCACAAGCAATCGTGCGACTGCACAGAAACGTCAACAATAGATATTTCGCTCAGTAATGACGATACACAAAACGACGACCTCTATGAACCCGAGAATATCAAGCCACGTTAAGAGCCAAAACATGAATCCGACCTCGAAGATTTTGTTGACGTGCGCGATGGAGCGATATCAAGCAAACGTAACAGTTTACTATGAGCCGAAAAACTACCGAGAAGCCCTCGCTTGTGCAGACACCGAACTCTGGAAACGCGTGATCGACGAGGAGATGCGTGCACTTGAAAATAATAACATATGTGATATTGTGAATGCGCCGCCCAATCGAACCTTGGTAGGCTATAAATGGGTTTTTAAAATAAAAAACCAGAGCGACGACAAACTTCCCCACTACAAAGCTCGCCTTTGCGCACAGGGCTTCACGCAAGAAGCTGGGATCGACTACCAAGAGACCTTCTCACCGGTAGTAAGGTACGAGTCCATACGCGTACTTCTTGCGATAGCGGTCCGCAACGACCTCAAATGTACGCAATTCGATGTAAGTTCCGCCTATTTATAACGGCTCGAACGGCAACGGACCCTTAAAACCCCCGAGAGGAACAAGAAATCTCTCTCTCTCGTTCAAATCTCCTCGAGTCCACACGTGTGGCTACGAGGACGCCACAATTTGTAACTTTGTCGCTCGTACGAGCTCTCAGTCAAAGCCTTTATTATAATTCACGTTTGTTTTAATAAATTATTTATTCAGTTGTAAGTCAGAAGTTTGCCTACTTCACTTATTTCACCTCGAAGATTCAAACTGAAAATCTCTTAAAAACTTATTGTGCTTCCTCAGCTCATCTTTTGTTTCAATAGTTCAACATTAAATTTCTTTTCAAAAGCTAACTCTTTTTCGTACTCAAGGCAGCTATAAAACTATTTATTAATATCACTTTGACTTAACTTTATTTGCTTATGCATTGCAGATACAATAGATGCTGAGTCATCATCATCCATCCTATTTTCCCTCATTATCATATCTTCAGAATGCAGAGTAACATTTATATCATTATAGATATTTTCTAAAAGCTTTTTTTTATTCTATAAGAGAGCGATAAGAAAGCAATGGGCTCAGTTTATTTAGAATGTATTTTAGTACATTAGGTTTTGTAGGCGTATACATATTTTATGTACACAGCAACAAGAACGGAAAATAAAAACAAAGAACAGTATAGGGTGGTAAAATAAAAAAGTTGCAAAAAAAGAAGGAAATTTTTATATGTTTTGTGGCCCATCGTCTTCTCCTTCTGCCCCTGTTTGCTCCCCTATGGGCCCAGAATTGGGCTTTACTTCGCAGGAAGGGGCTGGGCCGGTGCAGCGAGCTCGTCACGATTGCGTTGTTTGGTGTTGCGTCTTTTTCTTGCCACATCGTCCGGTCATCTTCTTCTGGCCACTTCTCCGTTTTTCAAACTAGTTATGACTGTGTGAGCGAAGGTGATGACCACAAACCAGTTTTCTAGATGCTTATTAATAACCAAAAGTTTTCTATTTACAATAGCAATATTAAAATCATCACAGGTTTCACTGATCACAGAATACTCATAGCTTGTGCTCACATGTATAGAACATACGGCAAGGTGTCTAGATAAAAAGAGAAAGCCTTATAGTTGTCGTTTAACAATTATTTCATTTAGTTGGCCTTAATATATCTACCGATCGTTTTGAGTCTACTGAATGAACGCACAATAACTCAGAAAATGTTAGTTCGCTATTCTTTTTTATGTATTTTATGGTAAATTTAGTAATAAGAAGTAAATTCATCAGAGGCAAAACTAGAATTTTAGGCAAAACTAGCTTTTGAGGGGTTGGTAAATATAAGGGGTTTTAGATTTTTAGTTTATTAAAGTATTAAGGCCAAATAATTCATTTAAAACGATTATCTACATAAAATGAGCCTTATAAATCATACTTTTATATCATTTCATATAAGTCGCACCGTCGCATTGTTGTGTTGCGATCATGCTGTTGACTCGCGATACCCGTTGTTGATCTCGGTCTCGGCTCTGCTGCTCAGCTATACTCCTTCTTGGCCTGAAAGTCCCTACTTTAAATACATGTTACTCGCTTGGCCGGCGTGGAATCTCATATTCACTACGGTTTTCACGTGAAGCGCGCGTGAGGGTTGCCTATCCGTAGGCGGCGACTGTAACTCCCGTCACAGAGGAAAAAAACATAGTTTCATGCACGCTCGCATGTTCCCTTATCATTGGGAGATGACTCGCGTACGCCGCTAGGGTCACCAAGCGACCCGAGTTCCGAGAAGAACTCGCCCAAATATGGGTATATAGAACGGCACATGCGTGACCCAACAAGTGACCAACGGCACACTATTTCGCAACTCAGGAAACATGCTGTTATGCTCCCGCTGAGAATATGCATGCATGAATTAATATATAACCGGGGTAAAAGTAAGGCTCGAGGCAGATCCGTTAATATCGTTGAGTAGAGCAAAGGTTCGAGCAGATCAATTAATTACGTTGTAGAGCGAAGCTCTGTGTCGAACGATCGAATTGTTAAACTCCAGGTGATTCTTTATGTGAGATATATTATACAAAGAGCAATGAGTAGCATCACTGAGTGCCGTGAAATTGATACTCCACGACGAGTCAAGTCACTGTGTGTAACGAGTTATTATTTGTGCGAATTGTAAAACTCGAGGTAGTGCATTTGTCTGTGCGACACCGAGGTAACAGCCAGCAGCCAACAGCAAGCCGCCGCTGCCGTCAAGAACCGCTATTCTGCCGAAGTAGTTTGTAAGCCATTATTCAATTAATATTTAGTTTTATGTTAAAATAAAAGTCTTGTGTGTAAACCTCACTCCAGTCTTAAATATTAATTTCAACGTTCCTCCCCTCAGACGACAATAGAACTAAATGAATATATTCGTATGTCTCTGGAAATCTCGCAGAATAAGATGGTAATAAGTAAAGATAATACCATAACAAACGTAGTAGTTGATGGGCGATCCAATGTTGATCTTGAATTTGACCTTGAATATAACCTCAAAGCTACAGCAAACCGAAAATCGATTCTTCATACCCAGCTTATTTATTAAGAAATACTTTTTGATTTTTCAATCATTTTTTTTATATTTTAAACTTCAAATAATCTTAAAACTGATCAAGCGATGCATTTTAAAACATTAATAAAGATCATCAGATAAAAGGACGTTTGAAACAATATCTTCAATTGTTATCGAATTGCCAATCTATGAATTGAGTTTCATCGATCATTAATTTCTTAAATTCAACTTATTATTGATATCTACTGCGGTCGCTTTTTTGACAATTTCGATGGTGTTTTCTACTTTGAAGAATTAAATTGTTAGGTTCTGTTATAGATTTAATTTAAGATCTCTTTCAAATGCTTTTGCAAAAACGAACTATTATATTCAACAAATAAGCAAATTACACAAACTTTATTGGTTTATTTTTTTAGCGTATTATTGACCAAGCTCAGCTGTGTCAAGCGAAAATGGATGCTGCACGATCAATGATAAATGGCTTGTCCGGCGAACGTTCACGGTGGGTTCATAAATTAACGGTTTTCAAATCAGAAACAGAAAATTTGGTCGGAGACGTTATCATCTTAACGGGATTTCTCTCATACTGTGGATCCTTTAATCAAGAATTCCGTAGCATTTTACAAAAAAAATGGTTTAATTGCATCCAATTAAGATTTATTCCGATGTCACCACATATTAATATCATTGAATCATTAACGAATTCTGCAACAGTAAGTTCAATTTGTTTAATCTTGCCTTATTAATCTTGTCCTTTAAGATCCAGAAAAGTTAATTATCTTTGAAATTAAAAAACCACTGCCAATACATTGGCAAAGAGCTTCTTCATAAAAAATTATTACGCTACTTTTATTTATGAATGCTAATAAAAANACTAATTTTTGCTGGTCCTCTTTTAAAATCACTACTCTTATTTTCCAAAAACCACTGAAACTGTATAAAATCCATAATTTGATTTTAGTAAACAAAACATTCTCATTTTTACGATATGTAATGATCCATTGATCATTTATCAATACGCATACATATGGGCTACTCCACAACAGGTGTTGCAGGCCAAAAAAATGAAGTTGAAACTAACCACGTACTCTTCAAGAACTCCATGAAAAATGAAAATCCTGAAAATCTCAGCCCCCTAGGTCCAACCCTCATGGATCTACAGGGGCTCAAAGTTGGATTTTCATGTTTTGAGGATATTCTGCTTGTTACTCTGCTTTTCTGGGGTGCGTATGAAAAAATTTCTAACCATGTTTTTTCATATAAAATTTGATGTAGAATTCAATTCTGTACTCAAAAGTGACATACATAACCTCAAACCCCCTTAAAATTTAAAAAATAGTGTTAAAGACCATAAAAGTAAAAAAAAAAAGTTGTTCGTATACCTCAAATTGGCCAATATTAAAACATATTCTCATACAAATACAAATAGAACTTCTGATAAAGTTTGGTAACTGAATCACCACTACAGACCATTTGGTAGCTTGCGAAGAGCCAAAAAACATGGAAAATGAGGAGAAAACCATTTTAAGGGGTTTTGAGGTTATGTATGTCATTTTTGAGTACAGATTTGAATTCAACATCAAATTTTATATGAAAAAACATGGTTTAGAAATTTTTTCATACGCACCCCAGAAAAGCAGAGTAACAAGCAGAATATCCTCAAAACATGAAAATCCAACTTTAAGCCCCTGTAAATCCATGAGGGTTGGACCTAGGGGGCTGAGATTTTTAGGATTTTCATTTTTCATGGGAGTTCTTGAAGAATACATGGTTAGTTTCAACTTCATTTTTTTGGCCTGCAACACCTGTTGTGGAATAGCCCATATATAGACAAGCGTAACGTAATACGAATGATCTCCAGTATGATTGAGCACGGCTTAGTGTGAGTGCTCGCACGTATGAGTGAGTACACTGAAAAAAATTCGGGTGTGTTTAGGTTCCACTCAAGTCGTATTAAGCTTCTATCTAGAACAGGGAGAATAAATCACTGTATTGGTGTTAATGCAGCTCAATTTTGGGTAGGATTCGCACCCAAACATCTGAAGCGCAATATGTCCCTCTATACTATTACTTTCAAATATATTACTTTTGTTCGTCGCCTCATGGAATCTCTCTTAGTTGGCCGAGTTTTATTTTTATTTAAGGCGCGAAATCTTCCCAATTTGGATTAAAACGATATTGAAATCTCGGGCGATAGCGCTACCATACCGCGTTACATTTCGTGACCAAGCAGGAGTATAATAGCCTTAACTTTTTTTCAGTGTATGACAGTGTGGAATCGCACATGTATAGGCAAGCATGGCGCAGTATGAGAGAGCACACCGAAAGAAGTTTCTGGTGCCAACGCCGTAAAATGGCACGGCGTTGATGCTACACACATTCACGTATGCTCCCCTCCATTTTCACGTATCAGCTGCCTGAATTGCCAAGGAACCGCTCCGTGAGAATAGTGTAATTGGGTTGAACAACAGCCCTGATAGCTTCAGCACCTTCAACGACAATACCTAAAAATAGGGAAAAGCAGTTCGCTTATAAATTAACAGGGGTTTGTTAATTTTAATATTGAGCCCCGAGGCCACTGATTTTGTGGGTCCTATCAAAATTGGTCTTTAGATTAGACCACACAAACAAAAAACAAACTGTTTTTGCTCGCGTGATAAGCACTCAGACACAGTGAGCGAGTAAGAGAGAGACAGAGGAGAGTAAGCCGCGCGTCAGTGCGAACCCTCGATGTCACCACTCTCGCGACGTAGCTCACGTGACTGAGCAACAACGAATTTTACTCATCACTCCTCACTCCTATAAGAAAAAAGTAAGGAAAAGGGAACACGAGAGAGCGCCGCACTCACATTGGTCCTAGATGCCCTATAAACAGAACCCCGGGCCCAGCGAGAGCATTCTATTACAAGCATTCTATTATTTCTATTCTACTAAGTGTTAGGATTGTTAGGATGATGGTAGGAAATGAAATAAATCACTGCAATTAATAATTAAACAATAGTTGTCGCTTTATTTCCTATCGCTCGTAACTCAAAACAATGCGCTCGTCGCAAAGTGACTCGTCGCACACGACCCAACACCGCAAGCGGCCCAATCTTAAGTGACTCTCGTCTCTTCGGAGTCTCGTTCGACACACACACCAACCGACACGCAGCGCACTCAGTATCCCCTCCCCTCGCACACACA
>JAPMIB010000023.1:1847500-1896427 GCA_034770305.1 Trichogramma dendrolimi
GAGTGAAATAAAATCTTATTAGTTGCTTCCATCGGGGACCGAGGTCAGCCACCATAAAGACAAGTGCATGAGTTGCAATTTGATTCTGGTCGTGTTCGGGCAAAGTAACAATGCCAAGAAATGTATTTGTCGAAGTATCATAAAAACTACCGGAAGTAATACTTATCTCGTCTAAAAAAAGTACACAATCTTTATCATAATCTTGAAAAATATTTACTTGAATTTCTAAAAATTGGAGAATTTCACGAATGACACAGCCTGGTTTGAATTTTAAATTCTCAATTTTTCTTTACCAATGACCTAGCACTAGGAAAGGAAAAAATTCAATTTTAAAATTTCCTCATATCCAGACGTGCCACACGCAAATCTCAACTTTAAAGCTTTTAATAAAGTATCAGAATACCATTTAGGAACTTTCTTGTAGTCTAAAGTTGAATATTCCATTTGGTCCTCTTGAAAAAATTTCTTAAACGATGTTTTTAGTACTTACTGAAGTAAAGTATTTACTTCCAGTTTAGGGAAGAACCACCTATTATGGTGCACCTAACGCATTTTGATTTATAACAAAAAATGTGCTCGATGATATGGCAATCGAAACTGAACATTTTATTCCTTATACCTTAATCTTTGAAAATGCACCCTACTTTGTATGAGAAATGTATTTATTTTTTCATAAACAAGCATTCTGAAAAAGTTGTCACTGTGCCGCAATCGGCTCGTTTCTCGCCAATTTGATTTTTTTTATTGCTTGTCATTTACTGTTGATGATTTTTTCATAATTTTTTTGCAAAAATTAAATGATTGACATGTATAGAATATTACTACATAAATTTTAGTTAGGTGAAATATCTCAAACTATGCCAAATGAACGTGCGCCGCATTAGGCGCTGCGCCTTAATGGCGCTTCTCCCCTATATTCAAGTCTTCGTACTCACTATCTAGCAGTATTCAAATTTTTCTGAATTCTGTGAAAAGCATATTCTCTACGCAGAAACAGTTTGTTAATTTTTCCGAATAAAGCTGATTACGCTTTAATTTTTTTTCATTGCTGAGACACTTTTCACAGCTTTGTTTTGTAACAGGTAAAGCTGTAGGTGAGTTGCTGACATCTTTTTCAAAAGTATCTTGAGACACATTTAGAGAAGTAGGTGAACGACTCAAAATCATCTCAGAAAGATATTGAAGCAACTGACTATTTTTTTGATCCCCAATAACATCTAAATTTTCATAAAACAAATTATTCGTTTACAAAGTTTTCAAACTCTGTACATCTTTTTTATGCTCGCAAGCAAATGCAAAATTACCTAATCGCGTATTGCAAGTATCTTCTAAGAAAGTTTCCTCTACGGTATCATTAAAGCTATCCTAATCTTCGTTACTAACATTTGATTCAAGAATCTCATCATCAACATTACTCGCATCACATGACTATAAAAACATTTTAATTTTTGAAAAGCAAATTAAAATCTTTAAAAAAACTTATTAGATTTTATAAAATAAAAAACTAACAGGATAAGTGATATAATTTTCCACAATTATCAATAACAATTCTTAACCAGATAGATAAGAATTAAAAAAATATTAATGTTGCGTGTCTATTAGACTGAAAGCAAAAAATTTTTTTTTATTTTGCCCGGACCAAACGGAAAAGTGATCTATGTACCAAAAGAATAATTTGTGCAAAATTTTAGCTCATTTAAATTGAGATAACCCGTGCCGCCAGTCGCTTGAAGGTTTTCAAATTCGATTTAAATTAATTTTTACCGCTTCTTTACAGCAATATTCAAATAGCTCTATAGCCGTCAATTTTTAAGCAAATGAAGATTCAAACCCGTCAAATTAAAGGTCTTAAAAATACCTTTAATTTGCCAATTTCAAAGTTTTGATTGCTTCAAAATTAACTGCTGTAGAGCCGTTTAAATATTGTTCAAAAATGGAAAAAAAATCGAAATTTTTCTAGTTTTCTAATAGCTGAGGGTCACTAAGAGAAACACCAATTTGTCCTAAACTCCGGGGTATTTTATTGTGTGTAATAAGCTAAAAAATGACGTACGTTTCGACCAAAATATTGCATCCTAGCCCCGTATAGCGGCATTTGAAATATTAAATTTTTCCTATTTTTTTTTATTTCATCCGCCTAATGCTCACACGCTTTTTATTGTAAGGACATTCACGAAATACTGAAACATTTTCCAAATTCTACTGATTTAAAAGCATCTCAAGACCCCATCTTTTAAGCCCCCTAACGTGCTTATAGGCGCCTCAGAGCTAAATGTACAGCCAAATTAAGAATATAATCATTAACCAAGTTGAAAAATAGAATAGCGATTTCGAGCTTAGCTATACTAAAAGTGTCCTTTAATTCCTATAAATTCCCAAAAAATTTTGAAAACATCCTGTACAACGTATTTTTCGACGAGAAAACCAATGGTGACCTTGGATTTGACCTTGAACATAATCTCTAAGCTACAGCGAACGAAAATTGATTTCTTGTACGGTGACCCCCATTTTTTATTGCAGAGAGCATTTGAAAAGAGCGGAAAATTTTACGTTCGAATCATCTATAGTTTTTTTTTAAGGTTATGGAATTATATGTTCATGGTCGCTTAAAGGCGATGTTGTACGCAAAAAGACCTTTATATAACCTAGAATAATCTCATATAAGGAATAGAATAAAATGACCTTTAAAAAAAACTATAGATGTATTCGAACGTAAAATTTTCTGCTCTTTTCAAATCTGCAATAAAAAAATGGGGGTCACCGTACAAAAAATCAATTTTCGTTCGCTGTAGCTTAGAGGTTATGTTCAAGGTCTATTAGAAAACTAGAAAAATTTCGATTTTTTTCCATTTTTTAACAATATTCAAACGGCTCTTCAGCAGTTAATTTTGAAGCAATCAAAACTTTGAAATAGTCAAATTAAAGGTATTTTTAAGACCTTTAATTTGACGGGTTTCAATCTTCATTTGCTTAAAAATGGACAGCTATAGAGCTATTTGAATATTGCTGTTAAGAAGCGGTAAAAATTAATTTAAATCGAATTTGAAAACCTTCAAGCGACTGGCGACGGGTTATCTCAATTTATATGAGCTAAAATTTTGCACATTATTTTTTTGGTACATAGATCACTTTTCCGTTTGGTCCGGGCAAAATAAAAAAAAATTTTTTTTTTTGCTTCCAGTCTAATGTCTATAATACCTTTCTCTTCTTGTGAATGATATGTAGCTTGCGTAATCTCCTGATTTTCTGGCAGATACAGATTATTTTCAAGAGGTTAGATTACATGATTAGCAAAAATTGTTGGAACTGCATTTTAAGTAGTTGTCGTTTCCCCCTTTTGATCTCCCAAGCATTGTCAGCGATTAACATTTTGGATCCAAATTTGACGTCTATAGTTATTTCGTCTTAGAAATCCACTCATTTTTAACCTTTCCTTGATGAATGGCAGAAAAAACTTACCCAAGTTTTGAAATTCCAATTGCATTACTCTTCTCATAACACCAAATAATGAAACCCTCTATATGGGACTGTAAACAACATTTTTAAGCACGATGAATTTAAATATTATTTAACATTAATAAATACCATATAATAGCGTGTTATCGTATCAAGCTAAAACAGTCAAGTCCAACTGACTGGAAAGAATTGGTACTGTAAAGTGTGGTCAAATCTCGGTCAATCAGTTTGGACTCTTGTTCAAAAGACGTCGTTAATTAAGCTTCAAATAGCCCTTCTCAGGGCTACCTTCGGACTTGGTAATTTCTCTATCGGACAAGAAATCCTTTACTGGCTAATGAAATCAGCAGACCTCCATTGGCACTCGGTGGGCCCTCGTCAGGGTGACCATAGCGGATCGGAACTGGAAACCCAGAGTCCGACCCTGCGGTACTTTTCCTCTCCACCGGTTCACGACACCGGGCCTTTCGTAATAGATAAAAGACGCGCCAGACAACACAACCATGGAACCCTCCGACATAGCTACCAGGTTTTTATTCATCGCCTCCAGTGACGACGAGGAAGATTGCCGTTTCTCAGGCTTCTACACCCAAAAATGGCTAGCGTCAGTCGTTATATGCCACCGTGAACACTATGCTTCAACCAGCCATCATCGGAGACGAACCAGCCTGTATTAGGCAACCGACAAGGCCTACTCTCTACATGCTTGAGCCTCGTCCGCCACATTACCAGTCACCGGGAAAAAGGCAGCCACTTGAGTTACCCGCTTAAGCTCGCTTTCTCTCACCCTACCTCAGAAAGCATCCGCCAGCCCCACCCCATCTCCCCAAATCAATACGGAAAAATCTGGATATTCCAGCACATTATAGAAAAATCTTGCGTGTTGAATCATCCAATCGATAATACCTGCATTTTGCTACCTGCTTATTATTTTTGGTAAAACTCGCTTTAATGTAGTTCATTGAATGAAAGTTTTTAAACAATAGACGGATGGTAAATTTTCAGAATAAACTTTCATGGAAAATAATTTTACAAAAGATATTGTATAAGATAACCATAAGAACTCGCGTGAGAAATTGTCATATAATTGAAATGGTACTACAAGCGATGTAGCGACGAAGTTATATTAAGAGTGTGACTTGCTATGGAAGAGAGTAACATGAATTTTTCTACCAACTTGCATCAATACACCATTGCGTGCGTTCTCACTCAGAAGACGTGCATAGCTGCACGCGTCCCCACTTTGCACCGCGGCCAATCAGCGCACTCTTGCTTGCTATATAAGCGAGGCGCCCGGGGAAGCAAGTGAAGTCGTATTGCGGCATCTAGCCAGAGCACATCAACTCTCGTCCTCGCACTCGCGTCGACGAATTCTTGAGTGTTTTGACCTAGGGAAATATTTCGATAGCAAACTTAATCAAACTACTAAAATACTCGCCTCATCATTTCACCACCTTTCCCCACTTTTGACTTTTCAAACTTCTGAATCAGCCGCTAGGTGGCGCGCGACACAAAAAAAAGTGCCCGAAAAGAAAAGGTCGAGTTCAGAGTACTTGGATAAGTGCTTCTCGACCTCGACTTTTGTCACTTGACTTTTGACTATTGACTTTTTTACAAAAAGTAAAAAAAACAGAAACGTGAGTGAACTCTTGTCCCCCCACTTTTGACTGTTTGACTTTTTTACGAAAGTCGGAACAGAAAAGTGGTTGGACTCTTGCTCGAGTCTTTTTGTCGCCTCCGATTGTCTTGACCCAGGAAGGGGAAATCGATCACGGCACCCATCCAAAAACAGAAGAGGGAGGTCGTTGTCCTTCAAAGAGACCATTTTCTCGTATCTGTCGCTCTGGAACATCTTTTCATCTTTCAGGCAGTACGCGAAGACGTAAAACTCGCGAAGAGACGTAACCGGTCCATTTGAAAGGTCAAGAGCTTCGTTCATCACTTGGCTTCTCCGCCAAGATCAATCTATATCAACAGCTCGTGCGAGTCCCTGCTCACCTGGTCATATCTGCTTTTGTTAGTGCCTTGCCCATATCAGTGGCAGAGGACAATTGCACCGAGAGAAGCCAACGAAGACCCTGAGCCAGTGGCCATTCTTGCGATCGCGCCTCTACCGATCCAGCCCACGATATCACATAACTTCCCTCACCGGGCTGTCACTCCGCCACTGTCATCTGACGAGAGGACGTGTCAAAGGCAAGACCAACTGACCAAGGTCACCATTCCGGTTCGGCCGCCACAGTGCGAAGTATCGATCGATAAGAAGACGGCCCAGAACGCGCCGACACACCTAGCGGACACTCTCAACGACTACGTCACCGCTCATCCACGAACCCTCCAACTACCGAAGCCAGCGATCTCTCTCTACCCGGCTCAACACGCGCCCAAGACAACAACCGAGCCAAGGTCACCTCGTAACTTGTTATGATATTGGCGTTGCCGGGACAACAACTTTCGATACACGCTAGAATTAGTTTATGAACTAACCAATAGGTAGCGAGCTTGCCGAAAGCTTGTCACGCATTAACAATCTATGGCTGAAAATGGTTAAGAGTGTAAGAGAATAAAGATTTTGCATGTTCCGCTTTGAAAATTAAACTTCTCTTTTTCATTGATTGATAAAACAAGTGATCTTTCAATGAGACTAGCAAACGATTTGTTGCTCTTGCTTCTTTCACTGATTGATCAAATAAATTATTTAAAGAAATTATCTAATTTATCTACAGAAGGTAGCGATCAAAAGCAACTTCTACAAATAGAGTAAGATATCTCACAGACACAAACGAGATCACCCCTGTTGATTCCCGTTCGCCTCTACCAGTCACAACTACATCAAAGCCAGTCTCAGAAGCTGTCGAAGACTTTTCTCGTAGTTGCTATCCCACTATAACAAACTCTCGCTACTCGCCATCAAGGTGGCCCTCACCTAGAAGGGAAGCGGAGCTAAGAAGGTTGCGAGAAAGACACTTTTAGGTGACTACTAAAACAATCGGTCCTTTTCAGGACCCACCCAAGTTTTAAACGTGGTCTCTCTAAGACCCTTGGTCAGCGAAACGTATGTCCGCGGTCGGTCTCAACTTGACTAACGCGCTCCGATCACCAGCCTCTTTAGGCATCCTTCCTTTTCAGGACTACTCATACGTCAAAAGCTAAGCACAAGGTAACATTGTACAACAGAATGTTAAATTTACTTGAGTTGTACAATACAATAAAAACATTTATTTCACAGCAACTAGAAAACATTTTCTTTCTGATTTTGTTAAAACTTTTAGTTGCGTTTTCAATGCTCTCAATATTGAATAAAATGTTTCTCATTAAATAGCAAAGTGAGAATAAAAAAATATCAAGTATCATTTTTTATCAATGGTGAATTAAATGTGAACTTGAATTTAGTGTCTAAGCTATGTAAAATTGAAAACTTGATTTTTAAATTATAAACGCGTCATATATAACTGAAATTTGACCCAAATGTGACCATAATTTTCTCTACTCTGAACAGATTTTGAAAATATTTACTTATTGATGAAAATATTTATTTCATTAGCTTACGGCGTTAGATCAAAAATATTTTTTGAACCATTTGGAAGAGTGTATCAACTGGCCGACCATTACTTATACAAGATGTCGAGGAAGAATTGGATCCTGTATTAGACAATTTATTGGAAAAGAATCTAATAGAGTCGGCTCTTCATTAAAAGTAAGAAAGAAAATTAATTTATTTTAATAAAAAAACTTTAATCAAAATATTCAGTCAAATTTTTGATAACATCATTTTTTTAAAAAAAACAAGAATTTTTTTTTTACCCTGACCTGAAATACGCATCTTTGTCGCTAATTTTAGGCTTTTGCCCGAAAAAATAGTATTTTAAAAAAATAGTATTTGGTATAATTAAGATTTTTTTAACAAAACTACACCCGTTGCCAAATCATAATATTTTAACCGCGTATTTCTTAGTAAAATAATTAAAATGTCCACTGGAAAAATGCACAAATTCATGCAAAAATCATTGCTCCCTTCAAATTTGGTATCGAATTTACAATGTAGTAGGGGATCTGCCATTTCTGCTCGTTCCGCTCGCGAATCTCCCATTTTATCCAATGTACATAAAAATTACAAATTAGGTGCCGGTAAATTTTCATAAAAAAGAAATAGTGACGCACTTAACGGCTAACCGGCTCGCTCTTTGTTTTTTCGACACTCGCCAATTTTAAAAAAGTCTCTTTTTTATAATTGATTCTTATAAAAATAAATATGCCGAGGAAAGCATTAAACCTGTAAAAAGGAGATAAAACGTGTTTTATCTTCAGCTCGCTTTTTTATGGAGACTAATTTTTGCTAGTTTGACCTCACTACGGGAAAACTAAAAAAAAAATTACTTATAATTATTTATTTTAAGATTCAACATAAAGTTCGTACAGTAAGTCAAAAACTATGCGTTTTAACTATCGAGGAGCGCGTGTCGTGCTCCGAATGGCAAGTATGGCAGACGAGAGCAGCGTCACTCCGCGCTCCTCATTCTCGCATACTCGACGAACCATTGGAGCTTCTATCGCGATTTTACTAAAGTTTAGTTTGTCTAAAGTTTCGAAGAAGGTTGATTTTACCTGTGCTATTCAGTATCAAAACAAACTGCGTATCTCTGATACCAGGTAGAGCGTGAACTACTGTATCAAACAGAGCATCTCTGATTTCAGTCTCGGAAAACTTTTGAACGTCGGGTAATCGATTGCACATTTAAACTAAATTGTCGAATCCGTCAAAAATCCTCAAATTCGATGAGGCTGATATCTAATGATGTCCATTTTTTCGAAGGATTAATGGAGTAATTTTTTTCTCATTGAACTCCAGATCTTTGATGTTTTTCAAGAGATCAATTGAATTTCGGAGGTCGGCAATCTTAGAGTAGTACGACAAGTCAATCCTATTAAAGATGATACCTCACACTCTAATTTTTTCATTTTCGAATGACAATCCATTTTTCCTAGTATTTGCTGAATCAATCACGTAGCGGGATCAGATCACACAGCGTGGGTTCAGAAGTCAGAAAGTCAAATAATAACTCAAAAGTTACCTCGTTGGTTCAACGATACTCTCTTCTACCTGAACTCACTTCATTAAGCAGCTTTATCTGAATTTTGTCTGTCAAGTGGAGCCCCCTATAACTAACTTTTGTATGACTAATTTCATGTCTAATTGTTTTCAAAATGAAGTCTCGATTCAAGTGAACAACTTGATTAGCATAGTGATTCTGTACCGAGCCTGCACATGAGTTATAAGATTTTCAACCCTCGCGGGATTCCTCGAGCTTTTTTTGAGCTTATAATAAAGGGAACCGATCGGTGTTCAAAGCTTAAATTCAAAAATAGCTATATAAATCGACATGTAGAAAATTTTCTTTAGAAAAAAACCCTCATCCACATGAGCGGAGCAGAATTCGGCGTCCCTTGTTGATGTTAATGTGATGGTTACTACTGGACCTTTGAAGGGGCCATTATCAAAAGTCCTGAGAGGAGTAACATGAGAGTAACAGATAATCTGAATCGTGAGAGTTTCCAAGCGAGGCTGGAGTTCCAAGCTTTGCTAACTTCCGAGCTGAGGTCAAGTTTCAAACTCGGCTCTGTATTTGACATAAAGATGCTATTAACAATTTCATGCCCTTGTCGTGGCAGGTAGAACAAATGACTTCATTAAGCCAAAGTCCTTCGTAGGAGATAAGAATAAAAATTTCTCTATCGCTTCGTTGAATCTTAGAAATGTCGCACAGAGATTTAAGATGGCTCATAAAGCTTCGAATTGACAGAAAAAATTGACAGATCTCGTTTCATAGGGCAGATCCGACGTAATTCACTCGGGTCGAAAGAAACAAGTGAAATAATAAAAAAGGAGTTCTTGATGCAAAATCAAGCGCTAGAAGTCGAGGAACGGCTGTTATGTAACACTGAAATAGTGGATTCGAGCTTTAGCGTTACAAATAAATCTTCTCGCTTGAAATATTTTCAAAATTTTAAACGAATTTCAGATAAAATAAAAATGTTTAATCTTGTGTAAGTTATACGCCCCTATTTTCGGTCAACTTTGAATTTATTTTTTATATAGGACTGAAACTTGGTATCTGAATTGGAATGATATATTTCTGTTGAAGATGTTCGTTTCATTCAGCCAATTATTACACAAAATTTTCTTACATACAATTAAGTTGTTAATATTAATTATTGACCGAAAATAGGGACGTATACCTTTAAGAAAAGCATGTTAACAATAAAAAAAAAAAGTTATATTCGTTGGATTCAGCGGAATAAGTGCGAGTATCTGAAATGACACATGAACGCTATCGTATATGTTCTATAATAAATATACTATATTCAAATATTTCATTAATAATTATCGTATTATTACTTCAAGGTAAAATTAGGAGATAAAGAAGTAGATTTCCATGATGACTTTAATCTATACATTACAACCAATCTTCCAAATCCATCGTATTCCCCAGAAATTTTTGCTCGCGCGTGTGTTATTGATTTTACTGTAACCATAAAAGGATTAGAAGATCAACTTCTTGGAAGGGTGATTATGACTGAAAAAAAAGAATTAGAGACAGAAAGAACAAAATTATTGACCGATGTTATGCTGAATAAAAAGAAAGTAATTGATTTGGAATATAATCTTTTACAAAAATTGACGACTGTTCAGGTAAGCAATTAAGTTTATGAATACTATTCAACATTTTATAGCACTGCGTGACCTAAACCCGCGCTTAAGTCACGTTTTTGCGTGGCTTAAGCAGACTATTATTAAACGGTGTAATAATGATATACGCTTAAGGGTGAAAAGTACCTAAAATCTCAAAAAAAAATTTTTTTGCTTATTGATTTTTCAATAGGATTTTTTCTCAGCTTTTCAGTGCCGTAATCAGTTTTTAAATTTAATTTTATCGAGAGGTACAGCCTATTAAGTACTGATACTTTTATGATTATTACAGCAGAAATGAATAAAACGACTCAAAAAAAACATTGCCGTTCTTTCGTGAATCTCAGGACTTTCATAAGTCGGTAGCGCCATCTATTAATACTCGTTTTATTCTTTGGTTATAATACATCCAGCAGAAATTTGTTTGTTTACAATTTACATGGCTACAGGTGTACAGTAACGCTACCACTCGCAGCACGTGGCTTTGGGCATATCTTCTGTCTCTCTCACTTTCGTGCGTGAGCCCGGATCAAATGTCAAGAACAGTCTGCTGACTGCTTCTTGATTTTTCCAATGGCTAAAAATTACATTTTTGTTTGAAAGTGAAAAAAGTATATGTAGAGTGCAATTATATCTTTGCAACTCAACATAGTGTTTCATAATAAAGCTATGAAGATGTTTCAATAGCTTTTTATGAAAATGTGACATTTTCAGCAGTTCAAATTCAAGAAATACAGCAGTACATGGTTGATTCTCCCGTTCATCAATATTACGTGTCCTAGTGACGCAGGGCTCGGCGATGATAAATAAAAATCTCGTGATGCAGTTGTCTTTGAATAAGTGTACTTAACAAATCCCTACCGAAAAAATTTCAAAATTCAATACCTAGCACTTACTACAGTAGTATAACCATGCCAAATGTCCGCTCCGTTAGCTGTCCTAAAGTCAGAATCGTTGTTTTTTTCATGCCATGTGTTTTTTAATGAATACCTAGATATTTTATAGTATACAGACTCTATTCTATACTTCTTATAAATGATTTTTATGTGCCACCGGTACTTCAGAAATCGTTTTTTAACTTCGTACAGTTATTACATAAGTGTCCTGAGCTTTGGTCATTTTTTTTGTACTTTAATTTACTACGTTAGAATGGTATCGTTACCATTTTGAAGCCCCTAAGCTGTACTAACTTTCTCAAAAAAGTTCATGTGTTCGTTTCGGGGGTTAAAAATTCAAACGTTGGACGATGGCTTCGCAAAAGCGTCAGACGTATCGGCAAATCAAGCAATAAAAAAATCTGTCCGCTCCGCTCCGTTAGCAAAGAATACGCAGGTAATAAAAGTCCGTTTTCAACATAGAATACGTAGAAAAGTCCTAGTTGTCGGCGAAATTCCTTGTCCTTGTCATTGTGGGTCCAATATGTTAAAAAATTCAATTGAATTACTGTTTTTTATTGTCCAAAAAGTTTTAAGCAGCCTCAGTGACATGAGAGTATCATTATGACATATTGGTGTATTTTTTTTTTCAACTCTTGGGTTAGTTACGGTTCATCTCAAAATTGCTCTGTTGCCGTAACTTTCCATGTGAACCGTTTGAGGAAATGAGCTGAAATTTCAGGGATTGTTCTACATGAGAATGGCTACAAACGCAAGCACTTTCAAAGGTATTGGGACAAATGAGCACTTTTTTCAGGCTATATTGTAGCATAATCTGCCATTTTATCATATTATACTGAATTAAAAGTGTATATATGGCTGTCAAATTGTGTATAATTCATTAAATATCTAAAAGTGCTTTCGTTTGTAACCACACATCTACTGAACAAAATGACACCCCTCTGACCACGATTAAATCATCGGTTCTAGCTGGATCCTACGGCCACAGGTGTACCTCTCAGGACTGTGGGCTTGCTTCATCGAGGAGGGTTCTATGTGAATGGGACCTCAATTTTCATATTCCAGAGTGAAAAACTTTGGAAAAAGAGTGAAAAAAACAGAATTTTCTGTGTATAGTCAAAAAAAAAATTTTTTCTTCTTTTTTAATAAATTTTTGATAAATGTAGGTTTAAGATACCTTTCCCCCCTAAGTCATGGAGTAAACATAACCAATTACCTGACAGATACCAGAACAAATATTACTGAGCAAGCTAAGAGTGGAAAACGGGATGGTCAAATAAGTTAAATGAATACATAATGAAGTGTAATCAATAGCATACATATTTTATATATTTAGATATATTTATGATAATGGTTATAAATGTATGTATATAAAATAATGGTTGTACAGTTATATAAATGTTTGCTTTCTTTACTTCAAAACTTTGAGAAAATTATGAAAACACAGCTCTTACATTAGAACAAGATAAAAAGGACAGAAAAAAAACTAATTCAACTCATCAACTAATAACTATTAACTTGTAATTATTAACTTTTTTCGAACACGTAATGATTGTATAATATTCGTATTACTCATTTTGCTTGGCAATCAATACGTATAATCGAATCTGTGGATCATAAAATATTTCTCTTGACAAAAGAACATCTTGTGGTTCCTCAGATTGAAGTTTTCTTGTTTGCGTGAGATTCTGTTTCTCTTTATATTTAGCGTATCAGCTAAAGTTAAAGTGTCTGCAAGAGACATTTTTCATGCTCTTTATCATGTGTAGAGCTCATCGCTTGAACAACTCATGAGTTTTGACAACAAGGCTTCTTAAAATGTTCTTTAGCTGGAGTAGAACTCACCAGTGGAAAAAAATCATCAGCTTCCATTAAAAAATAAAAAAATTTCTTCATCGTTCCATGCGTACAACTTATGTCTTGAAGATTATCATCAGTCTCAACTACAGAGAATCTTAATTAGTTTTCAGTAAACATGGGGTTTATCTCTGTGAAAAAATTATCATCCTTTATAACATAAGGAAGATTTCTTTACGTTGACATGAGTGCTTGTCGCTTGATGAAAATCAGCAGTGGCTTGAGCATTTATTGAATTTGATTTTGATGAACTGCAACTTGATGATGTTTTTTTGAATTTGTTGACTGCTGAGAGTGAATGTGATGGTTAACTGTTTGCCATTTCGACTGCTGAACTGGTTGGGCTGATGTTGATGGCTGATTATAGGTAGTAGTTGTCTGAAGAAGATTTCTTTAGAATTCAAAATAATTCTACTGCTGATTTTCTTAAAAATATCTTTTATAGCACTGTGTGGCATAAGTTCACATTTATGGCACGCTTTTCGGTGGCATAAGTCGCACATTATGGCACTCGCATACGCTCGTGCGCTAACCTCACTTCGCACTACCAGAAAGTGCGACTCATACATCGGAAAAGGGGGCATAAATGTGAACTTAGCACAGTGCTATAAAATGTTGTACGATACTCGTGCCATAGGGACACTTTTCGGCCCAGCTATTAGGGCCCTTGCTACGTTCGGGCCCTAAACTACGCCGTGCCAAAAAGTGTTACTTATGCCACTAGTATCGTAAAGTACTATTTTGTTTGAGATAGATCCAGCAACATACCCAAATGCCACTGCGTCTGACTTTCATCCCCCAAGGCGTTTAAGGGTTGTAATGTCTCCACCAGCATCTACAAATAAAGTCGCAGAAGTCCTCCTGAAACTGTGCCCAGTGAATTCATCTGAATTTGGCAGTTGAAGATAATTAGCTATGATTTCTGTCATACTAGCGAAGGTATTAATTCCAAAAGGCTGATTATAGCAGATCCCCTTAGCATTTCTGATGAGAAATCTGTCAGTTGTACAATTGATTGATCTTAGATTCATATACTTTTTGCAAATATTCATTAAAGGGACATTAATGGTGAAAGATCTGGGCACATCATTTTTGGTGTTATTAATATCAATAACCATCACATCATCATATTGTTTTACTTCACTTTTCAACAAGTTGACAAATTCAAGTCTTCTTAAAGCTCGTGAGGTGCCAAAAATCATAATAACTTTAGCACCAAGATACTGATTATCAGGAGCTTCATTCAAGAATTTTGGAACATTTTCTTTCGTGAAGGTAGATGACTTCTTTCTCAGATAGCCTTTGTTTTTTTTCTTTAAGAAGGTGATTACCTTCTTATGTTCGTTGATATTGATATTGTCAAAGTAACTTATGGTCGTTTTCAACATTGAAAAAGTAGACCATAGGCCGGGCGGCTTATAACTTTTAGCCAAATGATTGAAATAAACTAGCATAATATTTTCACTGAAAGTATTCGCTTTCATCTGCCTGCGCCAATTCTCGAAATTATTATAAGTCTTCGTGTACAATCTCTTGGATTTGTCAGGCAATAAGTCCATTGCGACACTTTCTGCTGCTTTTTTTATGTAATCTGGCTCTATTTCATTTTCATAACTGCTGGAGGAATCATTTATCACGTCCATTTTTGCTATTAATTAAAAAAAATACTATTCACAGATAAAATCAGTTGTCTCGTATAACCCGTTTCTGAGAAATTGTAAATAAGACTGTTGCGAGTTGCGACCGAGCGAAAATAGGTTGGACTGAACTGATAGACTGTTGATGACTGACGCAAACGTGAGATGGCGTCCTGCCTGGAAAAATAGTGTTCGAATGAAATAGCCGTTCACAAACTGAATTTCATTCAAGTTTTTTCATGTATCTTCAAAAATTCACTTATTCAGTCTCTGCAAACAATTTGATAAAACATTTAAAAATATCGAGCTCAGATGATGATGGGACGACGATGACGAAAGCTGCGTAGGTGGCGGTGGTGTGGCAGCGTCGATATATACTTTTTGGCTCGTCAGTCTATCGCGAGTCTCTGATTGGTCAGAAGTTTTCTGCCTTGCTAGATGCCAATGCACACCAGCGGATGCCTTGAGCCATTGTGTATTCTCGTTTTTGCTATGATAAACGCATTACGTAATAAAACGTATAAAGTTTTCTTCTCGGGCTCAATCACAGTTTTTGAATTATTTTGTGGAATTTAGTTCATATCGCCTTCGGCTTGTGATGTGATCATAATTTTTACAGAAAAGTTACCATCTATCACTCTCTTTAAGAAGTCCTAAAATCTATAAAAAAAGCGTCAAATTTGGGCCTCTTGAATTAAGTGATAGATGGTCCCAAAAATTTTGGAAAAATTCAGGCAAGATTCTTTGAAAAATTAAAAAACTTTTGATCGTTGCATTTTTTCGTTTAAGTACTTCTACATCGATATAGAAAATAACAACGATTTTTTTATAATGTGGAAAATCCTCTAAAAAATGGGTCCTAAGGCCTATGAGATCAAACTAAACACAGGGGGCTTCAGTATTGAGTACCAGGAAACCCCAAAAAAATTTTGGAGCAAATCCATGACCCGGAGCTGGGGTGGTCTCCTTGTCAATAAGTACGAGCAGACGTGTTTTTGTGGAGCTCCGTTTATAGTGCTATTATTAATAGTTTCTTCCACTAGTTCGAGTGTTTATGTCATTTCAGACGGACGAGGCACCCAGTGGCTCTTGCATTACGTGAGTTCTTTGGCTTGGACTCACCCTTTGAGCCAGGGTTTACCTCATGTAGCCATTAAAATTCTATGAGGTTAGAATACCAGGGCTATCATAAGAACATTTTTTTCAACGGATATCGCCTTCCCACCTGCTTCTCCTGGCTAATCTGCGCTGCAACGGGATTTTGTCTTCTGCGTCGACCATAATATCAGCATCTCCGGCTCAATCTTTTTAGGCGCAATTAAGAGGTGGTAAGACCATATCCTATATCTCTCGTTTCTGCTCGTTCTCATCGTTCTGTGTTCCTTTAATCTCCAATATTTACTTCTGTCGCCCGTGTCTCTCATCACCATAATTATCATCATCGACATTGTCACTCGCTCGTTTCTTCCATCTGCCATTTGTGTGATGGGCGATCATCTTTCCGGCTTGTAAACTTCTTCTGTAACCTAAAAATGGACAAAACTGATTCTGTCGAACGTGTTCATGTATCGGCCAACTGGCTATTACAATTCGAACAAAGAATCTTGAAACAATTCGACCAGTGCTTCAAGGAGTTTTCTCGTCACTTGTCACTGCTTGAGGCCACTCAAGCACAACATACCGCTGATTTAAGTCAACTAGCTGTTGCGACACAGGAGCTTCGAACGACTTATGTGCCGAGCTTATCTCTATACGGAAGGAGCGAAAAAGTTGTGAGAGAGCGATGCAAATTAGCAATTCGACTGCAATTCTGACACCACATTTCATTTCAACTGCTGTTCCCGAGAGAATAACAGATCCGTGTGAGGTCAGTTTTTGGGTTTTCCTGCCGAGGTCAATGCTATGCTTACTGTGATGGCTACAAAAATTTAAAAAGCGATGGGATTGGCTCGTTTTGGAATTCACATTGTCCCAGTGGGTCGACCGGGGCACGCGTGCCTCTGTACGCCTGGCGACACGACAAATAGTGGTCCAATTTACCAGCCCTTTAATCCGTGACCAGGTCATTAGCTCTTCGCCGAGGCTGCGTGAGCTCTTGTTGAAAGGACTATTTGGTGTCAGAGGCGAGGGGTGCATCTACGCTTCCTCGTGAAGTATATCATCTTTGGCGTCGAACAACTAAGACTGCGCGTAGACTGCACTGTCCTCGTCCATTTATGCGTGGACTCGGCATATTCATCAGGCCTGGACCAGGACGACCAGCAGTCCATGTGTGCTCAGCAAGGGATCTTGCCCTGCTAGAGCTGCAGGTTTGCGACAATCTTGGCAAACCTAAAAATATCCTTCGCCGTATGCCACTTCAACATGGTGAGCCGCCGACTTTTGACATCAGCCATATACCTTAACTTACTGCCGAGTCATTCATCATTTCACTGTCATCTAACTGTCGTCTCATTCACGACTCCATTCAATAACTTTTACTTAGTTCCGATACATCCAATTATTGCTAATACTACTACTACTACTACTTGAATTCCTTTTTACTCCTTTCCTCTCATAGTGCGATGGGACGAGTTGTTCCGGCGGTGCAGGATGGGGGCATATGCCTGATTTCCCTCTGCTAACCTTCAAAAACTGAGAGAAGCTTAGTGCCAAAGCTGTTGTACAACGGCACACTTGCCATTTTAAGTTCCTATTATTGTCAAAATCTTGACTATTTTATATAAATTTACCAATTTTCTTTTGCCTCTGTTAACTTTCTGTTAAATATATTACTGACTAAACTGTACTGTTGCGACGGCTGAGCGAATCCTCGTGGCTCTGAACCTGAGCCGTCTTGCTCCACTCATCCTCAAAGTGCGAACCTGGGCGCCAGGACGCTCTCAGTCTGCACCTCAAGCGACCACCAGCTCTGCTCCATCTCGGTGCTCCCGTCGGTTTCAACGATGGTTATTCGCTTTGCATCACCATCTGCCCGCGCGTCTTTCCTCGAAGCGACACCTCTTTTCCGGACACTGTCGCTCTCCGACATTTTTGGAGCTACCATTACTGAGACCGGACACCTCAGTGCATCCACTATTCTAACGCGTTCTCAGTACCAACTTTACAGAAAGTGTTGCGCTGCTAGCTCCACCTAGGTCACCTTCCTCGACCATCACTACGCCACCTAGCCATCTACATGCGACTTACCAAGGACTCAGCACCTACTCTATATCAACTGAAGCTGACCTCCAAAGCTTCATCTCCGCTACGCATCAACCGGTAAATTCAAACGCGTCTGTCATAGCCACTCCCCTTTCATCTAACTCATCTTGAAATTTCTCTGGCTCTCCAAATACACCAACATCTCGGTCCAACATTCTCTCCATAGGTTTTGTCAATATACATAGATTATCTGCCAATTTCATCTTTTGCATGAACTAATAGATCGCCAACCTTTTCACATAATTGCTGTAACGGAAACCTTTTTAAACCCTGTGCACAATCCAAATATCTTTCGATTACCTGGCTTTACTCTATATCGTCACGATCGCGTTATACGCGAGGGCGGTGGCATTGGACTGAACGTGCATTCAGATTTTAAGGTGAATACGATTGCAGTATCTAACACCAAATATTTTAATAAACCAGAATACGCCATTTATACAATAGTTCATGCCAACTTCAAACTCCTTTGTGCAGTACTCTACCGGCGCCCAAAAGCCGCTTACCCTCGCGTTTTTCTATCAGTTTTATCTAAATTCTTGCCACAAGCCAGTCACGTATTGATACTCGGTGATTTTAACATAAATATGGCAAATCCAAATCGCCATGCGCAATATCTCACGAACGCCATTACGCCCCATAATCTTAACGTTACAGATACAGACACAATTACTCACGCAGTATCTTACGCTGACGGCTCAACACACACTTCTTGCATCGACCCGGTCATCTCAAACAACCCTTCTCTCATCTCCGACTTTTCTGTATCTGAATCAGCCTTTGCTGCTGGTCATCACTTCATTAGTTCAAATACAATCTCTCATTCACACCTTATCATGCTGATTCCCGTTACACGCGACCGATATCAAAAATTTCACCTTCAACTTTCAATAATATTCTCAAATCCCACATCGAAGCCAGTCTAAATTTGGAGAGCCACTTAAACATCTCATCTACATCATCTCCATCAACATCCGAACATATTCATCCACCACTCAAATCCTCAAATGGTACGAAGCGATCATCACCCGTTGCATGGTTGATGCCCTCGATTCTACGGCACCTGCTCGCTTAACTACTTTTAAGCCTCGAGCTAAACCCTGGATCACGCGTGAGCTCCGTGACCTTATGCGAGCTCGCGATCGTGCCTATCGCACTCATCGTCGGCGTGCCACCGCAACTTCTCTTGAGGCATACAAGCACCTGCGTCGACTAACTAAAAATCGACTCGACTCTGCCAAAAATACTCATATCGCACGCGAGCTAGCCTCTGCCTCTTCCCCAGCGGCTACTGGCGTGTCTTGCGGCGTATCGGCGTTACTGCTCGCTAAAACCCATCGCCTCTCAAATTTTTTACACCTGAAGAACTTTGCACATACTACGCCTCGGTCTCTTCAGCATCTCCACCACTCACTCATGATTCTGTCAATGTAATTTGATCCAGAACTTTGCTCAATCCACTACCGACATTTTCTTTTAGACCTGTTTCATCTCTTGATGTCCAGGTGGCCATGCAGAGCTGCAAATCATCAAGTGTAGCTCGGACGGCATACCGGCGACTGTGATGCGCTTGGCGTCGCAGACCATCTCTGCCTGTTTCGCGGATCTTACAAATGTCTCCTTCGAGACAGGCGTATTTCCCTCTGCGTGGAAACTATCATCGATAGTTCCCCTCTCTAATAAGCTATCCCCATCAACTCCGTCAGATACCCGTCCGATCTCACTGCTGCCAGAACTTTCAAAAGTTCTTGAACGTCTTGCTCATGCACAACTCACTGAACATCTCTTAGAACATGACTTGCTCGACATACATCAGCATGACTTCAAACCTGCTCACTCTACTCAAACAGCCCTTCTCGATCTTACTGAGTCTGTGCGCTCGGCAATAGATGACCGTAAGGTTACACTACTGGTCTCCTTCGACTTTTCAAAAGCGTTTGACACGATCGACCACTCCATACTCTTATCCAAGCTTCACAGGCTAGGTTGTGGCCACCTCTCTCTGAAATAGTTTGCTAGCTACCTTTCCAATCGTCAAATTGCAGTTCAACGTCAAGATGGCACTCTGACACCGAGCCAGTATGTCTCTTCGGGTGTGCCTCAAGGTAGTACCCTCGAGCCACTACTGTTTGCCGCATTTATCAATGATTTACGTTCTGTTCTTCAAAACTCATCTCATATGACTGATCAGACGAGTGAACGCCGACGCAAACTGCGTCGCAGAATGGGCCTCTCGCTCGAGCTTAAGCCTCAACGCCTCAAAAACAACAGTCATGCTCTTGGGCAGTCGTACTTACATTTCTGCTTTCAACTTCGACTCTCTTCCAAGGATTGTTGTTCAGGGTGTGCCGATCGACTACTCGTCAAGCATGAGATGCCTAGGAGTCACGCTGACTCCATCTCTTCACTGGGATGCTCACGTAGGCAGCATCATCTCGAAGTCTCACTACGCCCTCTACTCCCTTCGATTTTACTCTCTCTCGTCAGCTGCGTGAATCCTTATCTGTGGCTCTTATGTTGCCACACATGGATTACGCAGCCACGCTATACAATGCCACAACCAAAGAGCAGGACCTGCGTCTGCAGCGCCTACAAAATGCATGCACTCGGTTCATATACGGATCTATCGCGCGCAATGAGCACGTCACCCCATATCGCCTAGCTCTTGGATGGCTGTCAGTGAGACGCCAGCGTCTGCTTAGAATGGCGGTGCTCGCTTTGAATATTGTAACGTCCCAGAAACAGGGCCGTACATACCTTTATGTTTAAATTTATCTTATTAGTTCGTATCGCGTCGGATACAACTGGGAAGGTTAAGTGTAGAATAACTAATCGATTGTTACAGGAAATATTACATTTATTTGCTTACTCGTAGTTGTTATAAGGGCTGGTCGTTGGCTGGTTTGTTTTATCGTATACCCACACACACACACACTCTGGACCGCCCTTGGGCTGGTCGCACACACTGTTCGTTCTGATCGAGGACGCTAGCACTAGTGGTCGCAATTGACCATCACTCTACTTTTCACTCGACGTCCTTCACTTGACCGTTGGTTCTACGAACTCACTCTACCTTTTATCTAATGACTTTATGACCGTTGGTGATCTCGACACTGACCGGTTGTACGACTCGAAACTTATTACTTTTTACACTCGACTCTTCCCACAATTTTTACCCGGTGATACAGTGTACGATTACGAATTACGTGAATGACTGCCCCTGCCTGAATTCCCGTTCCGTATTTATATCCGAATGCGCTTGTTTTTACTTCCGCGTTGTCGTTCGGAGAATTTCCGTTGAGCTTCGAAAACATGTTTTTGTTTTTTACAAAATTTCTGCGCGTGGCCCAGCTGACACCATTCGGGTATCCTAAAACCGATTTGCACGTTTGTATCGGCGACGATCGCGTAATTGGGAGATTCCCCGATTGCATCATGCTGTCATAAACCGTGCGTACGCGTGTACTCGCTATCGCTCGACCGATCGTGACTTTCCTGTTTTTGTCGCGGCGCTGTCAAAACTAATTACTTACATCTGAGTGCGCGTGCGCGTGTATTCGTTATCACTCGCGACCGATCGTGACTTTCCGTATTTTTCATCGCGCTGTCATAAACCAGTTAGTTACAGCTGGCTGCATGTACGTCATCGGATCGTAAACCGAGTCGCGCTCGTCACGTACGTTGACGGTGACGTCACAATATCCTTCATAAGAAATCACCCTCGCATATTTACAATAGCTTTTCACTTTACTCAAATTGTATCAACACTCGCTCCTCTAGCCGGCGTCCTAGACCATTACTTCATTACTCGATCCCCCGCACATCAGCGCAAGCTCATTCCTTTGTTCATACTGCATCTCGACTTTTAAACTCTCACTTCCCTTCACCATTGATCTAAATCGTCCATCTTCTGCCTATAAATCACTCATTTATGACCACCCTATCATTAGATATCAAAGACTGGTCCACACGATGCCGCGCTGAAAACCTCACTCTCATTCCACCCTCCCTCGCAAACTCACTTTTCATCTCATAGAGAGCTATTCACTTTTACACAATCTGCCAAACCTTTTTGTAAACTATACTTGTATGCTTATACTTGGAACGTCTACTCGTTATATTTGTAAATAGTTTTTCTCTTTTGAACGCTTAAGCTTGTAAAGTCTACTCGTTACCTTTGTAAATAATTTTCATCACTTGTAAATAATTATTCTGCCAGGGCCAAACGGGGTTCTACCCCATGGTCCGTTTCAAATAAAGTAATCAAATCAAAATCAAATTTCTCTCTCGTTGTGTTATGTCTCATCGATAGTTTTCACATATGCTCTCGTTTAAATCTCTGAAAATCCATTAAATTAGTTTTTTTTCTTCGTTTCCTATTTTTTGGAAGCTCTCTGTTGCAGGCTAGCTTTGGACGTTTCTAGCTTACGCTATCACGTTAACTGCTGTCGGTGTTATAATTACAGTGCCAGGGTTCAAACTGCTTCGCTTATCTATCGCCTTAGGTAACAATCGAAGAAAATAAATTACTACGTAGCCTGATCGTTTCCACCTAATAGCTATCCACCTTATTGAAAAATTACCATTTCTCCATTGTGCATTGTAAAAAGCGAATTCATAGGCCATGTACAAAAACGTACGGGATCACGGCTTCAAAGTGTAAGCAAATCAAATATTTGGGTGTCAAGGGAAAAATGACTGAAGCTTTGATAAAAAAGCTGAGCACTTATTATGGCTTAGCAATTTTGAGAAACGTTGACAGTGTTGAAGGTATGAAACGTGATATTTTGCTACGTATTACCATCTCATATTTACCGATGAAAATCCACGACACGAGTACTGTCCTGTGAGTGACGAAAGTTGATATATCTGATAACAAGCTAAGGCTCTTGGTATTGAACCCGAAGATCGTCCTAGTCCATTACACCCGGAAGAAATTCTACCTATTTACGAAATTTTATCTCAAAAAGATTTAACAAGATGTCTAGGCGGGCACACCCAAAACGCAAATGAGAGCTTTAATTTTACGATTTTGTGATTGGCTCCTAAACATTTGCATTGTGACTTAAAAGTGATCGAAGTAGCATCATTTATAGCTACTGACATTTTCAACGAAAGCTATAGTGCATTAAATCTGTTAATGGATGAATTTGGAATTCATGTTAGTGTTTAAAGCTTCACATTTGTCGAAAAAATTGACGCGGGCCGTCATACGACAGAATAGACGTTGTTCACTCGAGTAAAAAGGCTGGAAAATCAAAAAAAGACGAGTCCTTAAGGCGAATGCAGGCTTTAGAGGCCGAGAAATAGTTGTTGTATGGCGCTAGAATATCAGATGAGAGCGAAATCATTATAAATACAATTTTTTATACGATAAAAGTTTTCCAAAACTTCAAACGTGTTTTTCTTGAAATGAAATTTTCGTAGCTGGCGTGATTTTCGAAAATTAAAATTTTTCTAATTAGTTATTGAATTACCTTAAATATGAACCAAAAAATATGGAAAAAATGATAAGAAAATTTTTTTTTGTCTAATCGAAGTACGAAAAATAATTGGTTTAATTTTGGTTTATGGTCCCCATTTTTTAGTTTTAAACTTTTTATGATCTAGTTGATTTATATAGAAGAAAGGATGTTGACATTAAAAAAAATGTTGTACGATGATTTCAGAATAGATTTGCGACCTCCACAATGCACGCCAGTTTCACCTTCGCCGTCAGACGCTATGAGCAGGAGCTCGTGACTTCGACATTTTGAAAAATTTTATCTTGAAAAATTCACAGAGATATTTCAAAACCTGTTCAGCATAACCTATTAGTTTCATTCATATAGAATCATTGCTTCTAATTAAAAAAATCGTAAAAAACGCTTAAATTTAGCCTTCTAAGCCTATCTTTCCTCTTAAGAAGTTATTGGTGCAAGCTCTAGTTCTGCCTCACTTAGATTACGCTTGCCTTGTTTTCAATTATCTACCAGCCGGTCTAAATCTTAGCGTTTGTTAAATCCTGGCATTCATTTTATTCTCAACATGCGACCTCAGACCACTCTTTAGCCTAAAGCTGATCACTGACAACGAAGTCTTTCCACTCTAACCAGCGAAAAAATGCTGTTTTTTTACGTTTTTTTGCAATTCCTAGTCTTTTAACCGCGTTCTAAGCAAATATGTTAATAATCACCTATCTAATTTTTTTACCCATTGGAAAGGCTGAAAAATATGTTAAATAAAAAAGATTGTAAGGGTCAGGGGTCCAAATTTTGCTCTGGTTCCACCCCCTGGGCGTATTATAGGCTATTTTTTCACGAATTTTGCTTTATTTTACTCTTTACTTGATTAGCTGACAGCAAGTCATTTTTGACTAAATCGGATCCGGTAGCCACTAATCTCTTCGTATTTTTCACGGGGTCAATGCGGTGAGGACCTTAGATGGTCTCAAAAAATTCTGCACGAGGTAGTAATTAATACAACAAAATAGTAGAAAACTTTTGGTCAAAGAATAAGGAGTGGTTTTTTATGGTTATTGAATAAATGTCCTGGAAAATTCTTACGAGTAATCCTAGAAAAGGAAATTGAAAAATTTGATTTTATTTAACACATTTTTATTTTATTTAATACGAATTGGTGAATTTAAAGTAACAATAACGAAAAATGAATTATTTGTTATTTTAGGGGCCGTTAATAGAAGATTTAGAACTGATGTATGTTCTCAATAAAACAAAGCAAACAGCTGCTGAAGTTAATGAAAAATTGTTAAGTTCAAAAGAAACGGAAGAAAAAATTGATAAAGCTAGAGAAGAATTCAGACCTGTTGCCACAAGAGGAAGTGTACTATACTTTTTGATTTGCGATATGGCATTAGTAAATTGCATGTATCAAACTTCTTTAGTACAATTTTTAGAACGCTTCGATTCTTCAGTTGATAAGTAAGTTTATTTATGGGACTTTAACTTAAAAATCGCAACTTTGCCGCTAGTTTTAGAATCTTCCGCTTCTGCATTTGTCTGTCCTGAATCAGTAGCTTGGCTATTTTTTGAAGCCTCAACTGTTTCGTGGCAGTGCAAACTAAAAAAATTGCGGACATATAGTATTATTTCGTAAGCACATGAAATAAAATATGGGTTAACATTGGCTCAGTTCTCATTTTTTATGTTTACTTTTTGAGGTTGTTGCAGATTCAATCACCCTAGTAAACTTATACATATTACCTCGATAGTTTTTATAATCGTTTATTTAATTTTTTCAGATCAGAAAGCAGTCCAGTCAATCAAAAAAGAATACAAAATATAATTGAATATATGACTTTTGAGATTTTCAAGTACAAAGCTCGTTGTTTATATGAAATACATAAAGCCATGTTTCGTCTATTAATGGTACTTAAAATAGATTTGCAACGTAATTTAATTGGTCAAGAAGAGTTTTTCTTCTTTCTTAAAGGAGGAGCCGCACTAGATTTAAAAGATGCTCCAAAAAAACCCGTAAGTTGCAATTGGATCACTGAAGTGGTATGGTTAAATTTAGTAGCATTATCCTCTCTGAAATCATTCCACGATATTTTGCCACAAGTTGAAATTTCTGAAAAGAATTGGAGGGTCTGGTTTGAAAGTGATGCTCCAGAAGAAAATCCTTTTCCTGACAATTTCAATGATTTAGATGCTTTCAGGCAGCTTTTACTTATAAGGTAATATCCGAAAATGTCACTTTTTATTAAAAATACTAATAAAAAAATGTATACAAAAGTCAATATGTACATAATCACGTGTAAAATATTAGGGAAAAATTAACTCAGAATCTGAAAGATTTTTATCCAATTTTTAGAATAGATTCATTTTTTCTTTAATTTCTTAAAGCTCAAAAATTTTTCTTATATTTCAACTATTTTAGTAAGCCTTTTTATATACTTTCTGCCTGTAATTTTTTCTTATTTTGTAACAAATCATGTTTTCAATCACCTGTTGTAAAACTCAGAATAAACAAAATAATTTTTTATTTGTATGCCAACATCTCCAGAGGGATACACGAAAATGCCTAAAATCGGTTAGGCACTGCTAGTTTTGTCTAGACAAAAGCGGCTTTTGCCTGTAACATATTTACATCGATCTAAAAATCATTAGAAATGTTTAAATAAAAATCGACATAGAATTAACTTTTCTCCATAAGAAATGTCGACTCTTATTTTCAATAAGAAATAGAGTGTATATAAATTTTGAAATTTTTAAAACTTACATTTCAGAGCTTGGTGCTTAGACCGAATGCTTTTTCAATCTGAAAAATACATAAGTAGTTCAATGGGTGACAAGTACGTTGATCCAGTCGTAGCTCTTGTTTCTGACCTTTACCAAGAATCACGACCAGAAACGCCTATTATTTGTTTACTGAGTATGGGATCAGATCCAACAAATAATATTAAGCAACTTTCGAAAAAAATGGAAATTCCATGTAAAAGCATCTCAATGGGTCAAGGACAAGAGATTCATGCTAGAAAATTAATAAACTCTGCTGTCAGCGAAGTAAGTATAGACATATTCTTTTTACGTAATAATTTATTCCATTAAATATAATGGTTACTAATTGTCCAGACAATTTTTCCAGACAGTTTCGCCTAAAAATTTTAGGAAATTTGATTAAATTAGAAGGCAATTCAGGTATTGCCTAGGCAAAACCAAGTTTTGCCTAAAATCGTGTTTTGACGGTAACATATCTATATATGAGTAAATCTTGTAGAATTTTGATATTTTTCAAATAAAAAAAATATTTTTTTTTTTTTTAGCACAGTTGTAAAATTTTTTTTGGGAACTTGCATGTGATTCAGAAACCTGAAAAAAATAGTACCCATCAAATTCGGATGCGCATGTTCGTGATTTAAAAAGTACATGTTAAAGCTGAAGCTGATTGAGCATATTTTTTAGGCAAAATGTGCTCCTAAATTTGGATAAAATATAAATTTTTCGCCATTTAAAAAAAAAAGCACATAGAGTTATCTTTTCTCAAATGTCGGAAACTAAAATGGGCAATACAAATTTTGACCTTTAAAGTAAAACTGTTGATGTGCAACGCAAAATTCGATTAAAATACACTCAAAATCAACAATGGGCGCGTTTTTATATTACAAAACACGCACATCAAAAATAGACATACTACTCGATTCTGCTACTCAAAAACTATTTTTCTCCATAATTTGGTGACGATTCATGGTAGGGCCTATTGGGACAATGAGATTTCATAAAAAAACGGTTAAGGAGTTTTGTACCCCACATTTTTTACCGAAATTTTCACACGTTTCCCCGGCTTGAAATTTCTAAACACGTTTTCCGGGAAATCTGGTCGGTGAAATTAGCTGAAAATTTTTACCAACCACTCAGAGCAACAAAATGAATTTTCCCATAGAGCCGTTTTTCGATACTCGATTTAGAAAAAAAATATAAATTAAACAAATTTTTCGACTCTGTAGGGTACAGACCTCCTTAAAATACTAAAAATCGAGTTGAATTTTTCGAAGAGTGTAAAAGGCTCGGATAACGACGCACACCATTCAGTGACATTTTTTTCGAAAGAACAGTTTCTGAGGATTGTTTGATGATGATTCCGATCAAAAAGCTTATTGGGCCTATCGGGAATCAGAATTTGAAAATTAAAAATAGGATGAATTGAATTTAAAACGCATAAAAAATGCCATAAACTGCATGATTTCTATGAATTTGAGTTTGGATCTCACTAGAAGTTGTTCTCAAAAAAAAAAGTTGAAAATTTAACATAATCAATGACAGGAGTGGTAATTTTTAAGTTTTTATACGAATATTGTTGAGTTGACACAAATATTCAAATTTCACGAGGTTTACTCATATTTCATACAGGCCAATTTGAGATATACGAAAACTTTTTTTTTACTTTTATGCTACTTTATGCTATTTGATCATTTTTAAAGGTTTAGAAGTTATGAATATGATTTTTCAGTACAAATTTGAATTTTACATCCAATTTTACTTAAATAAAAATGATTAAAAACGTTTGTACATTCATCCCAAAAAAGCAGAATAATAAGCAGAATCGCATCAGAAAATTAAAATCCAACTTTGAGCCCATGTAGATCCATGAGGGATAGACCTAGAGGGCTAACATTTTAAGTATTTTCATTTTTTAATGTACTCTTTAAGAATACATACTTAGTCTGAAAGTCATTTTTTTGACATATTATGCTTGATGTAGAATAGCCTATATACATTAAAGATAATTTGATTTAACCTTACAAATAACATTGTAAACTCGACACTCATATAGCCTTTTTCCAGGGATTTTGGGTTTTATTCCAAAACTGTCACTTGGGTCTGGAGTATATGTTGGAACTTTTCAATTATATTTTAGAGTTGATGGATCCACATGAAGATTTTCGCATATGGATTACTACTGAACCACATGAAAATTTTCCTATTTCTCTTCTACAAATATCATTGAAGTTTACTTGCGAACCTCCTCAAGGTAATATAATTGATTAATTATTGATTCATTTTTAAAAGATGAAGTTAATGACTTTTTTGAAGACTTTTTTGGTGACTTTTTTGAAGATGGCGTGTGTGACAGTGTTTATTGCAAATCATGTTTTGTTAAAAAAGTTAGAGCAGGGAAGGGTGTTTTTATAACCAGACACTTGATAGTGTGTTCAGCACATCAGAACATAACCTATGAGCAACTGCCAGTACAAAGTCAAAGCACTGAGATTGATACGTTGATTCTTAAAAGGAAATTTAATATTATTCAACAATGTTTAGATAATATAAAAAAAGGGCTCGACATTACACAGTGTGATGATGAAGCAATGGATAATGATTCAAAGAATGATGATTCAAAGAATGATGATGATGATTGATGATAAAACTCTGTTGTTTCTGTCTCAAGTAAAAGAGGCAAAAAAAGGAGAATGGATATGCATGAGTGTGAAGATTGTCATGATTACATCAAAGAGTTAAGTTATGAAAGGAGAATGAATGATGAGCTAGTCACATAATAATGAAGTACGAGAGGAAAATGTATTTTTAAAATCGATCAACACCGAGGCGCAAAAGAATTTACTTAATTAAAACCAAAGATACCCTTATGAATACGTATGCAAATGCTGTTATCAATCCTCAGTTTAACCAACCAAAGAAACAAGATTATGTGAGAGTTATTGTAAAACCATTAAATAACTTCAAAGGTGATATTCTTGGCATCGTCAAGGATCAGGTTTACAGCAAATCGAAGGCAAAGTTTTAAGCATACAAAAAACACAAAGTGGATCAGTGTTCGTAAAATGTAACAGTGTTGATGATTCCAAGGCAGTCATAGAATTATTGAATCTCGAGAATAAAAAAAAAATGTCTGCTGCGCTATGTGAAAAACAAAATCCAGTCATAACCATAAAAATATGTCTGGCGATAGTGATAAGGTAGAGCTCTCAGCGAATATTATCAGCCGAAATAACTTACTAACAGCAAGTGTCACGGTGGTACATACGTACAAACAGCGAAATAATTGTTTTGGCGCGATAGCAGAAGTCACGTGCGAAGCATACAAAGCGATAATGAGTCGAAAATCTGTGTTCGTGCACTCTGAAAACTGCAGAGTGTATGATAAATTTAATTTGAGGAGATGTAAAATTGCTGCGGATATAATCGTAGTTTGAAAAAATGCAAAAGTACTCAAGAGGTCTCAATTATGTTCTCAATGTACGGGGAAAACACGACGCTGCGACGTGTTCTGCTATTGTGAAAAATGCCTTAATTGCGCCAATGCGAACAAATATTTGAACAAAAAGAGAGCCATTGACTACTCGGCAGACGATGAAGCAAATTGTGAAGCTTTAAGGTCAAATGGGAACAGTATATCAATGATACGAACTACCCATGGAAACCAGCAGCTACATACAATACTGGAGTCTGGGCCAATTAAATTGTTATTACCTTATAGAATTTTTTTATATCATCATGAACATTAATTACAATGACGAAGAGTAGTTTTCGAAAATGTACATGAGCTCAACAATAGTTCCTTCTGTTCCTCGAATGTTCTGATCTTGCACATTAATATCAGAAGTGCAAGGAAGAACATTATTAACTTGGAATCTGTATTAGATACCTTTAGGGAAAAGCCGATGTCATCGTATGCTCTGAAGCGTGGCTCATGGACTCAAATAATTTTATTAATCTCACAGCGTATGAGAGTTACAACAACGACAGCCGAATAAATAGGGCTGATGGGGTTGTCACACATTAAAGATGGTAATGTTCGGAAGTGGTAAATGAGCAATTCGGCGTTCTCAAGTGGGTGAGTGCGTTAATAAAATTGAAAATAACTGCGCTTAAATATCAGGTATATATAGATGCCATGGATATAATCCTGAGCGTCATTGGTGACCTCAAGAATTATCTCTAGTAATAAAGGAGTTTGAATCATCATTTTGGGTGATATAAACCTAGATTTAATAAAATTTGATGCAAATACAGAAGAATATTTTTGTACTTATCTTCAAAATGGTTATCAGTCAATGATTAACTCGTGCACGCATCCCAATAGAAATGCGGATGAAGGGTCCTGCATTGACCACACTTTGTTAAGACCTCACACCGGGTGACTGCCGGCAAATTGCTGACGTGCATCACTGATCACTACCCAGTATTGTTATCGATGAATACAAATAATAAATATCCAAGTTGGAAAGTAATAGGATCAACAAAAGAGATTCCTGGATTTGTGTGCTCCAGGACAGTGGGAGCAAATTTATTTGTTCAAAGCAATGAAGAGGCACTTGATCTCCTAGTTACAAATTGGTAAACATTTATAGACTATCGATTAAAATTATTCCTAGAAAGCAAATACCGCGAAAGCCCTGGATTACCCTTGCTATTGTAAACTCAATAAATACTAACAAGGAGACCTTCTCACCTTCGGGTCATGGATTTGGACCAAACTTTCTCTGGTGATTCAGAACAGTTAGAAACATGCCCTGTTATGTTAGGTTGTGTGAATATGCCCTAGAAGCCTTAGATAAAAAATAAACGTTATATAATAAAAATAAGCATATAAAGCGCAATAAATATTCATTTCCTATCATCAAACTATTTTGGTTACGTATTTTAGACACCTGGTTCTTGATAAAATTACATTTCATTGTTAAGAAGTTGTTGGATCTCATTCATGACCCAGGGGTGGCTCGACCCCTTCTGAAGTAAGACTCAAGGATAGGCTACCCGGATCCTCTGCGAGAAATAATAGGACTGTAGGGCGAGCCTTGGCTAAGGCCCAAACGTCTTGACGTTGTCCAGCTACCCTCGCGCACACGAGCGAAGCCATGCGCCCGCACACTAGCCAATTCCATGCAAAGTATGTACAGACTGCTATACAAGTGTGTGTAAACACACACATGAATGCCCCAGCATGAGTGTGCGCACTAGACTGATTAAAAAAATCGAAGTTTTTCACTACCTCGATTTACAATCTTAATGTCTTCGATATGCCTAAAAATGAATTCCAACAAATTTTTAGCCCATTTAAATAATTTTTACTGGTCGCTCAACGAGCATTTAGATTTCCGATTAAAATAAGATTTGACGATCTATTTTTTCTCTTTGAATGTCTGAGCCAATCCCATAAAGATTTAACAACTATGAGCGACATGTATTTCGATGGAAAATTTTATCACCTTTTAGAATCTGGCGTAAAAACTGAGATTGGTGCATTATTTGAGATGTTATGAGCCATTTTGTGCTGAAAATCGTGGTTTTTGTGTAAATTAAGAAAAGTGCATTTGTTCCTTAAAAAGAAATTTTGAGAAATCTATAGGAGCTACCGAAACGAAATGTACGCTAATTTTTTTGGAGTAACTTTTGCAACATTTTGGCTTAAATTTCGTTTGAGTATCTCCCATAGATTTCTCAAAATGTTGTAAAAAGTGAGGAAAAACGTTATTTTTCAAGAACTCGAAGCCGAATTACTGAATTTTCAGTTACAAAAACGCATCGCACAAAAACAGCTGTATCTCGGGTAAATTAAGGCCGTTTTAAATCTGAATACGGCATTAGAAAGGTGAGACAAACCCCTATCAAACATGCATTCACATTTTTTCAATAGGTGATCGTGCTGAGCCGTTTTTTTTTGAAGGAACAAAATGCACTTTTCTCAATTTACACAAAAACCCGATTTTCAGCACAAAATGGCTCATAACATCCCAAATAATGCACCAATCTCAGTTTTTACGCCGGATTCTAAAAGGTGATAAAATTTTCCATCGAAATACATGTCGCTCACAGTTGTTAAATCTTTATGGGATTGGCTCAGACATTCAAAGAGAAAAAATAGATCGTCAAATCTTATTAATCGGAAATCTAATGCCCGTTGAGCAACCAGTAAAAATTATTTAAATAGGCTATAAATTTGTTGGAATTCATTTTAGGCCATCGAAGACATTAAGATTGTAAAATTGAGGTTTTGAAAAACTTCGATTTTTTGAATCAGCCTCGTGTGCACGCTTTGCAAGGGCCACACACAAGCTGACTAGCGCGCATTCGAGCGATGACACACACAAATCAGATCCACGTGTTTATTGTACAATAGCACACCTACAATCTGGCACGCACTTACGTAAATGACCAAGGAGAGGCTAGCCTACGCCTGTGTGCCATAACTCTGCACAGCTGAACATTATGCGTGTAAGGCAAGCTATGATTGAAGCCGATATGTGCCCACAGACTAAAAATTGAGACATCCAAGTATCCACCGACAAAGATGCGTAGGCCCTATAGAAGCCAAGCGATTGCAAGCCGAGTAAGTAAATCTATCAACCGATATACCTTAAGTGCCTTGCGGGCTTTTTCGGCATTGATTAAGGATAAAGTCAACGCTAGCCAACTCAATGTAAAATGCGGGATCCAGCGCTCTTTCAACCCAGGTGAAGAGTGAGGAGTCCCCTGCTGAACATATGCTAACAGTTCGCTGGCTAGGAATGTGGAAGATCCGCCGCAAAGTGTGGTATATATATTCTAGGCCGAATACCAACCTTGTGGCAGATCAATTGGTAACTTCAAGTAGGGCGAAGCTATACTGGTTGGTAAATAAAAAATCATTTATCGGAACTTAGCCGAGTTTGCGATTAATATCTTTCCAACACAGCCGTATTTGTAATCCGTAACAGAAAATTTAGTCCAGCTTACACTCTAGTCGCTCCCTATTTATTTGGTTCACACCACAGACTACACCACTAACTATTATGGTTATTAAACCGAAAAGTCAACGTTATTAGTCGGTAGTAGTGATGCATACTAGAATTTATCTGTGATCCGGAGATAAAAAGATCTCTTGAAAGTGCATTTCAGCCTCATTTTTACAAATGTAAATTAATTAATGGTTGTAAATTAATGATTTTTTACTGTTTTTGTTTTCAAGGCATTAAAGCTGGACTATTTGCTACATATAATAGCATGGATCAGTCAATGTTGGATCAATGCGATGCTAAACAGTATATTCCTTTAATATATACTATATCATTTTTACACACCATCTTTCAAGAACGCAGAAAATTTTGTCCTTTAGGATGGAATATTCCTTATGAGTTTAATTCTTCAGATTGGTTGGCATCATGCTTGTACATAAGTAATTACCTTAATGATAATAGCTCTGATAAAGAAATAAGCTGGCCACTTTGAGGTGAGTAAGAAAATTAAGAAATTCCGATAATTTATTGGAATGCAGAGAAAATTAGATTTCAAAATAATTAAAATATAATAATTAAAATCTCAAAAAATGTTGCATTTGTTTCCAGATACATGATAAGTGAAGTACTATATGGTGGACGCGTGACTGATGACTATGATAAAAGATTGCTAAATACTTTTACCAAAGTTTGTGTTATCGGATAGTATTTTAGATAATGACTTTGCATTTTACACTGGATATAAGGTTGTTGTACTAAAACAAGTCACTGATTACACTGCTAAAAATAAAAAAATGCGATCTATAGATCCACCTCAAGCCTATGGGTTACATTCCAATGCTGATATCTCGTAAGTTAACGAAAATAATTAATTTTAATATTGTTTAGCAGAAACAAATTTCCTAGTTTGATATATTTTTTTGTAAGCGACAGATTTTATGGTAGATAACAGATATTACTAATACGAAAACAGCACGAAATATCCTTTTCAAGTGTAAGGTAGTGTTACAACACTTTTTTACCTGAACATCGATTTTTTTGTTTCTTCTTGATTTTTGGATGTGTGGTATTTCTCGTCAACTTATCAAGCACTGTGCTGCATGGCATTATTTGTCGAATCATAAATTTGTAACTTGCTGTAAAAGTACCTGAATCCACTTGAGTGAAATTAATTCGTGATTTCGATGGTAAATTGTCTCAACTTTCTAATAGTGAAGTCAGATTTTCCGAAATTTTCCGTTTTATCAGGGAAATTTTATGGGAAAACTTTCAAGTCAATGATCTCAAAAGCTTTATTTTTAAGATTTTTTTTAAAAAGTTTAGATCAAAAGTAGGAAATTTTTCCATCATATAGACACTTTTCAGGAAGGGGTTTTTGATTTTAGAGAGATATACAAGAGATAGAAAGAAAACGTGATTTTTCGTCGTTTTTGCATGTCCATTCGGCGCAGTGTGCATGACGCGGAGGCCCTTAATAATCTCTTCAGTATGCTTTAATTCTGGTGCTTTATTTTGCCAAATTTTAGACCAAATTTTTCTCTAACTAAAAATCATACATTAGAAGATACCTCTCTTCCATGAATCTCGTAAAATTTGAATCCAATTTAGAATTTAAAACTTTTTCCAGTACAGTCGTCCCTCGTTATACACGGGGGATAGGTTCCTAACGGGTACCACGCATAGCAAACGCATGGCTGATGGGAAATAGGGGGGTACTTCCAATTAGAAAATTCAGTACTTTTTATATGAATATTTTTTGTGTTTTGAAAATTCAATAATTATTGTGTGTTCAATTTGCACGTTAGTAGTTTTATGCATATCTTCATAAACTTTTAGAGCTAAGTCACAGTTATGTTTAAAACATTAACATCTAATCATGATCGAATCGTGTGCTATGGCTTCGTTGATTGCACTCTGCATTCAATTTATAATAATCTTCAATTGGCTCAAGTGAATCTGCTGTTCCGAATCATTTTTACAGAATTTTTACAGAACATCCGCGTATAGCAAAACCGCGTATAACGAGGAACAACTGGATGCTTGAACAATTTGGTTTTTATCGTTATGCAATGCTTGTGATAAATATTATTCGGAATTGTGCACCTGCCAGTCTTGCAGGTCGTTTTAAGCTGGCATCTTCTCGACCAATCTTGGCAACCTTCGTAGCTCTGCTCGACGTCAGCCACCGCCTTTGTATTACTCTGCCCCTAGGACGTCCTCGCTGAACAACTCATTTTTGATAAATGCGTCCTAGATTCTGAACTCACTGCCTTTACAGATTGATTTCGAGAACATCACCATTCACAATAGTAACTTGCTTTTCAATCATTTTCTTGCACTAAACAAGACAGACTGGTTCGATCGTTGTATGGCGGAGAACCTTACTCTCATCTTTCCTGCCCTGGAGGGAAGACTGATCCTTTCCACAGAGAGACAGAGCCTGAGCTTTTTCAGTCTTTCTACGCTTTATGCATACATTTTTTCTATTGTATTTTAGTTAGTCTATATTTCTATTGAATATATTATATTTTTATTGTAAGCAATTGTTGTAAATACATTGTATATATTGCTATGTAAACCCTGTAGTGTTGTCATGAAATAAAATAGATATCTGAAACCTTCATTCGTCTAAGAAAATAGATAAATTCATAGATTCCACGATTTAATAATTGAGTGGTTTATCGCTTATGTGTTTGTTGCTAGCTACTTGCGATATGCACTATATCATTGCGTTGTAATCTTTCTGCCATAACTACTTTGATACTTCTAAGTATAAATATTGTATTCTTCTTTTAAACGTTTAATAAAAAACCTATCTTTATTTGACTGTAATCACATTATACGATTTATTCAATCGACCTATCAAACCTCTGTTGATCTTGTGAGAAAAACGTTTTATTGTTTTTGACCTTTCATAATAAAAAACAAGTAAGAAAAATTGAAAATATTCTGAGTCTATAAATTTGTAGGTTTTCATAAGACCTTAAAATTTTTTTTTTTACTAAATGTTTGTTCGAGAAATTTTCGAACAGTTATGAGCGCGAGGCTTGTACACACTCACGTTTACGTGCTGTGCAAGCCTGCGAGTGATTCTCGCTGCGCGGCGAGAGATGGCGTCGCGCCTCGGCACGTGCCGACGGCTACTCTGCTATCTGCGCATAGTTCGGGATCTTCTCTCTCTCTCTCTCTCTCTCTCTCTTTCTCGTTTTCTACTCGACTAATCTGCACCTCGCGTGTGTCTCGTGCGACGACTTTTTCAACTGCGACTAAATTCCCAACGTCACCTCAACGAGCATCATCTTCAAGTAAAATCTCATCAACTCGACTACTCCAGCTCATCTCAACAAGCGCCAAGCCTTTCAATGAGGACTTTTGTCAAGGACATATCATTGGCATATTAATCGAGGCTCGACTCATCGGTCAGCAAATCTGAAGCAGCTCATCGATGGCGACCAGGTAAAGACACCATCCAGGCTGCAATTGAATACAATAATGTCTACTGCAGGCCTGGTGGGATCTTTTTGTCATCGTATCAACTTTCGAGATTATTCGGCGCATCTCAGTTGCACGAGCGCACGACGAGAGAAAGTGAGGTTACACGTTGCCATGTGCAATCTCACATGATTTCGGTCAACTCAGTTCTAGCTGCTCACACATGCAAACGAGAGGATTAATATAACCTCAATCGTTGTGCTCCGGTTTTCTCACAAATCAAGTTCAACTCGCTGCGAGCTCAACAGGAGCTTTGCACATCTCAAGTACAATAACTCGCAGAAGACAAGTGTGAATTAATACAATCTAGCTTCGCGTCGACTGCTCAAATTATTTGTACAGACTCTTGACAACTCATCGTGTAGTGTCAATATTATCAGTGTACACGACTACTTTGCAATCGTTATTAACTTTCTAAATTTATTGACTCAGTTTTGAAATTTAAGAGTGATTTAAGTGATAATAAAGAAAATAGTGAAAATAGAAATTAATGTCACTTATACAGTGTTTTATTATGAGACCTCCCCATGCACTCATCCTATTAATAATTAATATTTTTATAATTCCTGAACACTGTTCATTTTTGGGCATTTTTACAAATATACGGCTGTTTTACTGCAGAGAAGTATTATAGGTAAAATTTATGTATAAAAAAGTTTTTTTTGTGTTTTGAATAAGAAGCAATAGTTACGGATCAAATGATTTTGACTTATCAGAATTTTCAAATTTATTAAATTTTTTAAAATATTGGGGTATAGTTAAACAGCCGTAAAAGGATTCAAAGGTCTTGCCAAAATATTTGATATTGTAATTGTCAATAACAATTGTTGAGATAAATAATCCTAAAAAATTATACGAAAATAAAGTGCTCGTAAAGATATTTCAAATGGTTATTTTAAAATTTCGATATGTACATTTTTGACTGAACTACGTAACTTTTAAGATTGATAATTTAAGGTTCAGGTACGGCAAAAGTGATTGATGGGCAGTGTACTTTTCCTAGAAACTGTTTATTCACAAACGAATTTGTTCGATGTACATTAGGGTATTTGTTCACATCCATATACCATACTTTTAATAAAAAGTTTGACTTTAATACCTCCTTTATAGCTGTATTATTTATTCTTAATGTGCAATTGAGTAGGCTAGATTGGTTGCTATAAAGCAACATATTTAATATCACAAAGTAAAATAAAAGTTAAAGGGTGAATAAAAAAATATATTCCATTTTTATTACAGATACCAAACAAATACAGCACAACAGATATTAGATACAATTTTATCTATTCAACCAAAAGATTCAATTGCAGAAAAAGGACTATCTAGAGAATCTGTAGTTGCAAAGCAAGCACGTGACATGTTGGATAAATTACCACCATCGTATGATCCTTTTGAAACACGTGAAAGGTAAGCATTTTTACATATAATAGAATTGATACTTTATATTAGAAGATTTTCTTAACCTTATAACAAAATGTAAAAATAATTTGACGACGAATGTTGGTCAGATTTATTGCGGCAGTCGTTAACAGATATTTTTGAGCACATGGTTATGTAGCGCACTTGCGTTATAATAGTAGCTTAAGTAGTACGTAACACTAAGATACAGCATTTTTCGAGAGCCTTTCTCAAATACATAGCGGGTTAAATATTTCCTTTTTTGTGTTTTGTGTTTTTGATCACTTAGTGCAAGATTCAGAGCCTACCCTTTAAGCTATAGCACCAAGGTCGCATTCACTCATCTAGAACTTCAATAGTCACAAACGCGACTTCAAGTGAGGTGATTAAACTCATAGGTCACTTTTAATTAGTAGATTTATGATGGATATAAAAGAAAATATTAAAAATGAAAAAAAAATTATTTCTAATTGTTTGTGCCGGGTGACTTGTGGGTTGGATTGTCGAGCCCAAGGTTGCGTTTGCGACCATTTATTTTCTAAAGACGTGTACGCGACCCTGGCGTTACAGCTTCAATGGTTCGCTCTGTATGTTACGACAAATGAAGTGCATTGCATTTGCAAAAACATGAAACACTCAAAGTATATATTACGGAAACAACTGTATCTCAGTAAATAAACCAATTTAAAAATTTTGAAAAAAATGTTTAAAAAGGAGGCAAAAGTCATACTTGAAATTGAATTTGATTTTTTTCGATTTTACGCCCCCTTTTAGTCCTAAGTCTATATTTACTGTTTCATAACGCACGATTTAATTTAGTGAATAAATAGATTAAAGCAATCTTATAGTATTATAATATCATAAATCCAGACTTTAAGTTATCCACGTTCAGTTAAACTCTCACATGTAACTTAAAATATATTTTCTTGAAAGCACAAAAATTAGACTTAAATAGTTGTCTTTTTCCTACAAATGTATAGTTTTTTACGATCTTGCTTATTAGACTGTCCGTTATTTCCCGAATTGCTCCAATCCTCACTCTCACCCCTTGAAAGCTCATCATTTGGCTTACAATGAAAGAAAATCACTGTCCGGCCGCGATTAATTAACTCTAAATAGTGCCACATGCGTCAGCTTTTTTCCCATTTAAATAACATGAGAAATTTTTAAAAAAACGGTAAATTAGAGTTTTAAACAACTTAGTAGCGCCAAATTAATTAAATTATTTATTTGGGACACCCTGTATATCTCAGATAAAAATTTTTATAATTAGTTGATAACTCTTGCATGCTCTTATAAACTCTTTTTAAAGGCTGACTTTATCATTTGCTTCAGATTACGAATTTTGGGTCATACAACACCAATGGTTATATTTCTCAAACAGGAAATTGATCGGATTCAAATAGTTATTAATCTCGTAAAAGCTACATTATCTAATTTAATTCTCGCTATTGAAGGGGTGATAATCATGAACGAGGTAAATTTCTTTATAAATTTTAATTATTAGTATAAAGGTCAAATAACAACTTGATAAAATATTTTTGCAGAATTTAAGGAACGCACTTGACTCTATTTTCGATGCTAAGATTCCAGATTCATGGAAATCAAAATCATGGGAGTCAAGTACCCTTGGATTTTGGTTTACTGAGTTGACAGACCGAAATCAACAGTTTTCTCAGTGGCTTTTTTTTGGAAGACCTCACAAATTTTGGATGACAGGATTTTTCAATCCTCAAGGTTACTACTTTTATTTTTAAGATACATAAAAACTATTTAAATTTTACAGGAATAAGTTTATTTGGTTCGTTTCACTCTTTTAGTGTTATATCGATGTTGGGTATATACATTTAAATTAGTGTTGTCAGCTGTAACGTAATTTGTCAATAATGTATTATATGAATATGGGTAAAAACACAAATAATGCCCCAGCGCCACGTGCGGGCAGCGAAAAAGGCCCGATTGCTCAGTTTTTAGCTTGCTGGCAAAGGGTTAAATAAAATTCAGAAAAATAAACCAACATAAGTTTTCAATTTTTTTACCTCAGCTTTCTACTGGTCGAAATTGTAAAAATATGCCTCCATAACTTCAAAAAATGGACTTCAAGCTAAAACACGTTGTAACTGCTAGAGTTCAACTTTGATTAACTTTTTAAGTCGTTACATCGAAAGATCTTGCAATTTTACGTAAGAAATGACTTTAAACAAAAGGGACTTTTTCGATTTTTCGAGTGGCGAAAAAGAAAAGAGCGCGTGGGCGGCCGTTTTCGAGCGAGTGGCCTCTTTTTTCGCTACACTTTGCGTTTCTTTATCTTTCACGCGTTAGGCTTTCACCATACAAATAAACAAATACGTGGTCTTTTTGCATTTTTGTTTAGCTACTTGAAAAGTCATTCGGAGTTGAACTCTAGAAGATACAACGTATTTGAGCTTTAAGTTCATTTTTGAGGTTATGGAGGCACATTTTTGCATTTTTGACCTCATTAGTAGAAACCTGAGATAAAAAAATATTGAAAACTTATTTCGGTTTATTTTTTTGAATTTTATTTAACCCTTTGCGAGCGAGTTGAAAACTGAGCAATCAGGCCGTTTTCGCTGCCCGCGCGTGGCGCTGGGGCATTATTGGGTTTTTACCCTATATTGCATTCTAGTAATTATACTTCGATACTTCGATATAACGACGCTGTTAATGAAGAGTGGCACGTTTCTATACATTTTTAAATGTAAACGTGCTAGTTTTCCTTAACAGCATCGATAAGTACTGGTGGCAACGTTCGTTGCGCAAAACTGAGCTAATATGTTAGTTGGCTACGACTGTGAAATTTATTTATTAAAATAGATCCATTTCAATTTTTCATCTTTAACTTGTTTGTCTAATCAATTTTCTCCTCATTCGTAGAAGTTTTAAACGTATTAAAATTAATTATATGAATACTTCAGATTACAGAGATTAATAATATAAAGGATTGTTTTATTTCTCAAGTATTCCAGGTGTAAATTTTCCACTCATTAACAATCTGGTATAAAAAATGGGGATCACTGTGAAAGAAATCGATTTTCGGTTCGCTATAGCTTTGAGGCTATGTTCAAGGTCAAATTCAAGGTCACCATTAGATTCCCCGTCATAAAATACGTTGGATACGGGGTTTTTGATTGTTTCCTCGCTAATTCTGTTTGATATTCAGAGGTTTCCATAAGTTTGTGACACAACTTCAGTATTCGCAGTTTTTGATGATTAATATTGTAACAGTGAAAGTTACGAGTGAAGAGGGTAAATAAATATTAATAAATAAAATAATAAATATTGCGTTGGTTACCTAAAAAGAAATAAGAGGAGGAGAGTGCGCAGGCAAACAAGTAACAAAAGGGATTAGATTTAACAAAAGATAATTATTATTAATGTACATTGTACGTTTCATAGACATGAACGCTGACTGCTGAGTACTGCTCGCCCGTGCTGTGCGTGCCACAGCAGAGCGAGCAAGCAGTCCCTCGACACTGCTTAGCGTCGACCAATCACAGCGCGAGAAGCAAACAGATGCTACTGAGACTAAAAACCTACGATCATCGCGCTCGCTCGCTTGTTTTTCATGGATTCACCAGCCTATGCAACGAGCCATAAGACGTTACACATCAATAAGTAATTTACAGCCGTGCTTGGGACGGCAATTTGGTGCAGTACCGCGGCAGCGCGAGTGTTCGCCGAAACCGGCGAATGCGAGTCGCAATGTAAGCTGAGAGAAAAAAAGTCATCAACTGGCACTTAAAATAGCCACCTCCGACTATTATTTCCGCTGCCCAACCCACGACGTTGGATTCCGGCCCCTCTCACACACTCGCTCACAATGCACTCTAAATGCACGCGTTGCAACCACTCACACTTGCGGCGCGATTCATAGCGGACTAACAATAACGGTCGATTTCGTCTTGCGCGTGTCGCTCGAAATCAGGCCCAAACTGTACTGTCTCTGTAGCTTGCTGCTCCTTTTGCAATCACTTGCGACGCGCGCTCGCGTTTCGCGCAGTCTCTTGGCACACGTGATTTTACGTCTCTGTCTCTTTCTCCTGCGATTTGCCGTGGTCGCGCTTCTGCACCTGTAACAAATCTCACGTATGAGTACAAAATATTTTAATATTGGCTTTGTGGGAGAGGGAGACAAGATCTTGTCCAGATTCTCGTCACTATTTTTGAAGTGAAACTTCTATACGCGCGTTGGGTATGGCAGGTCAAGCCGTGAAAAACGAGGTCGGGCGGGCGTACGGGCGTACGGATTGAATGTTTCAGTCTCAGTAGCGTCTGTATGCTTAGCGCGCTGTGATTGGCCGGCGTTCGGCAGTGGCAAGACGTTGCTAGTCCCCCTCTACTGTGGCAAGTCACGGCAGTGGCTGTGTATCGACGCTCATGCCTTTGCAACGTCTATACGTCGTTGTGTAACTCTGTCTCTCTCGCGCGCGCTGTGCGTGTTAGTGCAAGTTACTCGGTCAAACGACAACGCATGTAATATGACTCATGCTTCTTATACACGTAGGCCTACTGGCTGCATGAGTGCTCATGCCTGCGCTGGACCTTTACTGAAATAAACCTAAACTGAATTTACAATGTAATGCAGTGTGAGTTGAGGCCGCATTAGCGGCCTCGGTACTCACTACCGAAATTTGAAATAAGTTGAAAAGTATCTATTATTATAATTTATTGGGAAATGTTGCATAAAATCAAAATCACTTACGATGTAATGTCGCGTGAGTCGAGGCCGCGGTAGGGATCATAATTTAATGCTTTTTTAATGACATGTTCGGCATCTTCCAAAATATTCCTCATAATTTGGAAGTAAGTATTGGTTCTGGCTCACGTATTACGTTCTCATTGCTTTGAGATTCTGAACTTGATATTTTTACAACAATTTCTAGCAAAAGTTTCAACTATTATTCAAGGTATCAATAGGTTCACGTTTCGCAATAGGGACATTTTAAAACAATTTTTTTAATGTTCTGAAAATATTACACCTCAAAAAATGAATTAAATTAATAAGAACAATTAGAAATTTTAGTAAATCAAAAATAAGTTAGCATTCTATGGACATGCAGAAGTGAAACTTCAATCAAGTCACAATGTAATTGTCAAGTAAATCCAATAAAGTTAAAAAGTAAAGTAATTATAAACCCAAAAAAGTCAAAACAAGTCAAAGGAAAGAAAAAATAAAAGTTCAAGCAAGTCACAATGTAATTCGAAAAAAAAATTCGAAATCGAGAAATGTTGATAAAAATTTCAAATTGAAAATTGAACTCAAGAAAAGGACTCTTAAGTTTCACTTCTGTGCTAATTCATATACAATGCATTCTAGAGATCTAATCACCAGAAGTGAAACTTGAGGTCCTTTTCTTCAGTTAAATTTTCAATTTGAAATTTTTATCAACATTTCTCGATTTCGAATTTTTTTTTTTTCGAATTACATTGTGACTTGCTTGAACTTTTATTTTTTTCTATTCCTTTGACTTGTTTTGACTTTTTTGGGTTTATAATTACTTTACTTTTTAACTTTATTGGATTTACTTACTGACAATTACATTGTGACTTGATTGAAGTTTCACTTCTGCATGTCCATAGAATGCTAACTTAATATTTTTGATTTACTAAAATTTCTAATTGTTCTTATTAATTTAATTCATTTTTGAGTGTGAATATTTTCAGAACATTAAAAAAAATTGTTTTAAATGTCCCTATTGCGAACGTGAACCTATTGATACTTGAAATAGTTGAAATAAACTTTTGCTAGAAATTGTGGTAAAAATATTCAAGTTTCAAAATCTCAAAGCAATGAGAACGTAATACGGAGCCAGAACCAATACTTACTTCCAAAATTATGAGGAATATTTTGGAAGATGCCGAACATGTCATTAAAAAAGCATTAAATTATGATCCCATTACTCGGGGCATTCAGGTTAAAGAAGATATTAAAAAATCATTATAGTGCTGTAAGAATTTGTACAAAGATCTATTGAGTAGAGCAAAGCAACAACGCTCAACTCAATATTTTTTCAAATTATAGATAAATTTTCATCATAAATTTGATTTTCAGAGAAACAAAACTTTTTACTTATGCATAAATAAAAATTTTGGCTAACCAAACTTTCCTTTTTCCATAAGAACAATGTTTCCGTATTAACGGTTTTTACATTCGTGTTACTTTTTTGGAACCGAACCCCCGCGAATACGAAGGTTCACCTGTGTACTCTTTTGTGCGCCATATACAAAATAATGTCGTTTTAGCATTGAAAATCACGTTAAAAGTTAGAAACCCCTGAAAATTGTTCGAAGTAAGTTTAAAATAAAATTAAAAACCCCATACCCGAAGTATTTTTTGACAAGTAATCCAATGGTGACATTGAATTTGATATTGAATAAACCTCAAAGATACAGCGAACCAAATATCTATTTTTTAAATGGGAACGCCTAATCTTTACTGAGGATTTAATAAAATGGAAAGTTTTGCGTTAGAATTTCTATTGTCTTTTTTTAAGATTATTTTAAGGATGCTAGGATTAGAAATAAATTCTTCATTTTAAGTTGATGTTAGTTGAATAAGCATTTTATTTGTATCTGTGGCGCCTTACTTAGGAAGTACCCCTTATAATTACAGGATTTCTGACTGCCATGAAACAAGAAGTTACTCGAATGCATAAGGGATGGGCTCTTGATGGTGTAGTACTTCACAATGATGTAACGAAATATTCTCCAGATGATATCAAAAGTTCGCCACCTGTAAGTAAAAATGATATTTATTATTATTAATTTTTAATCATATTCCTCAAATCAAATTGGTATCGCAGAAAAATTGGATGCCTTTCAGAGTAGATACCGTTTTTTTCACGTTTTTTTTGTAATAAAAGTTCCAAACAAATAACAGAAATATCTGTCATACTCCAAACTAGAAAACATTCTTTTTCCGGTTGCCAGACCTTCGTTTGTCTTTAGATTTTCAACACAACAAGTAAACTTGCGCATTATCAATTTACAAGAAGTACTAACTCCACAGATATAAATAGTTTTAATTTGCCATAGAATCTGCAGTTCTTGGGGTTTCCAAGAACATGCCACAAAATTAGAAACATATTCAAGTCACAAAAAGTTTATAAATTACTTTTTAGATATTTTAGCTATAATCTCTTTTGAGTAAGTAAATAAAAAGATAGGTAACCTTTTAATTATAAATACATTATTAAAATGAGGAGTGCATGCTATCGCAAAGGTGAGTACCCAGCGAGTCCGCATCGGACCGCTTACATCGGTGTGTATGATTTCGGGATTAGTTATGTTGCATATTTAATCCAAAGCTGAAAGGGTTCTCAGATCATTTTTGCTACTACGCAAGTTTACATTGATCGATGTTTTCGGTCTGTATGTCTTCAATGCGTTCTGCATGTCTCCTTGCGAACGTAGTTTTGAAAACTTTGGAGTTCAAATGACCAAGTCACGAGGGCCATTCGTTCATCGAAACTTTGATTTTTGAAAATGTGGTAATGCTGCGTGACTCCTCAGCATTGTTTAAGAAATATAAATCACCTATTCAATAAGCCTGAGCTTGAATCTCACCGTTGGAATTAAGAATTACGGCACGATTTTTATCGTAGTTTACATCAAAATCAGCGATCGTAGTTTACAAAATCAAATTTTTGCGACCGAGACTGCGTTGGTTCGGAGATAGGCACGTATAGTGTATCCTTCATGGTTATGTCTTGACAGATCTCGCTCATTTTAAAGTTCACATCGCCTTTGGCACACGTGTCTGCTGCAGCGTTACTGGCGAGGTGTAAACAGCTTTTATATCATGTGTTTTGAAAAAAGCCCGTATTGCTGCATACGTGGGATATGCTCCCCATATCCAAACACCATCCAGTGTTCATTGTTGCACCGGTAAAAAAACACAGATTATCACCTTTCGACTCTAGTAGGCTTTTCTTTTTCTTGAAACAGTCCAATTCTTTGTGCCTTTTTTGAGTAGCTGCATTTATATATTGGCTTTTGTTTTTGTGATGCGTTGGTTCCGTGCGTGAATTTCGTAGAGGAACCACCTAACGTACGATTATAGTTTGAAAGCGTATTTGTGAAGATGACCCAACTATGGTGGTCGTCGTCTTCTCTGTGACGAAATCTGTGCTCCACTAGTATTTTGGTTTTCAGAATCATTTAACTCGATTGTGCATATAAAAATCTCAAACCTGTTTGGGAGTCTGTGCAGCCGCATGATTGATAGTAGATCTTCAAGGTTGGCTCTTGTCGAAAAATGAATAAAAATGCATTTAGAGACATATTCTAATGATTTGACGCAAAAACATATAAATGAAGCGGCTTAATACTATAAATAATTAAGACAGTTATTTGAGCTTGGTTGGTTTTATTTGATCTGAACTCCTCGACGTTTGAGACTCAACTGACTAACCAACATACATTTCTGATTGGTTAATAAAAATAACAATTGAAAATGATTATTAAAATGACGTGCGACATGAGCAGAGCCGCCACATAAATATGCTCTTGTATGATTGACTAATAAAATATAAATTTTCCATGTATAGTTTACAAAAAATCTATAGAACGCATAAAATTATATAAAAATACATATAAATAATTAATTAATCGGTACCGTGTTTATTCAAAAAAGACTCTTAAAATTAGAAAGTGAGCATGTGTAAAGATTCTAACTTATTGTAAGACAACGCAGCTTATTAAAAGTACTAAAAGATATACAATATTACGACTTCGCTGTCCTAAGTTTAATTATTATAATAATGAGAATTTTCAATTTAAGCCAATAGAGATGTGCTCTGTACTCTATCTTCATTTTTAAAAAGAATATAATATATTTTATGTGTCAAAAATGTATGTGTCTTTATGATGTTTTTTCATCTATTACAGGAAGGTGTGTATGTATACGGCTTATTCTTAGAAGGAGCAGGTTGGGATCGAAAAAATTGTAAGCTGACTGAAGCAATCAATAAGATCCTGTATACATCAATTCCAGTAATTCACATTTATGCTTTGTACAACAAAGCTGAAAAGAATACAAAACTTTATATTGTAAGATTCAATTATTATTCTTATTCAATATTCCGTTTCACTTCAATAAATAGGACATTTCATTTTTTAGTGTCCAGTGTACAAAAAGCCAGCTCGAACGGACCGAAATTTTATTACTTCTCTTTTCTTGCAAACAGAAAAAGTGCCGGACTTTTGGACTCTTCGTGGCGTAGCGTTATTGTGCGATATAAAATAATTTAATCAACACAATAAAATAGGATCTATGAATGAAAATTGATTTGTAATATATTTCTGAATAGTGTTATCTAATTACAACATTTTTTTAATAACAAATTTCTCGCAAAATATCTTGCGAAAATCTTAAAAATGTCTTTTAATTAATTTCAAACAATAAATGGCCTTTCTATATTCAAAATTTAGTGTACTTCAAAAATAATTCAGAAATTTGTTCATTTTTGCTTTGATTTACAATTTGTGAATGATAATAAAAAAATTGTTTGAAATCTCTTGATGTATATACTTTTGCTTGCGAAATCAGAATTGATGATTTGGAATTAAGTTTTTTGCAGTTTTAATAGCTTTTTATTTTTTTACTATTTTACTGTGCCTTGGCGGAGTATCATGAACTTTACATAAATGTTGATCAAAAGTAACAGCAGATTTTACTAGAAGTTAACTGGTGTTATCAATTGTTAAGGTTAGTTTAAATTGCCTTCAATATAAGTATGTAGTATTGATTTTTTTACGATTTTTATCTTATTTGCGTAGTATTTTCAGTACTTTAGCGGCCTTTTTTGTTACAAGATTTATTTATATTACTGCATGATTCCAGCTGTATATAATTGGCGTTTTGCTTTAATTTTTTTTAATGTTTTCTTAAAAGACAAACCTGAGAAGTCATAGCTGAGTTTTTAATATTAATAGTTTATATGTATGATCTATTTCTTGTATTTGTTTTCAAAGTGATTATATTATGATTCAGGTTTAAACTATTATTATTATACTATTATGGAAAAGTAATCGGATAATAAATTTTACTTTATGAATTGAGTTGTTTGAAGATAATGCCCATCTCCTGAAAAGGTCTCATTATCCAAAATAGTGAGTTAAAATACCTGCTGAGACAGGGGCGTAAAATTACGGAAAATTCAAGAAATTCATTTTATCATCCAGAAAAGCAGCAACTTAATAAGGATCCGTTTAATCATAACATATATGTGTAATTATAAAAAAATTTAATAATTTAATTTTCAGCACACATTCACGGCTAAAATAAGTACACAACTCCATTTCACATGCAATAACACGTATGCTTAAAATTAAAAACTTTTCTTTGTATACTTATAGAGGAGAAAGACCATTATCCACAGAATTGGTACTTTCTAAGTTTATAAGCAAATTTTTTAACTGATAAAAAGCTAAAAACGTAGGTTAAAAGAATTGAGGAGCTATAAAACTTTTGTTAGTAAGTGAGGAGAAGCGAAACAATTTTCACTGCTTCAATCATTTAAATTGAAGAAATTTAAATTTGCAAATATTTAATGCTGAGCGAAGCGAAGTCGTTTATCCTTTCAGCTCAATTGATTTCGACATATTTTGTGTCAACGGTTTCTAGAGAACGACGTCACGGAATGTTATGAAAGTTTTAGGGGTTGTTGAAGGCGGTCAGTTGAAGGTCTGATGGCCACATTCCGTCGACCTGGAGCACCAGGTCGCCGATCTGGCCCCTGTGAAGACTTCTTCGAAAATTTTCGTTATTTCATTCAAATCATTCGTTAATTTCAGGTTGTGCTGACTGGGTAAAAAGCGTCAAACCCCATTCCGTCGACCTGGTGCACCATTTCTACTACTTCGATATTAGTCGTTTCCATATATCCCTCATCCGTCGCATTGTGATATGCGACGATTAGGGGTTCAGGGACCCATCTTCTTTTCTTTGGTGAACATCCGTACCCTGCGCGATGCCATCTCTCAATTGTCTGGATCCCACTTCCGGAGCTGTAGTTTCCCACTACGTGGTCACACATTGCTGTCGTCTCGCCCTAAATTAAGTATTAGAACTCGCTGCCCAGTACCATCTTGTAAGTGTGG
>JAPMIB010000024.1:600000-832500 GCA_034770305.1 Trichogramma dendrolimi
CACACAAGGCGCAGAATCGGCAACTTTTTTCAATTTTAATTGAAACGTCCGTCTAGCATCTCATCCGCGCCGTAGAAGCAATTTCCATTACACGCTTTGGTCTACGAAGCGAATAGGGAGCCGAGCAAGAAAGACAATGTAATCAGGTATTATCGAGTTATTTACATATATTATAAGCAGGATACATGTATATGGGTAAAGGAGATTAAACGGCGCCCCGTCCGCTTTTCAATGGAGCGAGCACGTGCAGCGCGGCATGATGATGATGACGACGATGCGGTACTATATATATACAACGCTCTACTCAAACGAGCGAATCCTTTGACACGGGCGCTGAAATTCATGGCTCGCGAGTTCTCGATGACTTTATAACGATAATGTAGCGAGAAAACGCCTTCTGTCCGTGCGCGAGTTCGCGGCGCGCATCGGTAATCATCATCAAACGCCCCTATTAATCAAAGTCTCTCTCTTTTTCTTCGAAAGGAGTCGTGTTTATGTACTGCAACCGCGCACGTATTTTTCTTCCCGCACTTTGTATGTATTATAAGTACGGTTTCCCGTGGCGATCTCCCGCGGGCCTCGCTCGAGGTTTATTAGGGCTAATAATCGATGCTGATTCGACTTTAATGATCTAGCGAGCGGGGAAAGGTACGATCGCGAGCTTTCGTGTCGAGCTCCACTGCTATATATTTGTTTCTCGGCTACGCGCCTATAATATATGTAGTTTTAATTAGCAGACTTGATAGACGAGATAACTGTTGAATGAACTGCGCTACGGATTGCTCGGCTTGTTTTTTTCTTCTTCTATGCTCGTACACAGGCTCGTAAGTGCGCGCATTTTACGAGAAAATGCCTGCGTCTGCGGATTTATCAAAGACGCGAAAAGATCCCATTAAAGATACGGAGACGCCTTGACGCCGATAGTGTTTGATTTCGTTGAAAAACTGTAAATACCCAAGTATATATAATATCGCGTCGGCTGTGCGTGCCACCGCGATACGAATTATTTTTGCGCATGAGTCGTATAGACCTACACATACATCTATTTAATAGTTTTTGCTCGATTTAATCTCTCGATGTATGGTTATTTCCGAACGAGGTTTTGAGGATTCACCAAGGTATCAATTTCCGCGTTATCGTTTTTAATCAATCCGTGGCGTGCGGCTACGAAATATCGTGTCGTGTGCCAGGCGGAATCGCGTGAGCTTCTCTCCTTCTCCCTCTCTTATCTCGGATAAAAATTTGTTTTCCATTAATATTTTTCCGACGATGTACCACAGCTTCGTCGGTCATTTTCCCTATACCTCGCCGAGCTGTAACGCATATAGGAGAGTAAATGTTTATGATAACGCAACGTGCGCGTGTACCCATGGTTAATTATAAATCGCATGGGCCTGCGTATTGGATGTTGATAAATTGAAGGTGGAAAGCCGAGTGTCATCGCGCATACATTATAATACGTATAAAGGAAGAAAATGGGTTATAGAGCTGACTTGTCACTCCTACTACACGGCAGGGCTGCCTGTACGAACGTTTGATTGAATATCTGCTGGCTCAACGAGGTTACACGCGGATATATTATTTACCTTTGTGCGGTGCGTGTTGAAACATCGTGACCACGTGCTAGACCAGACCAATATTAATCTCACTGCGCATCGGCCTGTACTGCGCAATCAGTACGTATACGCGCTCGGACTCTGCGCGCGAGCTCTGTGTTTGCCTTTTCACGAGTGCACATTTGCAAATAATCGCGCGCCGCTGCCGGTGAATTTTCCGCGAAACCGGTATATATATATATATATTATACGCATGCATCCAGAGAGAGAGAGAGAACCGACTCGCTCAGCTGACACGATTTGCTCGCCGCTGCAAAACATAGAAAACCTTGAACTTGAAACCTCGAATTTTTAGCGCTTATCGATCGCGAAAAATTATTCGCAAATAGGTGGGTCGAAAGACCGAAAAGCTTATATTATACGAGACTTTTCGCTCGAGCAAGCGCCGACTCGCAACCCGCAAAGTGCATGGGAATAAGTCATCGTGGCGGCGTACATTGTCGTCCTTGGCAGCGCGTACGCCGACTTGAGAGGCTTTTTTTCGCCAGCATTGTTCTCGTTCGAGTGAGAAGTGCTTTTATTTTCTCTTTCTTTTCACGCGATTCGTGGCAAATCCGTTGGCTCGAGAAAAGCGCGTGCACTCACACACTCACACACACATATACCTGAGATATTTTTCCGCAACTTTGTCGAAGCTAGCTGCAGTACATACGGCAATAGGCTACGAAGCGCTATATAATACGAGCTGCCTATGGGAAAAGATCCCGCGAAACGGCGCGAAACGAGCCGCACTCGAAAGAGAGAGAGAGAGAGACGATCGTGCGGAGCGCAAACTACTGCTGCTGCTGCTATATAATGCCACTTAGCGCTTGCGCGCGCCCGATTCGGCACGAAAGTTTAATCTGGCATCGTAATCGCTATTAGGGCGCGCGCCTCTCGAGGTGTTTCACACAAATTTTCGGGAGTGCGCTGCACCGGCGAAGATCGCGTTGTTTGTATTATTATACGTTGCTGGCTCGATCTGTGTGTGTGTGTGTGTATGCGCTATGTATTACACGCGCCCGACTAACGAGTGTACACGCCGAGTTTAGCGGTATTATCGCGGTGCTGTTTTCGTTCCGAAGGCCGCATGTAGTATAACTGCTACGTAGCTACTATGCAGCTCCTGCGCGCGAGAGAATATACACTTTATGTATGGTATGGCCGGGCAGGCGGGCGCTTGGCACGTATATGTATATGGCTCCGTTACGCCTACAACACTTGGCAGCAGCGATGCGCGCAGCTTTATATATATATATAGCTATTCCATTTCGCGCGATGAGTCTAATATGTATAAACGCGATATCGTCTCTCTCTCTCTCTCTGCGCTGCCAAGCTATCATCGTGCGCGTCGAAATCGATCTAAACACGCGTTAGAGTCGCGCATGTATAATTGTCGCGATCGAGGCGCACGATAGGTGTATCGATATGTAGCCACAGCTTCCGATTTTATTGCCGATCGGATAACGATCGTAACTTCGCGAGGACGACTCTGCACTGCAGCGTGATATAAATGGCTCGCGAGTTATGAATTCATTAAAATCTGTCGACACTGTATATGATCGCGGCGATGATGCTCGCCGACGATGTCTAGACGAGCGAGATAAGCATCGGAATAAATTACTTATTACGAATCTATCATGAGCGCGATCTAGCTGGAGCACGTAGACTGTCGACTCCTCCGCACCCGCTCACCGGAGAGAAAGAGAGGCGCGTTGAAGCCTTTTCATAAAGCAACTCTATAGCCAGGCGCTCTATATAGGACTCGACTACATTTTCGATTACAACTATTAGGCAGTCGGTTTTGGGCCAACGTGATTCGTATACGAGCTAGCGTATACAAGACTGCGTGAAAATATACGCGCACGCGTGTAATCTCGTATTTATATTCTCAATTATATGAAATTACCCTTAATTCAGTTAAAATTATAGGGCTCTCTCGTCTAGCACCGTAAGCAGCGCAAGAAGCGCGCGATACAATTTGTCAAGATATAATGCTTGCGCGTCTCTCGGTCCGAGTGCGCAGTCGTGATTTTATCGTTATATGTACCTGCGTTGCAAAGCAAGGTAATACTGCGCGCTAACGTACAAAAAAATAACGCCTGGATCATGCGTTACGAGCCGTACGCGGCACGAACAATTATTCAACTATATCGTTCCAGGGCGCATGTGTAATTTTTGACCTCGAACGACGAGATGAGCAGCATCGTGTAAATGTAAATATATATTATACACGTGCCCGACAGGAAGAAACGTATAACGCTAAACATTCGGACTCGCAATACCGTTGCTACAAGCTTCATTGTCGACGTATGCTGACGCAGATCTGTGTGCGTGTACGGCGTATAAAACTCCATTGCGGTGTAGCAAGCTTTAAATTTTAGCGTTTATGGGTTGCGAGAGCCGAGTCCTCGGCGTCGATTTCATAAGGGAAAGTCTTATAATTGTATCGGCATGCAGTGCTATAGTTTAATAAACGACATCGCACCAATGCGCTAAAGCACATAATGTTGTCTTCCCGGCAGTGATAATTCAATTTTATTGGGAAAATAATAATATGAAAGAAATTCGCGCAGAGTTAAAAGTAGTGATGCACACGTGCGCCCATGGCCGAGCCTCGACCTATACCGATCTTCACAATTGCGAAAGGCACGTGAGAGGGCGCGATTCGTTGTGGCCACATCCGTCTCGCGCGAACATTATTACAATAAAGCATGGAACATTGAAATAACATAATTTAAGCCGAAACAGTATAACTAATGCATGTGAGGGTTTTTCTTGGAAATAAATACATAAATAAATATTGTCTTAAAAATATATATTTTTCACAAAACTACACAAGTTTGATCTGAAAAGAAAATATTTTTAAATAGTAAAATATTAAAATTTTACGAGATTTACTTTTATACAAATTTTATGCCTCACATAGTCAAATCCCGCCTCAACGAAACGATAATACGACGGTGATGTAGGATACGGCTGTTTTCATTATCTGAAAATAATTCATTGATGTAAATTATGTAACTATTTGAATATATCTTTTGAACACCATAGAATAAATAAATCAAACTTACAGCAGCAAAGTTTTCAAAGTTCATAGTGTATAATCCACCAGCAGTGTAGTAACTAGGATTGATAGTCCTCATCATAAAAAACAGGAGGAATTTTTTAGACTTTTGAGGTAAATTGTACCATTCGGTTGTAGTTCTTGAAAATAAAAAATCACATTAAAAGATTCAGAAAATTTTAATCGCGAGAAAAAATATTTTACGTACGTACGCAACTTCGAATAATTCGGAGCTGGAATTAATGATAAGTTGGCCCAGCACAGAGAGAACTACTAATTGAAACAGATAGCCCAAGACAAGTACCATCAGTCTGAATATGTCCGCCATCTCGCCAAAGCGAGATAGAATCTGGTTTATTAATTTATCATAAGTAAATTAACAGGGTGCATCAAGAGCATGGAAACACCTGGAAATATCGCGGGGTAAAAGTTAAAAAAACAAAAACCCCATAACTAACGTATATTTGATGAGGAATCCAATGGTGACCATGAATATAACTTAGATGCCCCAGCGACCCAAAAGTCGATTCTTTACATGGTGATCTCCATTTTTATCGCAGATTTTAAAAGAACGAAAAACTTTACGTTTGAATATGACTTTTTAATATTTTCAAGGTCATGGTTGGGGTTCTATAACTTTAGGTTAAATAGAGATTTTATTTAAGTTTGTAGCACCCCCACATGAGCTTGAAAAAAACTAAAGGCGTAATAAAAATGGAGGCTCTCATTTGTAAAATCGATTTTAGGGTCACTGGAACTTCCTCCTCAAAAAACATGTTAGGTATGAGGTTTTTAATTTCTTTTTAACACTTACTCCGCGATATTTCCATACTTTTGACGCATTATAACACATGTCCTGTTGAATAATGTACGATACTCACCGATATTGCGCCGAAACTAACAAGAAGAATGGTACCGCCCAGTACAATCAAAAACTGTAAACTGTTCGCATCGTTGGTTAAATCTAAACACCTGTGAAACATTAATTAATTTATTTATTTATTTTTGGAACACACACGAGCTACTTAACTCTATTGCATCTTTGTGCAATTTAGCAGCATTCACGAGAATTTCGTATGACTCGTTCGAGTGTTCATCTTCGGCCAGAGCCGCCTGGCGGACTCTATGCCTATATATACAAACGAATCTTCAACGTTGTGATTCACATTAAAAATAAATTTTGACAACTGCTGTCATAACTTACTTGACAATGTCGAAAGTCCCAAGAATTTGAAAAACGATGAGGATGAAAGTCGTGTCAATGGCGATGAAAAGTGAGCCAACCCCGATCCCAGTAAAGGTAAAATGCACGTATTGATGCCAGAACGTCGTATAAGGCGTGATGCTGTAATCCGTGTTGAGGTAGGTTAACGGCTGCCGAGACTCATTCCGTGGCATTATGACATTCAAAAAGAGAGGAACCAACGGAGCCTGGGTATAGCCCGCGGCGGTAATAAAGAACGACACTGGAAAATAATTTTTGTCATACACAGTTTTCGCACATTATCGATCGATATGACGAATAGAGTAGGTACCTATGTAAAGGCGAGTCAAGAGTTTTGAGAATCCAGCCCAGTACTCCAAAATCGAGGATTCTTTCGGGTCGGTTATAGTATTCCAGTTTCTCATGATTAGCGCATAAATTCCCAGAAACTGTAAAAGTATCATCGTGGGGTTGTATGCCGTCACATTCTTTTGCAATACTGTGATATTTGTATATTTCCATTGATATTGCACAACGAAAAAGGCACAGTAACTGACTTGGAATATCTCATTCACTTTGTCATTGAGAACATTGTAAGATGTCACTGAACGTTGTGCCCATTTTCGTTGCCCATTACACGCTACCTTGTTTTGGGTAGTCGACATACAAATAATTTTGAAGAGCGCCGTGAACGAGTAAACGGAGGCAACCATGTTTTCCGAGCAGAAATCCACGTTTATGCCGCAAAGTGTTGTCATGGCGTGAAGCTAAAAAATTTCTTCTATTTTTTTTGCTTGACTCTTTATTTGATTTAATACGTACGTATAGAATCAAGTTGAGCATAACAATCAGAGCCATGAAGGCTTGCTTAGGGTACTTGACTAACCCAGGTTCAGATGGCCACACCCCACAGAGACTTTGAAATTGCTTATTCAAAACGAAGAAATGTATGTTGTAAAATTCGTTGACTTCTTTCTTCACGAGATCACCACTCATTTTCGGTTTTGTTTTTATTTTATTTTTTTTTCATTTTAATGAACGTCAACTACGACGCACTCGTATTTGCAGCACTCCTTATTGCTGCCGATCGGATTTTAGACTTGTAAGTGCGCGCTATCTTCGCGTAAAACGAGCACAGGCATCGATGCACTGAATCGCCATTGTCCGAATTTGGCTGTGAGGGGCTCGTAACCATGGACAATAAAAAGTTTCTATTCACTTTGACTTTTGAAGGCTGGCTAGTGTGATGTATAGTGCCTGATAATGAATAAAAGGGAACGTTTTGTAGCTCATAGACTGCGTTCGCTTATTGATTTTTTTTTTAATATTGAATTTGCGTTCTCGCCTTTTGTTAAAATAGTGTGATTCTTTTTAGTTTTGTTTTTTTGTCCTTCGCCTATAGGTACGCGTTTGAGTAAGGTCAATGTGACCGAAAGGCCCATCTAGCCCGAACTAGCCGACATTTCTCAGCTAAAAGAGGATTTCTACGGAATGATCATATTTTAACCATTATATTATTGTTTTCAACATAAATTTATGCAGAAAAGCTATAAACAAATTTATTATTTATTTATAAATAATATTTTTTTTATACTTTGCTGGCTAGTGGCTAGCGCACCTCTTGATACTTGCTCTTCTTGAGCTCTGATGCAGCGCGTGATTTATATTCAAAACGATTTCGTTACACGTGTACGAGCCAAGATGAATGAAACAAGTTGCCGTGTTATACTAATAATAAAAGAGAGCAGCGCAGTGCTTTGCATTTAATGACCATTCAATCTGTTCTGCATTCAACCCCCCCTCTCGATCGCGCGCGCATATGGACACGGTGCTTAATTATTCTCCGCGCGACATTCGGACTTGGCCTCGCGGGCTTTCGTGGCATTTAACATGCGGATTGATCGTGCAGGGAAAATAACTGCGCGTCGAGGATTTATCGAGTTGCGTGTAGTACGTATCCGCGTGTCTTATTGCGCGCGTTATATAGAAATATCCGATACTCTCGGCTTTCATCGTTCATTTTGCATCCACGCCACACTCCAGTACGTGCAGTCAGATGCATTTCGAGTTCGTTTATAATTCATTCTATTATTATCTTACTCTCCCTCTCTCTTTTTTCCTCTCTTTACATATAGTCCTTGTAATGCCGAATGTATACCAGGTACACTGCTCGGAGAAGCCAAAAGAGATTTAAGATCACCGAACGTACGCTCAGAAGAGAAAACTATTGTTTGTGTTGTTGCTGCTCGCGCGCGTGCGATGCACCGTTACAAGTTAGATTTGAAATTTAATTCGTATGCTCTTATACCTACATATACATACAAACACATATACACATCTAACCCCGCGTATACGTGCTCCAGCCTGATTTTTTTATAAATTACCTTCTGATTGCACGTGGATATCATGTGACAATAAGAAACGAGCCTGATTATTTTCATCATTAATGTCGTGAGCTCGCGCTCGCTCAAGTGTTAGTTTTATTCAGCATGTATAGCTTTTTTTAATGAATTTTAATTATTCCGTAAATCTTGTAAAATCATACCTGAATAAAATGTATATTTCTTTTGCTTATAATGAAACATGAAAAAGTGGTAATTAAAATGCTTGTTATATTGTGCAGTTCTTTTTCTTATAATTCATCATTTTTCTCTAATTAACAAATATACATTTAATTAGAGAATATGTATAAAATTCATTACGAATCTGCGCACGGGAATTTTATAAAAATCTAAAAACGAACGCGAAATATCTATGATAATGCGATGCAAATTTGATTCATTTAAAGCCAGACAGCACGAGTTCAGGCCATTTGCATCTCATCTAATTACCTACCGAAAGAGCCTGAATTCTGTTAAAAACATTTTATTGTTTCGCAGTTTGCGCCAGTATAGCATACGTGTAAACGTGTAAAAAATGGCCTTATAATTTTAGAATAATTGGAGTGCAAACTTGTCTTTTTTTTTTTAATGCGGGCGCGGAAATACGCACAGCGATAAAAAAGAAAAAAGTAATTGCATCCACTTTTCTCCTGGTTCTCATATTTATCTCGAAGAAGATATAACTAATGTCTCTGGAGGTCTGAAATGTCTTTACTTACACACTCGTATAAACAAGGCTGCAAAGGGCGCGCGCGCAATCGGAGAAATCGCGAGACCCGCTCGATTATAATAAGCGTTTCCTTTTCGAATCATCAGCATCCATCTCGACTTGCTCGGGAAATTTATATATTCAGACAGCGCCGCGCGCTGAATTATCGCGCCCGTGATAAATTATTCTCGCGTCTCTGTGCTCGCACGCGTGCGCGCGCTCCTAATGCGACATGAATCATCGGATTTTTGAGTTGGACATTTTTTGCATTGTTACTTCATTAGAATTGCAATCGTTCTCTGTGTGTATGCAGCGATGAAATCAGAGTAGTAGTGTAAGTCTCGAAGCCCTCCCTCGAGTAATTAGAAAGGATGCTCATTCTTACGCGGCGATCAATCTAATTAAGCCAACGATTCAAAGCACGTATACTGCAAGGAACGAAAAAAAAAAACGGCCAGACGTAGTTATTCATTTTGTTTCACTCGCTCGCGGCTTATATATTTAAATGAGCTTGCAGATCGTTTTAGTAAGGCACGCAAGTGTGTGCGTAGTTGCCATGCGATTCGGTGTACAGTGTGTGTCTCTCACGAAAATTGCGGGAGAAAAATACCATGCTTTAAGCATATACATCTAGAAAACCTCGTTCTCTGTTCCAGTCTACGTTGTTGCGCAGTTTATACAAGTCACTTCACCGGAAATGATGTGCAAACACGTATAAGCGCACCTGTTCATTTTAATTGAGAAGTTAGAATGGAGATTGTTTCAAAGCTCGGTCTGCAAAAGTCTCGTTCTTTTTTTTCAGTGCGATAATCGCACGAATTATGTCAAGTTATTGCTTCGATGTATCCTTCTTTTTCGTACATACGTGTTTATCAGCCGAGATGACACTTAACGAGTTCGGTGCAAGACGATACGGCAATCGCCAATAACGATCGTACCGGTTAGGACGAGAATACGTATTTACGCACGAAATTTGATTCGAAACAGGTTTTAACGGTCCACCTGTTTTTATGACTTAATTTTTTCAAATAAAAGTGTTGGCGACGCTAAATTTATCTCATCGTTCAAGCACATGAATATTATCTAAAACACCGTAAATCGTCGCAGCTCATGATTTTTTTAATAATAAACGCTTGGACGTACAGTAAATTACACGTGCTATCGAGTGCGCGGCGCGCACTTACATATGTATAGATAATATGGACTGCAGCGGCAATTTTTACCCGATCCGACCATTATTAGAATATAATTTTTCATCGTCAGTAGCGCACATTGCTTGTCGTGCTTTATATTTATTATTAAGTAACAGTATTTCACGTACGATTCACATAAATATCCGTTATAATTAGTTCATTGTGCGAGCTTCCAATAACGCGAACGCACGACTATCGGATTTTCGTATATTCATCTAGCAGCAGCTACACTAATTGAAAATTGTCGTAACGAAGAAGAAAAATTAGTGCTCCACATCGTGACGTCGCAAAGTCCCTATCAATGCCCGATACGAGCAAATGAGATAGGTCCGGTAAAAAAAAAATCAGCTCGCTTTAATAAGAACTAATCCGCGTACATATATGCAGCAGGAGCAAAACTCGAGATAGCCTAATAGATTTGTACCTGTGACCTTATTTATATGGCGAGGTGTATGCGTGTTATCTCGCGTGTTTAGAAAATAGAGTAAGAGACGATCATTATCGATGTCTCTCTCGGCGCAGCTGGCGTCGTGCGTTACATTATGTAGACTGCTTCGCGCCGTTTATTCAAAATAGTACTTATCGCTACATCAAACGCGCCAATAATGTCTATGATTTGCGCGCGAACGTACGTACGTACGAATACGCGACCGATAGGATTTTTCGCGTTCCGGAGGAAACAGTCGATTACGTTCGAAGCTCGTAGATGCGTCCGCCGCCGCTAATGTCAGCGAGTGCACCACCTCCGGCTACGCGAGCCTCATAAAGTGTATTATTATTGCATATATACCAGCGCGCGAAACGTATCATCGCGAAAGCGTTGAAGCGATAGCATCTGAAAGTAAGGGGAAATCGTCTTTATCGGCTACCGATCTCTTACTCGGCGCTTTTATTCCCGTGGAAAACACCAATAAGTGATTTACAATAGATCGTTTCGAGGGCCTATTAAGTATCAAGTACAGCTGGTTAATCAACGGCAAATCTGTGAAAAACGTAACGATTTTTCGAGCTCGAAAATGGGCTGCGAATGTTTTTTCGAGCATTGTTCAACGGACATGGGGAGACCTCTTCATTGGAACACGCGAACATTGCCCACTGATCAAGTAGAGCAGACGCAGCGACAAAAAATTCTTGATTACACACTTTGCTTGATACGTACAACATTGTATTGCGGTTACGCATGTTAATTTTTGTTTATGGCGAACGCTAGGGTTGTTCACGCGATCGGTCAAGTTTTATTATCAAATTAGCTTGAATACGACTCAATTCGAACATTTTATTGTCGCATTAAGGGTGTGTCGCGGGGTCGGTGCTGCTGTAAAACGGCATGCATGCTTACAATTAAAACAGTACATTTCTCCTTACTCATTAACTTCGAAGAAAAGAGCTTCAAATGATATCGTATACATACTTATTGCAAATCGTATACTATTTAACAATTAGACGAGCAGCTTGTTAATGTTTATTTGTTCTATTATTCTAAATTCTAAAATTATCTGAGCGAGCAGCACATATATTTTCAACTTTACTCTTGCTGAAGCTTTTCTAACTGTACATTTTTATCGTTCAAAATTGTGCATAATGTGCATAGGATAAAATGTGCCGAGACCGAGGCGCGTATTTCAACGAATTAGGATTAAAATGAAGTTATTATAACGAGGCGTTGTGCTCCATATAATAGTATTATTGTATGGTGTGGCTGCTACATTGCCTTATTACGATCATAAATAAGGCGAGACCAGGCGTGTTGTAGCTTCGGCTGCGCTTCTCAATTTGCGCGCAAAAATTGCAATCCCGTAAGAAGGCTCAAATCGAAGTATCCCTTTATTCTCTCACCTTTTACTTTTTCCGACCTGCATCGTGTGCTTTTTTTCCATAGCTCGATTCAAACAGGCCAGTAGAAAGAGTTTCGATAAAATTTTACATGAATTATAACGCTCCAGTTTCCTCTTACTTCTCTCCCTGTTTATTATCCCTCCTGGCCGATAAATCAAAATATTATTTATGCACGAGCGCGAACAATGCTCGGTATTGACCTTCTACCCCAAGTTTCTCGTTCTATTCTGCGCGGGATAATCTAGATGTAAGATTCCATTGATACACTTTGCGAGCTGCGTTTCTCGGGGCGACACACGATATAATGCACGCGAGGGACAACATAATTCGCGGACCCGTCCTGTCTTGTCCTGCAGCAGCCGGTGCTGCAGTTTAAAACAACAATGGCCGTACGATCTACTTTTGTGCGATCTAGGAAGTCGGAGCGCGAAAATATCACGATGCCCCGAAGAGGAGGTGGATACGCACAGGCGCACGAAATTGTGCGGTAAATTTATGCGCGCCTCGCTGTGAATGTATATAAAAGTATTATTAAACTTTGCAAGGTAAATGTTGGCGGCTAGCTTATTTATTCACCTACGGTCTAGGCCTTTGTTTTCTCAGAGGTATTTTTTCAGGACGAGATGAGAAGATGCTTTGTCCATTGCCCGTGATCCATTTAAACATTTGATAAAACTCTAGAGTAATATATTTAAGTATACAGCTGCTGCTCGCGTTCGCGTTCGCTCGGTAATTAATAGGATATTTTAATGTACCTATGGATGTATTTTGATGTAATAAGTGTTTAGCTTGTAAGTTTCTTGCAGAGTACTGTTCAAGTTTCATGCAAGTAGTAATATGATTGATGGTACACAGCTTCCTCAATTCAGCTAAATACAATCTTCGTGCATCATAAGTGAAAAGGAGTCTTTAAGTTTTCAATTGATTTTTCATCATTGATGAAACGAGTATTCAACTCGTCGACTTGCAGCTTAAACCGGGGCAGCCTCTGCGCCTACATCGTGCCTCAAGTTTACATGTATGGAACAATCCGCGTCATTATACTAACCTTCATTACGAGGGTTAAAAATGGTCAATGTTTTTTTTTTTGTTCCATATAAATTGCTTCGAATATTTTCATGAGACTGGTTGTATTTTAATCAAAAAAGTTCTCCAATGTAATAAGTGAATACAGGTACAGCTTTTCTTACATACCGGATACTCATTCAAATTGCCAAGATGGTTTTTTGTCAGAGTACTTATTGAAAACGCGGGGCACAAGAAAAGCATTAAACCACGGATTCAGTTGGCGAACTGATGTAAGCGGCAAAATCAATACATTCTACAGAGATTGCCGATATGATAGCTTGCATGTCGTTAACTAAATCAGAATGACCTAGTTTTTTCATTATATTTAACTCCCTCCAAGTATGCTAATGTTTACGATATTTTCTCTTTGGGTAGTAGAATCACCGATTCGAGTCTGCGTGGTGAACAATTAGATATCAAGTTACTCACCAAAATTTTCGATATCGAGACGAGTTTTTGGCAAATGAGTTTGGTCAGTTAGCTTGCGCAATCACATCTTTACTTTTGAAAGCAATATAACGCGGCGACGATTGAACCGGTTTTTTGTGGCGGCTTATACAGTTAGACTCGAGTTTGAGACATCCACAAACATTTATTTCATTTATATAAGATGAAAATTTTGCTCTGCTTTTTTTGCGCATACTCACGCTATTAGGCTTTTGTCGATCAATAGCTTTCGCCGCAGACAATGATGATGTCGACAGAATATATCGGTTATCATCTCAAAATTCACTGAACCAAAGACCAAAATCGTTAACTTTTCTGTTTCGCGCGAGATTCCGTCAAATTCAACCCCACCATTGTAATCAGCTTGAGAATTTCATAAGATTCGAGAACTCGTAAGCGACGATAAAAAAAGAAACCACTACAGCTGGATCTATCATATATCGATCGCATGAAAATACGAGTCACGATTAAATGCCTGAGAATTTTCGCTCGATTGCGATTTCCGAAGGGAACGAGCACATGTTAACAAGCGGTAGATATCTTATTAGTTTCAGGTGGCTTTCGTTAAAAACGTCTGCGGCAGCAGCGCGTCGAGTGGCTGCGATCGTGACTGCAAATTATTTGCTCTCGCGTGTTAAGGGTTTCGCCGGATAGAGAAGGTCTGCGTTAGCGAGTACGATTTGCAACATGGTAGTTTAGATTGACTCTAGGGCATTGGGCCAATTTGCTTCTGGCTACGAACGATTGTAAGTAGGTTCACGTGCACATGTAACGATATATATAAATAGGTGTTTAACGGAACGGTTTGTAAAGTATTAAAAAAAATACATATTTATTTTCTCGATGAAACGTGATAACAATTGAAACAAGCGACGGAACATCCCCTGTCAATCATTTCTCGAAAGTTCGGTGAAATTCGAGTAGCATCGGCTTATTTTTCATAAGTGACTACAAAATACGATCGGGAGGAACTGCATTCCATAAAGTCGACGAAAGGGGAAAACAGTTATTTTTAACAGCAACATTATTCACTCCTCGGCCACATGGCAGCAGAGAGAGAAAGAGAGAGAGAGAGAGGAAGAAAGAAGATTGTTACAAAATAAGCAAGACAATAGAAAATATGTTATAGGGCAAACGCGGTATAAATAATAAATGGGCTGCTCGAAGAACTGATGTGACTAATGCTGCGGCGTGTGACGTACGTATTATATGCTGGATACAGTACACGTGCGCCACGAGGTAATAGAAAATTTCGATTTGAGCGGACGGTGAAATTTGTGTGATACCTCGAAACAACGGATTTCTACGGGTATAAAAATAAATGAGAGGCAACCGATCGGCAAACACGCGCGCGTAAACATAGCGATCGTCCGCTCGTGTATAGTGGCTATACAGCCTCTGTCCGCGTACTTATACACGGAGCGCCGCGCGCAACGTATATGCGGCGTATATCCGCAAAGTACCGGTAATCCCATCATCGTCAAGCATCGAAGTCACCGCACCCCGCGCTCGTACTCTCACACACACACACACTTACACGTATATATACTGCATAAAACGGCACGACCTTCTCGGCTCGTAGCAATGCCAAGGCCACTAACCTTCCCTCCTCGCGCCTCTTTTTGTAATTTCTAATGCTCGAGCGCGAATATAAACGTTTTATGTCATATCGGCCGGGTCAAAAAAATATACGCCTCTCGTGGCCCACATATATAGGTACTCGCGCCCGAGCACACGAATCTCGGGGAAATACCGAGCGCGAAGAAAGGCCTCGTCCAAAGATGATCGAGAGGGAGTATATTATGTAGAGGCGCGCTCTGCTCTCCGAGAGAGAGAGGCCCATAAGGTTATTCAACTCGTTTGTTGAGTTCGTGTATGTACGTATACTCACTCACTCACTTGCACACACACAGATATATATACGCGTATAGCCAAGAAACAACACGCCTGCTCGTGCCGCCGCGGACTAACGGGTCCTTCTTTCTATATACCTTCAGCGAAGAGTCTCTCTCTCTCTCTCTCTCTCTCACATACATATACATATACACGTATAAAGACACCAAGAAGTCGACACAGAGTAGTAGCTGCGAGCACGCGACCGACCGACTCAGTGAGCCGTAAGCTTCGATACGCCTTGTGTATATGCACAAAAGAGGCGCAAGTACCGAACTGACTTTTCGTCGATTCGCCGATTTTTTTTCACGCCTTTTCAGTGACCGGAAAGTTCTTTTTTCTAATCGAGTTCTCAGTGTCTTTTAATTTTCAATCGCGGTAATTTTGCGCGAGTGTACAAGTTCGATCGAGTTAATCTTATTTTTTGTTTGTTTTGTTCTAATTGTAAATTTCGTGTCGGGAGTGTATTTTAGGAGGCGAATGTTCTGTTTTGTTGAAGGTTAGTCGAATACTCGAATCATTTATACCGACCAAGTTAACCCTATAAGACCAAAAAATCGAACGCCGCATGCTTTGAGAACATTCGATTGCAACGTGATAAAAGATCGGTATGCTCGCGTATTCATGCTGAACAAGTAAACACATGTATTTCGAATCAATGTTAACATTAACGGTTAATTATAGATTCATGTAAACATGCATGGTAAAATGTAATTGTTTTTTCTTCTAAATACACCGGAAAGTGTAGAAAATGTAGACTAACTCTTGAATTAAGCTTTATAAGGATGTAAATTCAAGCGGTGAGCATACGATTGCAAAAAACATTTGGTCTGTTCGATCGCGGATCTCTGCTGTGTTCGATGCATCTCGACCTCGATACCGACCTTTCTCTCTTTTTTTCGCACTTGCAATCGTCATACGGTTGCTCTGCTGTTTTCGCGCTATTATTTTTAAATTTTAACTTGGCTTCACTTAGATATCAAGATTGCATCGATACAAGTTTACTGAAAAGAAGCATTAGGATACGCAGCTCAAAATTTTCGCGATCCATTTTCCTTACGTTTGCCGTCCATCCATGAATTAATTTCTCGAAAGTCATAGAACTAAATGAAGCTACATTCCTTTGACGTACGCATACCAAGCGATCATGTATCGCTACGAACAATGAAACGTCCATTGAGACCATGTAGGCGCTTTTATGTATTACGGGCCGAGCAAAATGAATTTGTTCCACCTGCGCTGGCAACGATAGCCGCATTCGTACATACGTCTGGTTTTGTACCGGAAAAAAGAACAAAGTATTATGTTTGTGCATAATGCACAAACACACATACTACAACATCGTTCCGACACATACTAGCTTCTGCCACGCGTGTGTGCTCGCCTACCGCGTATAATTAACATACCATTACCAACCCGTGATTTTTATCATCGCGGTCCGAGCCTGAAGCAGTTTTCAACTTTCCCAAATATCATTAGACATTTTTATTTTATTTGAAATTTCGATTTTAATACCTTCAACGGGACGAAAGAAAAATTTTGAAAAATTTGCAAAGAATTAAAAAAGTAATTTGGTAAAGAATCGCGAGCACGTCAAAGTCCACGAATCGATACGCCAAATTGGCGCGAAGCATTTCACGAATTATCAGAGTATGAACGGCTTCAATCAGACTATGCCGTACAATTTGCATGGTGCGAGGATAAGGTTGAAGCGGCATTTATCACATACTATACATATTTATTAATTACCAGTAATACATAATCTGATAGACTGTTTATGGTCAGCTTAGGTTGTAGCGCAATTATTTTTAATTCGAATTCAGCTATTGAGCCCGATAAAGATAATATTTCTACATTCAATTAAGTACACTTTTAGTATATAAGCTGTGGTAGCAAAACAATGAGCTCATAAATTATGAACGTAGATTCGAGATTTTAAGTTCTTTAATTTAGATGAATGTGCTTTATAAATACACGGAAAATGGGATGCAAGATGAATCTCGGATATTTATCGGATATTTTTAAAAATTAAATATTTTGTGCTCGATTCGATTTGCCGGCCAAGAGCGGCTATTTGGTTTAATTTTGGTAATAAACAATTCATATTTTACCAGCGGTTTGTGGAAGATTCATCGTGACCTAAAATTAATTTTACGGTTGTAAAATTTTTCATTCTCATTGGAGGCAGACCGTTTTTATAAATTTTTCAAATCAGTTGTCGGTTAGCCGGTACCAAATGAAACCTCTTTAATTTGCGAAATTACAGAAATTTCTTCTAGTTTATGTATTTCTGCTACTTATTTTAAGTAGCTTCTCACTTTTCTAGCATTTATGAATGAACCGTAACAATCCTTAATTTTTTAAAAGACATCAACTTAAGAAAAACTAAAAGAAATATTATTTTTCAAAACTTAATTCACTTGAGCACGATTTTGTATGAAGTACATCGGCTACTTAGTATGGATGATGGTATATAGAAGGTATAATATCGATGCTCGTCGAATGCGAATTGCTCAAGATTTTTCGGTTAACCCTGAAGAAGATGTCGCTGACGTGATGAAATCGAGCATTTCATTAATAAATCAAAAATTTTAACGATTTCCATTCAAGATTTCAATGACGATAATTGAATACAATGAATTGCAATAGTGTTATATTTTACAAAAGGACTGCTTGAAATACACACATCAAGTTATTTGTTCAAATTAATCAAACGTCAAGTGAATCTTGATAATAATTATTAAGTAAACGAAGAAAGGGAAAGTCACAATTCGCATGATAATGGAATTGTTGCCAACTCAGCACTCAATCAACAATCGTGCTAAACTCATTTAGTTGAATACGAATCTGGATCTAATCAGAATCGGCATCTCGGATTGTATACATACACGGGCGTCCACCATCGCGCCTCATACTAAAAGTGCACATTTCCTCGCACGCCTTTTTACCGTTGCTTTTTTTCTCAAACGAGCCACACACACACACACACAAACACATACATAGTACATACACACCAGCTGTGCAGCAGACACGTGCGATTCTTGCCTCTACATGCATATATACATTTTCTGTAACGGTAGTGGTCGCATCCTGCGAGTTCTAGTTTAGCATATATACAAACGCGTCTCGCCTTGAGAGCTTAATAGCTCAGGGGCGTGTTCGAGGATTATAATTTGCGCGCGAGAATGCAGCGTGCGCAGCGGCTTGGCCCCGAGCTCGAGTTATCATCGCTTTCGGGACAATGACGAGTGCGACTTTCTGGGTCTGCCGGGGAAATTTTTCATTGAAAGTCATTGGGTCAATGGAAATTACGTTATTATGACACAATTGAATGCGCTTTCGTTGTCGCGACAAACGCGTAGCGTTAGCTCTCAGCCCACGCGCAACTTCAGCTGACAACATTTATATACATATAATTATTTGATATGTTATTACGAAATGACTCGATTTTCATTGAACTAATTGTATTCTTTTTTTGGTTGCAGTGTAAAAATGCGGTTTAGGCTTGTAACTGTGGTGGCCCTGCTCGCCATCGCGAGCACGGGGGAAGGAAGGCCTAGCGAACCTGGTGAGTCGAATTTATGACTTTTTCAATTGGTCCGAGCGGCTTTATACACACACATAATATGCCAATTGCCAACATTAATAAACCAAAGTATGCCGATACCGTTAAGCTACTTATGTAAAACCAATGCGTGCATATCGGGTAGTCGTATATGGCATTTGGCATGTGCGTATATAAAGCCGCTCGCCGCCTCATAACGCTCGGCGCAAATGCCGTTACGCAATTGAAAATGAATCTAACTCTCGTTTCGTTTATATGACTGCAGGCTCAGCGACGCTTGACAGCGGCTACGCGCGAATTGCCCAGGCGCCAATCGCCGTCGGAAGTCTAGATAGCAGGTATATCTCAAGACGAAAGACATCTATGTCATCCAGTTGGAGACGCAATAACAGTATCAATACTACTAACAATCCTAGCCAATCGTCTAGGTGGCATGGACACACGGTCTTTCCACGTTTGAGATTCGAGAGCGAAAGTAAACGACAGTATTTGCCCCTTGGTGCTATGTCCTCCGTAAAATCGACTGGGTCAATACCTATAAAAAATCAGTCCAATGGCAGAAGTATCAATCACAATCCTCTGAGCTTTCCTACAGCGCGATCAAATAAGGCAATGGTTAAATCTGCTCCTCGACTGCAGAAATCGAGGGATAACAGTAGTCCTCCTCATTCATTTTCGACCTTTCCCATTCCAGTGTCTCTTCCTCGAAAAATAAATATTGCTAAAGAAGCGGAGGATCGCGTTGATAAACAATTTATCACATACAACGATATGATACCGCGATCTTTGCCATCGACTATTAATCGTAAAAACGTGAATTTTCAAAGAGTACCTACTCGAGTAGATAAAAAAGTTATTTCTAACCGGACATCAACTCCAAAACCTATCCCTGTTACCATATCGCACAATGATGCCACCTCGAATGTGCCCAGTCGTAATCAACGGAAGATGCTAGCATCAAGGACTCTTGTTAGGCTTGTACCGACTCTTTTAAAAACTGGACCGAATAGCCGCAGAAATTCGACAACTTTTAAATCTAAGCTACCGAGCGAAGAAATTTATGCCAATAGTTGGCCGAACGAAGCTTTGCAAAATGTTCACGATCTTTTGAATTACGAAAAGTATACGTCTTTTGAGGAAGATATTGATAACGACAAAAATCATTTATTTAATGACAAATTAGCTGAGCTAAATGTCAAGCAAACAACTACGATCCCACCGGATACGACAACAATCCAAGCGCAAAGTATTGAAACCCCTATTGTTTCATCAACGTCAGAAGATAATTCCATTGACGTTGATTCAAAAATTCAAATCGATAATCTCCTAGAAGATCTCGGAAAAAGTAGACATCCAAATATTCAAACATCCTCCGAAATTAAACAAAATACAGTCATTCAGATACTTAATCCTATTAAAAAAAATCATAATAATATGACATTTGCAATCCCCATGAAATTCATTAAAGAATCGTACAATAAAACAAAAACTGGAGTAAACAAACCTCAAAAGGTTAATATCATGTTTTTTGAGAACAAATCTAATCAAACAACGCAACATCAAACATTGCCATCAGATCTTCTAGGAATTGTCGATGATTGTCCAACTATCATGATCAATTCTCTGACTCAAATTAATAATACTATCGAGAGTAAAGAAGGGTGTAGCGACCTTAATATTGTAATTAATTCTCACGTTTTGAATACGAACATTGTTAAACCTGGCTCTAGTGGCCAATCTGCCCAAAAAGATCCTAACTCTGTGAGTTCGAGTGATTCGACTACGGCTACCTATCCTTCCACCTATCAATCTAGTTATCAAACTGGACCAACGTCTTATCCATCACAGGGACAAATTAATGGTTATTACAGCACTGACAAAAATCCAGGAGGTCAGGCATTATCGGATAGACCTGTGGGGTCAGAATCCGATAGCAATTCACCAATTATATCTACACTCGAACTTTTTCAAAATACACAAATCAATATAGGCGGGAACAAACCCAGCCAATCAATTGGAGAGGTTCAAGATGAAGCACTTTCAGAAGGCTTAGATTCCGCGGGTACTAATGCAGATGGATCGCCTTTAACTGATCCTAATGAAGCTACCAATGATATTACGGGTACAGCTCCAGCCAATAATGCCGGTGGAGCTACTAATATTCCTACAGCAACTGCAGCTTCAGCTGATGCTGCATCTGGTATGTTTACAGCTCCAGATACAGCAGCTAATGATGTTGGAACGGCTGAATCCTTAAATAGTGGCACCTCTGGACTTTCTCTACCCAGTATTCCCAATTTACCGAGTCTTCCTAATCTTCCCAATCTCCCAGGGGGCACGGGTAATTTGTTGGGAGGATCGGGTGGTAGCCAAAGTGAATTGACAGCTCTAGCCGGAGGTGGGGGTGACGATGAAGATGATTTTGGAGAAGATATATTAGATGCCTTATCCCCCGCAGGCTTGTTGGATTCGATGTCATCAGTATTTACATACTTCTCGGTTCTTAATCCCATCAACTACGGTATATTCGGTATGGCTGTAGCGCCATTTATGGCTTTTGCAGCAGGCGTTGTTGGTGTTGCAGCTTTTCTTTTCCCGTGGGCTTTTCCAAGTAGTTTTGACATAGCTAGGTCATGGAGGGGAGGGGGGAACATGAACTCAAATATAGGATTTGATTTTGGTTTAAGAAACATTGTACAAAGTTCTATTCTCAAGTACAGACATTTGAACGAATGGAAGGGTCGAAGGAGGAAGAGAAAAATCAAAAGATGAATTAAATATTATTAAGGAATATGTTTTCTTCAATTTCCTTAAGAAAATATTTTGCATCCCAGTCATGAGCAATTTCTTACCTTGAAAAGAGCAATTGCAATCAAAACGATTAAAAAGTTGTCGAATTAACCTTTACTTGCCACACTTCTCTGGTATAACGTACTTGACACACTGGGGTTTTCTGTACCCCAACGAAAAAATCGTTATAAAAAGTAATCTATTCAATATTTCGGCCTAAAAATTTTTTTACAAGCTTCTGATATGTTTATCTTGAAAACTGTATACTTGCGGTATTGAAATATCGACAGTAAATATGTTTAAAAAATCAAAATATCAAAAAAAGACGAAAAAACGACCAAAATTGATTAAAAATTCATAACTTTTTAAATTTTTGATAAAAATGGCTAAAAATTTAGAGGAGTTATCTTTAGATGTACCCCTTTAAAAAAAAAAATAGGTGAATATGCTATATTACAAAAAAGATATTTATTTCGGAGAGTAAAAATTCAAATTTATTGAAAAAATACTTTATGTAAAAAAATTACTTTATATATAAAAATGTAGCTTATCTTGGTTCAGCATACATATAATTTAAATATTTAAAGTAATTTATATAATGTAAATAATAAATAATAAAAAAATCGGCTTATATTTAATTTCCTGCACACGTATTGCACAGAATGTAGCTGTGATTGCTACAAATCGGACGTTGGCATGATGCACAGCACTTTCGACTCTTCTTGTCCTCCTTTCTGGTGCAGTTAGCACATCGTTGAGGCGAATCCAGGGTTAAGTTCTTCAAAATATTAATGCTTTTTACATCAATATTTAGTATTGCAGCTATTCCAAGCCTTATATCTTGTCGGAGTGTTACAGTTTGGTGGTACCGTCGTTGTAAGTGTGGTGTAACGAGGTACGTATACAAACTATCTAAGCACTCGACTGCAGTTACTTTTTTATTTATGCCATCATTTTTTAATTTGCACGCATATAAAATGCGTGCATTGACGATAGCTTGGTCGAGAATGCCATAAAAATATCGCATAGGCCATCTATTTGTCCTTCCAGCCGTACTGTATGAATGGCAAAGTTTATCGAAAGTATCGGTACCACCTTTATTTTCATTGTAATACCGCACTATATCTGGTTTACCATCTGTAATATTTATAGTTTTCAAGTGCGATGATACAATGAGGACGATTTTTTTCGTCTTTTTTTTTGGAGCGTATGAAAGAAGAGTCAATTCATTTGTGTGAACAAATTTTGTAGCTGGCCGTTCCTTAGGTACAGCTAAAAATTCTACTGGAATCTCTCTTTTATTTTTTCTCACTGTTCCAGTTATTTTTAGGTGATAAGGATCCTTTAGCATTCGCAATAACAAAGGTATTGACGTATACCAATTATCGCACGTAACGGAACGACCGCTGTTGAATATTGATTCACATACTAAACGAAAATAATACTCCGGGACTGCTTCATCCTTTTGAATTATTTCCGTATTTTTACCTAAATATGGAACTGCATCTATCATATATGCCGTTTTGGAATCATTCAGACTGATAATTTTGAGTCCATATTTATCTGGCTTATCTTTCATATACACTCTAAAAAGACAGCGTCCTCGAAAATTCAACAACTGCTCATCAACAGTACACTGGCTGCTTGGCGTATAATTAGTTCGACAATTTTGAATAAAAATATTCCAAAATGAACGAATAGGAGCAAATCTATCATTTTTGTTTCTTGTATTCATATCATCAAAACGTAAACATTTTGTCAAGAAACTGAATCGATTTCTCGAAAACATACATCTATAGAATGTAATTCCATTCTTTTTATCCCATAGACGATTGTCATTAACTGTTGTCGACTTCCATAGTCCGGTGTAATAAAGCAGTCCAATGAAACCTTTCATTTCGATTTCATCGGTATGATGATGATATGTTTCTAATCTCTCGTTAACGACTAGGTCTACACACTCTTGCTCGATTTTCTCATTTGTATATTCTACGAGCATATCTATCATTGCTTTATTAAAAAGACAACTCCAAAATTCCTCAATTGAGTTGGAATTGACAGCATCACCAGCTGGACCAGGAATCATTTCAGGTGAAATATCCGATTGACGATCTGAAAAAAATAACATAGACAATAAATTTCTATTGACTTTTAGTGCTTGTTTACGAAATGTAACAGAAATCACGTAGTATATTACAAGAGTCGTATAGAAAGTAAGAAATAGATGTGTAGATGATGAAAGAGAGAGAAGAGGGGGAGCCATACCTGATCTTCGAGAAGAGAAAGTATTGTCCCAACAAAATCCATTTTTTCCTTTCAGCTTGGTTATAGGTCGTCCTCGTGCACGAGACTCATTTAAACGTTGGTTAAGGCTTACGTCTTCCATTTCAACGTCACTGTCATCTTCATTTGATGAAGAATCTTCATTGCCACTAGTAGATGAGGCATCGCTTGATTTTTCAATGATTTCCTCATCAGAGTAATCATTTTCAAGCAGCTCGTCGATTATTTTTCGAGGTCGTAAATTATAAGCCATCTAAAATGCGGATAAAACATCACACATAGCCGAAAAAAAAATTAGACACTTAATAAACAAATATACTTACTGTAAAATCAATATTTTCACTTTAAAAAAATCGAAAATATTATAGCGATTCCCGCGTACTTTCAAACGTACTTGACACACTGGGGTACAGGCGAGACCACACTGCTTCACTCGACGGTAGAAACGAGAATAACGGTCAAAAAATTTCCCCCATAGCCTGAGAAGGAAGTAGTACCCTCGAACTAATACCAGATGGCACCCCAGGTTAGAGTTTTTAAATTTAGGTACTTTAATCGAACATAGAAATAGCGTGGGGTCGTTTCTACCCCAGTGTGGCAAGTAAAGGTTTAATACTAGAAGTTTGCTTACTACGATTTACTATTTACTGATTAGAACTGTACCCATGTACACAAATTTGATCTCGGTCATATGAAAATAATTTTCAATGTATCATAATCATTGTAAGTTGGCTTTTGTCCATTTTTTAAAAGAGGATATCAATGTCTCGAGTATTTTTACAGTAAATTACAGTTGCAGTATTTTACTTTCAAAAATTGAATTCAAACAAAAACTGATGCGTCACGCCTATGACACGATGGCTAGCTCTTTCATTACTAATATTTTAATTTCAGGTCTTCTTCTTAATTAATCATTATAATGTAGAATAAATACTGTGTTCACTCATTTGTATTATTATCTCATGATTTACATTAATGTATAGGATGTATAAACATTTTTCGTGAAAGTATAATGTAAAAATGTATACGTATAAATGACTAATATTGATAAACCAGACAATGAACATTGAAGGGACTAATCTAACAAAATATGTTATGAATTTTATAATATAAAAATTATTTATGATATTTCCGGTTTACTCAGTCTACTTCAAAATCCAGAAGTTGTCTTGATGATCGAAACGGACAAAAAAATGTATGAATGTTTGGTTAATACACGTTTTTTAATAATTAATTTTGAGAATTACGTTTTTACTTTTTTAGATGATTTGTAATCAGTAGCTTCATTTTCTACTATAAATTACGATTTATGATTATTCTTAAGTTCATGTACGTTAGCTAGCAGCTTATACTATAAAATAGAAAATACACATAATTAATTCTAGTAAATGTTGTACGTGATCGAGAAATAATTTTATTAAATATAGAAACGATGTATGAACCAAACTTTCATAGGTACGTGAGTATTATATCCAATTTCATACTTCAGTAAAGGTTTTAATTTTGTATACTTTGGAAAAAAATCTAAAGTGTATTTTCATCGAATGTATTTTATAATAAATGCACAATCTCTGTGAAAATAATCAGAGTTCGTTCATTTTTTCATCCCATAATGATTTTCCATCCAATTAAAAATTTTTTCTTATTTCTATTGAAATCTCGTAAATTACGTAACAATTATAGTATTTTTGATATACATTTTTATTACAGGCAAAAACAATCTCGAGAGTTGAAGGATATCCAAAGTATGGATCAATCATTACGAACAGTTGCCACTCAACTACTGAATAGCACATCGACTCGCGAAGAGATCATAAGTATGTCCGATGACAAGATCGAGACTATGGATACACCAATTCAGGTTGTTCATGTTTCAACTCTACTCTCAGATGCAAGTCCAGAAAGTCATAACGACGGCAAAGAAAGCCCCACTCGAATGAAGTTTGGAATTCCCGTGAATTCTAAATTTGGACATTTTGAAGTGACGAACCCAGGACATGCGATGGCGATGACTGAAGAAGAAATCGAAAGGGAAATGGCAACCGCGACTCCTCTTCCTCCTAAAACTACCACTGGTATGCTATCTACGTGGATCCATTTATATCCTCAATCAACAGCAACTGAAGAAAAAGTAGTCACAGAAATAAAAGCAGGCTCAGATTCAGATTCGTATGTGACATCGACTACTACAAAATTGTTGCAAAATACAGTGAAGCTGACTACCACAACTTCTAAGCCAAAAAAGACTGAAACATCTGCATCTACGTTATCTCATAAATCTACTGAACCTGTAACAACAACAAAAAAAGTAACCAAGTTTACGGCCAGTACTTTCAAAATGAGTTCAACTACTCCAGCGTCCGTGACAACAGAGGAAAAATTCACCGATGCAGGTTTTACAGACACTACTCAAGAGCAGCTCACAACCCAGGAACCTGCAACTACAAAAACAGCTCCTTCTTCAACTACTAAAAAACCAAAAAATAATGCAACTCAAAAAGTAAAAAATTCGTCAAAAAATCCTGGTAACAAACCGCAAAAGAGTGGCACGAATAGAGTAAAAGTCACTCCCACGAGACGTACAAGTTTGCATAAAAATGAATCAGTTACCAGCACATCCAGAATCGAAAAAGTAACTTTGAGACCAACGACATTGTCTCTAAGTCGAAATGAAAGTACGGACAAACCTCACTTTGTCACGAAAATTAAAGCCTCTTTGATGACAGACGGTCAAAAAACAACTCCAGCCACTCTTGCTCCGGCATCTTCTACTCCAACCAACATGAAGCCTTATAGTTCGATCCTTTTAAAATCCAATTTCACCAACGCAGAGAAAAATGAAAACAAAATTCCTAGTCCTACACAAGTCAATAATTTCATGAAAATTCAAGTTAAGAAGCCGATAATATCTGATACGACCAAAATTGAAATTCAACCTATTCAAGTTAATCCACCTGTATTGACCATCGAAAAAATCGGAGAGGCGAATTCTGAGAAAAAAGATAAGATTCAGCAAGTTACAGATAGTCCATCTTCAGTGGTCAAAGTAACTTCGAACGTCGAATTAGCTGCAAGTGAACGACCATCTTCACCTACAACTATTACTGTGGCTATTCCTTCTACAACTACGAAAAAACCCCGTGGCACGAACAAACGCAAGAAAAATAAAAATCGTCGTCGCAAGCAATCGACAACTTCTACGACTACAGCAGCCACGCCAACGGACTCATCGGATGAAGAAGATGCTACATTTGATACCTTGGTAACCAATGCTCTCGAATTAGCTGGTATTCAAGAATCAAAGATCGAACCTGAATCGAAAATTCCGCCCAAAAAGAAAAAGACCACTCCTAATACACAGGTTCAAAAGCCATTCGGCACTCAAATTTACAATTTCCTTAGCCGCGAAGTCATGCCTAGCGTAGGTGTGATGTCGTTGGTTGGATTAGGTCTTGGATTAGCTTCTTATTTCTTATATCCATTCGGTAGTGTGATTTCCAGAAGAAATTATGAAGTAGAACCAAACTATAAATACAACTTGGACGAATATGGTGGAAATTATGGTTTGAGCGAAGAGGAAGTACTATCTAAAGTTTATTCGGGAATGACTCCTAATCAGCACAATGATAAAAAGTACCCTACAACAAGTGAAAAGAGTCAGAATTATTATCGTTACTCAGGCATCGAAACAACTACCAGATACCCAAGTGTCACCAAGTCAGCAAATCGGGTAATCTATCGACCTGTTGAAACGACGGCTTACGATGTCAATTACAGAAATAATGAATTCAAATACCCCGATGTGCAAACGACGCCAAATTATTATGAACGTCAGAGGCAAAACAGTGAAGCCGAATTCGTGCCGGCAATGAGCAAAATGACAGTTGGTAACAATCGTCAATTCGTTGTTGGTAACATTCCTAAAGAGTATGAAAGCGAAAAAGTTTCCGAATTATTCTCTAGCAACGATAAGCTGAATCACAATCTACAATTTGCTACAGAAAAAAGTTTTTCCAGCGATAACATGCCAAGCTCAGCCACGACTGCAGAACCCCTAGGAAATCCAGCAGCATTGATTTCTCAATCAAGAGAAGATCCGTCTCGACTATTATACGATGATATGGAAATATCTCCCGATGCTGTTGCTATTGAACATGGTCCAAGATCCTTCGGACCAATAATCGAAGGAACTTCAAGAGTTCAATCAGCGAAACCTAGGTCACTTCGTGTGAAAAGATCCATGTCCGCAGATACTGACTCGGTAATTCAGATGATACCCACGAAAAGTGAAATAGCGAAAGAAAAACAAGAGGAAGAACAAGAAAAAGATCTCAGCAATGAAATTTTAGATATTATTGACGAAGCTTTACCAGGAAATAAGGACCATCCAATGAAAAAATATGACAAGAAGGAACCAACAAAAATGACAATGGTGAACAACAAACAACATACTAAAAATAGTGTACCGCACGCAGATGAAAATAATAAATCTTCAACGCCTTCTAGTATTAGTGTACCTAACACAAGCACTCACAAGTAAGACAGTAATTTTTATTTTATCCAAGAGGAGGGCATTATTTTATTCAACTATTGAATGATTTTTACAGGTCAGAAACAGAGATGACTTCAACTCAAGTGCCCAACGTATCCATTGATATCAAGAAAGACTCTACCGAAGCTGTAGATTCACTGAATACAAAGACTACGACAACAACGAAAAATACTGATCTTTTCGATTCAAATGATACATCGTTTGATTGGGATGATATCAAAGACACTTCTACAAAACCATCAGTTATAGAAAATTTTAGCATTTTCGATTTTGCCAAGAAAATTATAGAAACTAAAGTGAGGCTTACCCTTACAGTTTTGAAACATGCAAGTGAGGGCTTTGCAAAGTATCTTGGTCAAGTAAGAAAAAATTATGATCATGGAAACTAAAAGGGTAGATAAATTTATTTAAAAAAGTATCTCAACTCTTACTTAAATCTAAAATTGATTGATGCTTACGATAATTATGATTAATGAATCATGTTGATAATCAATCGATTTGGTCCAGTTAAATTTTTACCATTTTTAAATGAATGAATTTCACGATTACTGTAACAACGACTGATAAACATAAGCTGATGTATTTTTAGAATATTTATTAATGTAACTTCTATAACTAATAATTTTGTATAGTACGTATAGATAACGCAATTTTAGAGTTGTCACTTTGCAACGCTTGAAATTATAGAAATTTGAGTATTTTACGAGTGAGGTTTTTAATTATGCCACGGTTATTATTTTAGATTTCAGAATTTGCAGTACTGCGAGAAAAAAACGGTATAAATTAATTATAATTCGTAAAATTTGTATATATTGAATTAAATTAAAGTATAATCGTAAGTTTTTTATTATTTAGGAATACATATATTACATTTAAATGTAAGTCGATAATAACAAATAAATTATAGAATTAATGAATTATTAGATAATTTTGTAATCCATGAATGAGCGATTTTAACCATAAACAAAAACTTGTAAACGCATAAAATCTAATTTAGTAACATAATTACAAATGCTTTGGATGTCGCTGAAAATGAATACATTTTTTATACCAATTTCACGGATTAAACAATAAAATCATAAAAATGCAAGTTAAAAAATGAATGATTTTTATTACATTATCATAACTATATATATTTATATAAATGATGATTTTAAAAGCATTTTATACAATATGAATTATACGATGTAGCGTTAATAATGAAAAAGTGTTATTATCCATGAAATTTCAACATGAACTTTATCATAATTTTGTAATGAGATTGCGACTACTGACTAAGTTAATTGGATACATAAGAATAATTTACTACGCAATGTTCGCTAATCAGTCTTTTTGCTATTGTCAACTTGGTGAATTTTCGCTTCACTAAATAGTTGTTATTTAAGTGAAAAATAAGGGAAATCAGAATAGATAGTTCATGTTGATTTTAACAACACAAAAATTAAAATATTATGTTGTAATATGAAAGTTTACTTTCATGTAATTTTAAATTTTCTATCTAATTTTTCTAAACATACTTTTTGTATATAAAACTTTTTTTCATGACAAAATTAGATTGCTTATTCTTTTATGTTTTATATCTAAAACGAATATGACTTACTTTTCTAAAAATGCATACATCAATGATATTTTAAATTTATGGTTGAACGTTTAGGGGACATAAATCATTTTTAATTACAATGAATTCTTCATTTCAGCCATAAACTTAAAATTACATTTAAATATTTATATTATAGTTCTTATACTAATAAATCTTCTATGAAAACTTATTTATATCACTTTCGAGACTGATGAAGATATTAAAATTGGCCAAATTAAAAAATTTTTATTACGCGAGTCGCAAAAATTATACTGAGAAAATGATTTACGAGGTAAAGATTGAAAACAATCAATTTTTTCTTGGCGTCTTACATCAGACTTATAGAAAAGTAGCTTTACCCACATTATTTTAATTTACAATTAACATTGTTGTACTTTACATTCTCCTTAAGAGTAATTCAGGCGATATCCTTGTTAATCTAATATCTTCATCTTGAAAATGGATGTGTCGTTTTTTACGGCCAAGCATCATTGGGATCATCATAGCCATTGTGGCTGGTAACATGCCCGCACCAACGGCCGCCAAAACAGCCGAACCCGGAGATAGGCCAACGCCGTGAAGTCCTGGCTTACCATTAACAACAATCGGAGAGTTGCCGGGGTTAGCCAGCAAGCCTAGCTTCTTTTTCTGTTCATATTCTCGTTGACTTTGGTCAACTGTTTTAAAGGTTTTTTCTACTTCTAATAGGCCACCGTGCGAAGTTGTTGTATTGGTGCCATTCAAAGATGGTAGTACTGTTAATCTGACCTGTGAAAGAATTTTTTTTATTATTTTTTTCCATAGTGCTATTATTTAATTAAATTCTTTTAATTCCATTTCAATTTCATATTTCATATTATCGCAGTAAATTAGCATTTAATTTTTGTCTGAGAATATGATTAATATAATTACCAGCGCAAAATTAAATTATACTGAAATTCAAGTTAATTTTTATTTTAATACATTGCGAGTACTTATTATTGCGTGTACTACGTATTCATTGCAGTTTCTATGAATTAATCATCAGTGATTAAATTAAATTTTTTTTTATTATTCTACGTGTTTTGTGTTATTGAAATGGAACTTGTCAAGTAGCTGTAAGAGCTAAGACGAGTGAATATAAATTGTAAGATCTAAGTGTGTGCAAAATATTATTGATACATGTTAGTATCTTGAAAAGACTCTTGATTGGCTTATAAGAATACTTTTTTTAATTTTAAGTGAATTCATCAATTTTCTTACTTCATATCATTTTCAATAGTTATGCAATCGTTGACTATCAATGAGTCCTTTCAAACCCTTCAACCTCACCGATCTCACCTGCCTTTTTGAGGTGACGGCTGGAACGTATTCCTCCTCGTTGGCAGCATTGGGCTGATGTCTTTTCTTTTCTGCCTCATTAGCCTCAACTATTTTGTCCAGTTTTAAGGAACGTTGTCTGGTTTTAGAGTAGCCGCGATTTGTTGAAAGTAAAACCCAATGACCGTCTCCGCTGGTTGGGTAGTTCTGAGGATGACCTGCCTCACCTGACGACTGGCTGGGATACTGATACTGGGAAAAATGTGGTCTATCGTAGTAATCGTCGTGATGATTGGGGCGTGGATATTTGTTATAGCTTGGAAAATCGTTTCTGTCGTGCCATCCGTTAGGTTCGCTCACGTAAGTCTCCACTTGATGCGAGTAACTTGGCCTGTAGATTAATGTTTCGATTATTAATTTGCCATAATATAAGCTTAAAATTTTAAAAATAAATTACTTTGAGCCTGGACGATCCCAGGAGGGGAAGTTTGGAGGTCCATTATCAGTTATGATGTCCGAAGTCGGTCTGGAGTTGTCACCGTATCTGTCCCAAGAGGGACGCTCTGGGGGCCATTTTTGAGCCTGGCTGGGATTTTCTTCGTATCTGTCAACGTAGCCTGGCCGCTGATTCTCTGGATACCATGGCTTTTGAGCTTGCGGCGGATTATCCACCCATTGTGGCTTGTTGTGCCTGATATTTTTGATAAAATGAAAAGTTTTCTACCAGCGATTTTGGCTTGCATATGAAAAAACTTGCTCACCATGATGGTGGTGGCTTGTTACTTTCGTAAGAAGCCGGTCTTGACGGGAACTCCGAGTTCCACGGCTTGTTACCGTAGCTGCCGGGTTTCGAATCAGGCCAAGGTCTTTGCGACGTTGGATTGGCTTGCCACTTGGAAATTTTACTCTTCGACCAAGGTATGGCATCGAGAGTAACCCATCCATTATTCCTTTCATCTCCGTGTGCATTAGCGGAGTAGTATTTTTGGCGTTTGTTTGTGTCATTCAATGTCGTCTGAATAAAAAGAAATTCTTTAGGTACTTGTAGAAAGGAGATATTAAACGACAGTTTAAAACGAAATTTTAATAAAAACAAAAATCGAAATACAAGTCAAGACTTTAACTTAATATTTTTTCAAAAAAAGATACAAAAAAGATAGAAAAAAAGATTGTAATAACAAAAAAACTATGAAGCATTTGGCGTTGAAATAAAAAGCTAACGGTGCTTAAATGAAACAAAGCTAAAGAGATTTTAGAGGGTTAATAGAGGCTAATTCGTTTACTAATCTAAGTTATCTCATTATCTATAGATAAGAAGAAAATAATCTCAACTAAAAAATTACGTTGTAATTTTCATTTTAAGAGTTATAACTACAATAAATTTAAAAAGTAAAAAATAATTATTATCATGAGTGTACATCGATTTGTCTTGAGGGGGTTTCAGAGTACCTGTTCTGCAAGGTGATTTATGGCCAACGAGGCAGACTTTCATATAAGTTACTTTAAATTCTCATTTAATTTTACTTCTTAGAGTCTAATAGGAAAACGGATTAGATGCGAAGTAACAACATAAAAAAAGCGAAATGGCTTTTGCTCATACCTCTGCCGGCAAAAGTTCCGAATCGGAATTTCCCGCGATATCGGCCAGTAAACCTTGCGGCTTGAGTTTTGGCTCGTCTTCTTGTGGTCTCTCCGTCGTACGTTTTATTTTATTCGCATATTCTTCTAAAAATCGGTTCAAAACGTCTGGGTCGAATGTCGAAGGCGAAGCTGTCGTCGAGGTGTCGTACGAGCGTCGATTTTGAAACTTTCCATGGTGTTTGTAGTAAAAGCGATTTTCGGCTTGCACCGCTGCAAGCGTTGCAGCAAGCAGAACAAAACACACTGCGCCCTTCGACAGCATGATCTGCATTTTTTAAGTAAAATTAAACGTTAAAATGCATGTGAATTTGAAAATCATTCGAATGAAATTGTAGAAGTTTAGATTTTGTGAGTGAATAATTGAGTGAATCGAAAAAAATTATTGATACTACATTATGGATGAACTAAGTTTTTCTATTCAAAAATATTATTTCAATAGTAATTTACACACGTTCAAACTCAACGGGTTTGTAGTTTTAAAATCCCACTAACGTGTCATAAAGAGCTCGTATGTTTTTGCTCTAGTTGTGTTGCTCTATCTCTTTTATAAAGTAGAGAGGAACTTTTTCAGAGCTTAACGCTCGTTCTAATGAAATAATTTATAAACTTTGACATTTTTCAAATGTTTATAAAAATTGTATATTAATAATTTTACGTAAAATACACGACGTTAAAAAAAAGTACAATAGTAAAAAGTAGAAAATGCATCGAACAAAGTGCAAAAAGTAACTTTTTTATACGAGTTGAAATTTCTCACGGGAAAAAAATTCTCAGCGATTAACACAATTTCCATCGCGATAGTAAATCTGCAGCAAGATCGATCGCATGGCCTGCAGCACTTTCCATTCCGTATTATTCTATATATAGTACGAAAACACTCTCTCTTTTTAAGATATATGTGTGTGTACATAATCTGCACATGACACTGACCGTCAACAATCTAGGCTGCTGCGTTGAATGGCGCGCTCGGCCCCAAGGAAAATCGTGAGGTGCACTTTGCAGTTGGAGGATTACATAAAGCCGGTAGCTTTATCTTTCGTAGATTTCGGAGGATCGCGAAAATTCTCCCAAGATACGGTCGCGTTTGTCCGCTATTATTCGCACACTCTCGTCACTTCACGCGCGCGAAAAACTGACGCTGCTGCTGCTGCTGCGATCGACTGGAATAGCGCAGCGCCTCGGACGACGAGATCCCCTTCGCTGCTCCTCCTCGACTGTCGAAAATTGTAGGTGGAAAAATAAAGCGTCGACGGCGACGACGACGGCGAGGACAAAAAATATGAAGAACTTGACCTCGACTGTTCAAGGTCCGAGATGGCTCTGGCGCCGGAGACGTTGGCCCCGTTTGCTTTTAATCCAGATCCCCACCAGGGCACCGGAGACTATACTACCGCCGCCGCCACCGCGTGTATATCGCGCGAGCGCTGCATATACGTGTTGTGCATGCACTCCTGCGCCAATGCACCTAGGCAAATCGTGCCCGCTTCGGTCCATTTTATATCTCACTTCTGTACTTGGTGTGCATTTACGATGTGACTAAAAAAGAGAAAGATAGATACGTTGGAGCCTCGATCGAGCGCGGGGAAAAGGGGGTTGGACAGCGAATTTATCATTTGCTTTTTCATCGATGCTCGATTAATAGTTTTTTTTTGTTTTTTTGGCATTTTATCAAGTAAAATATCGCATATCGAGATAAATCGAAAAATATGTATTTTCAGCAATTATGAGAAAGTTAGTTCAATTTTATCAATCGCATCGTTTTTCACCGTTGACGCAAACGAAAAACGTTTCGGCCATGTGAATAAATACGTAGATATCTCGGCGAAGGAACAACAGCTGCAACCGAAGAAACTGCCATAAACTATCCCCGGTCATTATACGATTTCCAAGAGAGCAAATATAATATTCCAGGCTGTGATTTTCGCTCTTTTCCCTTTTTCTAATTCGCTCTCGCGCGGAGAGGCCGGAGCAGGAGTGGACGTCTCTCGCGCGCGCGATTATCGTGATTCTCCATCTGAATCGAACGGGCACACATATACATACACTCACACTTTTACCTGCAGCGAGAAAATCGAACGCGTTTTCGATTCTGGCATTTTTCATTATAAGCCCCCCGCGATTTATCGTCCTAGGGCATACGAGCATCTGGTATGCCAACGTTTTTTCTCGTCTCTTTATCTTGTACATGACATCGACTACCGAGCGAACTTTATTTATAATTTCATTTTACACCGATCGAATCTAATAGATTAAAATTTAATTATATACTCATGATCAATCTGATAAGTCGAACTGCAAGCATTATTTGCGCGGAAAAAATTACAAAAATCTCAAAATCGACATGTTGAAAACAGTAAGGTTCGTGTCTTTTATCGAATTTCCCGATAGTTTTTATACTACTGAAATGAAAATTCAAAGGGTGTTAAATGATGTTTGTTTATATTTACCTTAGAAAAGTCTTAAGTATCGCTGCTGTAAATTTTTTGATTTTATCCTTTCCTGTAATTTTGAATCAATGGATGATTTTTATCGAACCGTACCAAAAAACGCTTATCTTTTTGAAATTCGGAATTTTTTTCTTAGTTTCACAATTTTAGAAATTTCCTTACCAAATGCTTAGATCATAAATTGGATTTAACTGGCGTATTTTCTCATTTTTTTAATTGTTTAAAAAATTGAACTTTCAAGAAGAAACCGATTTCGAGGATTTCTAGCAAAAGCAAAGCACCAAAGAGTGAAATCGTGAGATGTAGTTTCAAATGCATCCTGGTAGTCTGTTTTTTATGTGATCCATAACTATCATCAACTAGACCAGAATCAACATGTTATTCATTATTTTCTTCTGCAGCTGTCTTTATGGCTTCAAAATAGTTGTAATTATAAAACATTGTAACATGGAGTGCGAAGAAACTAACGTATTTTTAACGTATCCCCGACGTTCAGACAAATTTTACAATTCTACTGCCCGAGTAATCGAGCTTATCGTAGTTTGTAGCGATGAGGCCTCGGAATCAATCAACTAATTGGCATCACTTAACGATTGAAAAGAGAGGATAAAACTTCGGTCTTATTAACAAAAGGATCATCGAAGAAAGCAATGTGCCCTCATAAGTTCTGTATAAAACGTATCGAGTCGTAATTTTTAGTTGTAAAAAAAAGAAAAGGAGTGAAAACTACGGAAAAGTGTCATCTCAGCTCGAGTTTCATCTTAGCATTAACAGACTGCAACGAAATAGAAATAAAAATTTAACTTTCTTGAGATGATGCTGATATCCCAATATGCATCATGAACTTTAATTGTGACACATAAGAGTAACGCAGCGAATGTTAACTACCTGGGAAGAGGTACTGTACAAATTTTTCAAAAACAGCGTAATCAATGAAGGCGAAACGGAAAATGAAATTTAAAATGGAGCAGTCAAAAAAAATAAAAAAATAAAAAAAAAACGGAGGAAAAAACACCGCAAATTTCACCGCTACCGAACAATGGGGCCTTTTTCGCAATCGTAAATCATTTCTCTCTGCGTCGCGGGCTCTTTCGGCTACTGCGCTGCGCCGGAGCTACTACTATTGCGCATTTTCTCGTCCCACTTTCTTTCGCAGTGCAGCGTCATTTAAATTGCAATTATATGTATGTATATACGTACGTGTGTATACGTGTATAATAATGAACTTGAGCGATTGTACATGGCGGAGATTCCCTCCGACGATTTGTCGAATTTATATCGCGTGCGGCGCGGAGGTGGAGAAGAGGACGAGGAGGGAATCTTCATCCCGCAATACGACAATGAAAGCACATGTATAATAGCCCGTCGTTTTATTATTGCCTGTAAATAAACTTAATGGAAGTTGCAAGCGCGACGAGGATGACGACGAGATTGCTCTGGCGCACGATAAATTTCATGCAATGCTCGTCGCATATTAATACCGCGAATTATATTATACGAAAAATTGCCGAAGCGACACGCGATATAGCTCGTAATGTGCGTGCGTACGCGTAATGATTACTCGCTTCGTTTAAGAGACAATGAACCTATCCAGGCCGATGATCGTGTGCGGGCGTGCGCAGAGCGCCGTGCGGCATCAGTGAAATTTCCTACCGAAAATAATGCCGCGGCTGCAATAATACGCTCGCGCCTCGTCGGGACATTTTCCATTTCGTTTTTCAAATGTCTTTCGGCCAAAACAAGTACCTGCTCAAAAGTGTTTACAAACAATTCAAGCGGTCGGAAGTGTAGCGCAACGCGCGCCACGCGCTAATTATTTCAAGGCGTATCTCGTCGTCGTACTTCTCAACCCTGCTGCTGCCGCTGCACGATGCGCGTGCAACGTGTCCACCTCCTCCTCCTCCTCCTCCGTGTATATCTTTTGTCAAAATCCTACTTTCACCGTTTAACTGCCTGCCTGGCTTAGAGTGGAAGCGCGCGCACACAACAAGTCATAAAGCAACTGTGCGCCGATCTTTTATAGGTTTTTCTTTCTTTTTTCCCGCGAAGGCCTTTTACTCTCTTTCTTTTTATTCTTTTCTCTTTCGTGCGTAGATCCTTCTCAAAGATAGTTATTGAGCCAATTTTTTTGTTGCCCACGGTCACCTACGACTCGCTGCTTTATGCTTTTCGTTTTCGAAACTTTTATGCGAGGCTTTCGAGGCAATTGGAATAATTTTGAAAAGGTTTTCTCAATAGAAATCATCGAGCCCTGCAACTGATAAACGACGTGACTTAATCTTACATCATAAAATAAGTCACTGTCGTGTGGAGCCCATACTCAATATTTTGCCGCGGCGCTCGTACTCGATGCATGCAACGATTTTTTCATCTATTGTCATCGAGAAATCCTACTTTCCATTTAAAAGAAAAAAAAGAAGAAAAAAAGAATCAGGTCTCGTCGAAGGATCAGCGAAAGCAAGTCGTGCAGCTCTTGTTGTTGCTGCTGCTGCTGCTGCAGCTACGCTGTAGCAATAATATGATTCATCCAATCGTTCAAGTCTTCCTTTTTTTTCTCTCTTCTTTTCCCCCGACTGACTTGCCATTGTTTCGCCTCATTTCTGCAGTCCGAAAACAAAGTCGGTGTTTTCGCAGAAGCTTTTGCGGTCGAAAGTAATTTGCCGCGCGCACTGCCAGCTCTCCTTTCTTCACCCGGATCCTTTTTGTTTTTATTTATATAGATATGTTATTACATGGCCGCTCGCGCGCATAATCGCTTGAACGCACTGACATTGATTTTCTTGCGATTATCGCTCACTTTTTGGATCTTACGCTCTGAATAGCAAATGACCGCGCGGTGCCTATACATCTAGAATGTGTACGATGAATTTAATTGTTTTCGAATTGCATCATTGGGTGGTTGCGATTTTCCACCCGACTTTTTTCTTACATATATATACCAGGCGATCGTTACATCGAAAAAAGCTCGGCGTACCAGAGTTCACCGCAAGGATTAGATTTTTTCACATGGTCGTCGTCGTTCTAACGTAGCCTGCGGGCTTCTTTTCCAAATTACAGACTGCAGCTCGTAGGATGGCCGTTAGGATGTATATATGTGTTTGGCCATCAAGCGAATAAAAGCAGTCATTAGCCGTATGCAGCCGCGTGCACTGTGCACCGGTGCGCACACAACGAGCCCGTATACGAGAAACGAGAATTCAGCCATATCGAAGATATAAGGCCTAATGGGCGATTGTTTTGAGCCGGTACGAGGCCAATCGCTTAATCAGCTCGATCAAATTCGATGCCTCGGCAGTTGCCATAACGCAAACACATCGAGAATGTCATCTCGGAATCTCGAGTGTGGAAGGACCTCCAAGGTAATAAGTACCGTCTGCAGGCTGCTACACGCCGTATAGTAGACGAGCACAATGGCCTACTGCGTGAGACTCGGCATAAGCGCGCGTGGTGTCGTATATATTCTGTACATGTATATATATATATAGCTGATCCTCAAGAAAACGAGGACAGTCTAACTTTCATTGTCGAGCGTAGTCTACTTGTCGCGTTTGCTCTCCAGATGATAGATCTCTTTGGGCGATATGATACACTGCGGATCGCTTTCCTCATCAACACGTTCTATCGCATTAGAGCCTAATTTTTTTCTTTGTTAACGTGTAAGCACGAGACATTTTCACTGTTTATTTTGAATTATCAAAAAATCACGCGGTCATCGCCGCATCGAGCGCAAAATACTTGGATCGTTTGCCCAACTGCGATCGCCTAAATTTTACGCAATTTGCCTAATGTTTCAGATGCATCTTATAATCTCGGTCTCGAGCTTCGATTTTATTCAACGATAGAGAGCAAGGATAGCTTTCGATCGATGAGATAATAAATTCAACCCTCGAGGATTACGGTATAATTGTCACGCATTTAGCAATGGCTTTTCGAAATTTGAAACTAGAAAATTGTTACTGTACTGCAACGTAGCGGTAAAAACATTAAAGATATTGTAAGACGATACGGGAAGAGATTGGCAAAAGTATTTACGTGTGTGTGTGTATATATATGCACGTATAAGTATAAAGTATAAAGGGACTATAACAATATTTGTGTATACATAATAGCAAGACACGGTGGTATTTAACTGTAATGCTTGGGACCGTAATGGTGCGCGCAGGCGAGCGAGCGAGCGAGCGCAAGATTAAACGTATTATCGTAAGATATGACACAAAAGCTCGGCCTTTAGTCAGATATGCTGCATTACACCGTGCTGCATTTGTTTGATACCCATTCGCGTGGGGCTCATTTTCGTAGGACTCGCGCGACTGTAAGCCAAAGTCATTTTCTAGAAAGTTTAATCCAGAATAACGTCATTGGTAATTCGAGCTGCCGCTGATGCTACACATATTAAAACCAAATTGACCTTTCAGTTATTTCGAGCGCCGCCGTTTTTCAGAGGGCACACATCGCATCGTAACGCCAGCTGCGTAGCTGTCCTTTTTTCATTATATTTATCGGAATTTTTAATTGCTCCGAACAGCAAAGAGATGTTTATCGAAGTATCGTATCGTTTTTCCGACTGAGCTAACTGTACTCGCGCCAAACCCTTTTATCTCTATCTGCAATCGTGTTAGGCACAGCTTTTGAGTCGAGTATTACGGCAGATCTCGTGCTACCGTGGAATCCGTGGAGTCAGAAATAGAAGGACAAAAATAAAACGATACATCTCACTTTTCATGCTGCACAGTCGCTGGACGCCATTAGATTTTGTATGTGTCCGTGGACGAGTAACGAGACTTGTAGCTGAAACGGACCTACCCTATCTAACGAGCATGACGAAAGCATTAGCCAAGAAAAAGCTCGGCTCTTTCTCGCGCGCGCATACTTGCGCGTTCGCACTCGTCATCTCTCGCGTTCACGCTTTTTTGAACAATTGCCCTTTCCCCTAGCTGACACCCACCCATTCAACACTTTTACTGCGCTAAAAGATAGCAACACCAGTAGCTGTAAAGGAAATTCGCTCAGGTGCTCTGGCGGACGCAGCACCTTGGTGCGGCACTTCTCGCTCCTCCTCGCAGGTGTGATCGTTTTTGCGCCGCGGCAGGTCTCTCTGTCTTTCCTCGCCGTCGTACCGAATGGACAAAAATACGCATTCCACCAACAGCAGCGATGGCTAAGTCTTCCGGATTAATACTGCTGTTCGCGATCGGTTTTTTTGCGCTTCTCGTGACAGCTAGAACACCGATTGCCGCTGCCGCCGCCGCCGCCGCGCAGCCAACCAAGAGCGACGAAAACGTGACTAAGTTTGCACTGCAGGATGAAGATATCTTAGACCCAACGGCTACCGGAGATCTCGAAATGATGCAGGACGCGGAGGATGCCGCGTCTGCCACGGAAACAACGCTGACCAGCACAATGTGAGCAAATTTTCTTACCCCAACTCGAGTGCGCACTGTTATGTAATCAATTGCATATTCTTTTTTCTCCAAGCTACTTCTCAAAGCAATTAAGTGACTAGTTATGTTTTTTTTGTATAGCAAATCGAGGCAGTTTCTCGAAAAATCAAATGAGACAGCTGCAAATGAGACGAAAACGATTCAATACGTTCTGAACGACGAGTTGCTTTCGCAACCATTTGATCAGCAGAAACAGGGAGCTCAAGCCCTTTTGAACGTGGATTCGAAAAGTATAAATTGGTCAGATACTGACCGTTTCATGGGACCCTTTAGAAGTGTTGGCTCTTTGACCGTGAGTGATCAATCATTTTTAAATTATTAATCGTTTATTTTTTGATAATCGAATTTTTTTCTGCCAAGATTGAAAAAGGTCAAGAAGATGCCGATCCAATTTTATCAAACTCAACTCAACAGCTGATTCGTTCGTCACAGCAATCAATCCCTTTTCTACCATCCACGCCCCAAGATAATTTTGTAAGATTCATTAAAGAAAAAGAAGAGGCATTGGGCGTTCAAAATTATCAAATAAACAAGCCCAATAGTAGTCCGTGGATCGGCACAACTAATTTTCCAGGGGCTACGGAGCCCTACCAAAGACAAGGAAAACCAAACTCAGAACGTAGCAGCGGACACATTTCCATGTACGAGGAAAATGAAGAAAATTCTCGATTAGTGCCTCATGCGATAAATCCAGTCGATGATAATTTTTATCAAGTTAATCATCACCAAAATGAAAATTTTGAGAAACCAACAAAATTTCACGCAGTCGGTTACGTCATGCCACTTCAAAATTCGCAAAATCAACAAGCAGCCCCTGATGTACGCGCCCAACAATCACAAATTCCTCAAGCTCCCATCCAACAGCAAAAGCAGTACAATACGATTCCACAGGTGAGTTTCAATCAGTTATTTCACGCTCCTTTCAAAAAATTACTACGTCGAGTTTAATTTTATCGTAATGTAAAGCAGCACGAAAATTTATATGCGCATTACCAACCAAATCAATTCGACCCTATGATGCTACACGACAGAATGTTGTACTCCAAACCTGAAACAATAATCAACGTTCATCCGATCTCTTACCAAGCCTCGTCGATTGATTTACCGACGAAACCCAAAGCCATCATGTTTTTCACGTCTCACGATATGAGACCTTTGAGAAATTACCATCAAAATTATAACCAGCATCCACTCTTCGATCAAGCCGCTGCTGGAGTAGCGAATATCGAACATCACATACCGTATATCGCTGGAAACCCCATATACATCGAACCTCAGCAGAAAAGGTTGGTCGGAATAACCATGTTTACACGCCACCACTCGTTAATTAACAAAATTATCTTATCATGCTGATATGAATCGTGTTTAATTCAGCGACATTTATGATGCTGTTAATTTTTAATAGTTTGTCGTGCTTTAATTTCACTTTTTAATTGCAGCCTTTCTCCTTGGAAGAAAATACTTCATATAATAGGTGCATTTTTACCACTGGGTCTACTTTTTGCCCTCTTATCGCCAAAAATGCCACCTCCTAGCCAAAACAAGTATGTATATTAATTGTTTGTATTTCATTATGTATAAGATGAACGAAAATTTCATTCGTTAATTTTCACAAGTGTATGGTCAAATTATAAATAATAAATACATTGGTACAGGGAGTTGATTCATTAAGAAAAATGATGAATTCACTCTTGATAATTGAGTACTCGAATTATCGTACACCGATCTCTCATGATCAATGATTTTTGTAATAAAAAAAAATTACTGCCTGTTGGTAAAATAGGTTTCTAGCTCTTTTATACCCTGAGGAGAGAATGTGAAAGTACTTTGATAACCGAGTAAACTTTGGCGCGGAAAAAATTGAACGTTTGTTGTTGAAGTTTTAATAGTCACACAAATATGATATAGTTTCACTGACATACAAGATTTAGTTAAAATTAGATTAGAAGTTAGTTAATTCTAGTCTACAAATTGTTTTAATCCATTCATTATTGAAAGAATAACGAAATATTTTTCTGCAGCGATGCAAACATCATATTATCAAAATTTCGAGGTAACGATCCGTCAATTGAACATAAAAATAACAATTATGTTTTGGATGCGGTTACTGGCTGCGAGGAACATTCAATTTGTCGACTTATAGCCACTGTCGATTCATCTCGGGCGGCATTTTTACGTCAATTATTAGAACACGTCACTGAAAAGTAAGTCCACTAAATCAATAGAATCATAATTTTTTAATGCACAAATACCCGCATAAAAATATCGAGGAAAATTTTTGAGGAAAAAAAAACTATGGAGGTATTTATCTCGAATAAGCTTGATTATTTAGATCGGTACATATAAATCTTTGTTGTGTTGCTTTACTACTATGATAAAAATAAAAATATCACAATTATTTCATAATCAAGTAAAAACAAAGTAAACTTTAGTCGTATAAATTAAAAACTCAGGTCTTGTTTAACACGTTCATCACACATTACTACATGATTGTGATTATCATTCATTCGTTAAGCGATTTCTCGCTCTTCAAGCAATGTGTTTAGTTATTTATTCAAATAATTACATACATTGTTTGCGTTAATTGCAGTTCAATGTTGAAAGTTAAAATGCCAAACTTCGTGTGTAGACTTTGAAGCAAAACGTTAATGGTACGATAATTTGCCAGAACTGATACTTAAAGTGCTGCATTTACAAATGCACTCGTTGAATATTTTCAGCAAGAAGCAGTACCATATATTAGTTTTGTGAAATGATGAGTTAAACGAGTAAAGAGTAGAAAATTTTAAGCTGCACGTCTTTCTCGCATTTCACGCGAGCGTTCAAAAGCTTATCCGCGGCGCAAGCGTGAATTATTTAATATTTGTTGTGGCAGTTTAATTATTGTGTTTTCGATTTTGCAGGACGACCGAATCGGCCGTGAGAAAGAAAGAGCTGGACCGAATATTCGAAGCGGCGAAACTCGGCAACTGCGACATATTAACATGCAATTTCAACGATGACACTTAGCGGAGTCTACAAGACGGAATATCATTTTCTACTTTTAATAAGGCGATAACAGCATATCGTATCTAATAACGACAAAATTATTCGAAAAAAAAACATATTTTTTTAAACGATTTTAATTATGCAGAGAGCGATTCGTAGACAGATTGTACAATATTATACGCGCGAATGATTGTGTCTGCGGCGTAAACTTATCAATAAAACACGATTCCATGAAGGAGTTTGAGCATCAATATCACGAGATTCTTATCGATGGACTTTTTCTGCGAAACAGAACGACGACGGTTATTGCTACTGGCGCGCGCCAGACTTAACGAGATCTCCTCTATATAGCCGTTAAAGAGAATAAAAATCATAAAGACGGCGGCGGAGCACACGAGCCAACATCTCATGTATATCTCAAGAGGGTTGACTGGAGCTGCAGCGCTTGTTAGAAAACACTTTCACGTGTGGCGGAGCAAGTCTCATAGATAGCTTCGACTCGAAAACGCGAAAGTTATTTAGCCATGAAAAGTCTCGGTAGGTATGTACATGTGCACACACACGCACACACATACAGAGATCGCTTCTGTAGCTGGCTCGCGAGCGCATGGGAACCCGTTTTTGAGAATGAGATTCGCGACTATACTCGCGTGCGCTCGGCTCGCGGCTTTATAGCAGCCAGGCTCGGTTTCGTGTTCATTGACACGAGTGAAAGTAGCAGTGATCGGCGTCGTCGTGGTCGCTCGCGCTCCTGCCCGAGAGTCTCAAAGGCACTATCGTCTCTCTCTCTCTTTCTTTCTTTCACCAAAGGAGAGCATTGCCGCATGTAGGTCAAATTGTATACGTATGAAACTGCGCTTAGTAGATGTATATGTATGTACGTGTCTTGTGGGCAAGAGCGAGGCAATGCATGTATACAGCGTGGCATGCACGAGAGCGCGCACACACATGGGCCCCCGGTACTATATACACACACTACTCGCCATAAACGCGTTCGTATCCTGGTGACGTTTGATTGCGCCTACTGCTCGCTCGCCACCGTATACACATGTATGCATGCATGCTTACATACACATATCGCGTGCGATGGATATAGATAGGGTGTATATTATTTATGATTAGCGAAAACGCGCTGGACGAGCACGCCGCCGCCGCCGCCGCCAGGGCCCTGAGCGTGAAAGCTCACCGCGCGATCTCGCTGTCCATGCTGCTCGCTGGTCTGGAATATTTAATATGTATTTTCATACTCCTCTCTCTCTCTCTGTCTCTCTGTCGTGTGCGCGCGCGTGACAGCCTATTAGTGACAAAAATTCTGTTTTCATATAGCTTTTTAGATAAAAATGCAAATATTCGGGCAAAAACAACAAAAAAATCGCTCGACTTTCATTTTCGTCGTGAAATAATCGATTGTCATCAATCAACACCAAAAGATCTTATCGGCCGATGTAAACATATTTTGTGTATGAGTATGTAATCTTCAGCTTTCTTCGTTTTACACATAATTTTTATGCGTCATCGGGTAAGAGTTGCATGCGAATAATTATTTCACTCTTTTCCCATCTCATTGTTGCACCAATAAAATGGAAATTATTTGCTTCTAGCGAATCAGTATGTATATTAACGGAAATAACAATGACTGAAGAGGATCGCGTGTAAAAGTCAAAGTTGGAGTTTCACTTCGCTAGACAATTTAACTGAAACCCGAGGCATTCCTTTTGTTCTCCACTATTTGTATAATATTTTTCATGCATCCCTCGTTGGAAAGTAAAAATTCTATTCCAACTTCAATTATCTCTCTCGTGGATCCATTTTTTTAACTAATATATAAAGTACCGTCAACTTCTTCGCTATATATTTAATAAATTCGTTTGATGTAAAATCAATCATTCATTTCCCCTGTATTTTAAATTTTTACCTACCTTGTATAAAAATTTTTCTAGCTAATACAACGTAAAATTTCTAGATTTTTCCCGTCAACTTGGAGTTCAAATTTTTTTCATACGATATATCGTCCTCAAAATTATGGATTTCGTGACATCGAAACTATGGCATGATCGTGAGGCAGATAGTACATCATTTTTTTAACTTGTGAGGTCAAACGATTTGAGTCTGTCGATAAACATCGTGCATTAACATCATTGTAATAACAAATCGACTGGTACACTTTTCGTAGAGCGACTAAAAATAAATGTGAAAGTTGGCATTAATAAAAAATAGTTGTGCACTCCTGCACTACCTAAATTCGAGCTAAATATGGTGAAAATGATAAAAATTATGTCAGCGTCGTAAAAATCGTAATGAACCAAAAGCGCACGCCACTTCCAGCCAATAATACTTAATTAAATGCTTTTTTAACCCGGTAAAAAAAGTGCTCCACAGGCAAAGTGGACATTTGATGAGTTTTGCAGGTGAAAACCTGCGAGAGGTGTTTTACAGCGATTCGTATACCAGGAAAGAGTCATTAAACGATCTGCCATTGTCATAAAACGATCGGCGCGCGGCACACTGAATTGGCGCTGCTGCTGCTGCTGCTGCAACGAGCGCGAGTAAAACTGACCTCGCTGTTCCGTGGTGCATTGGAAAGTAAAATAACTCGTCACCATTTCTGATTTCGCTCGTAGAACTATATACAATACGTATTGCGTATTATACATTATATAGTGCAGCTCGTCCAACTTTTATGCTACTGCCCCTCATTGTTTTGCAGTAGGAAATGAAATTTCGGATCGAGAAAGTCACTTTTGACCGTGTTTATATTATTTTATATTTTTTATATATATACATCGCAGCCAATGTGTAATATACATTTCGCTTCGAGCGCGCGGCTTACTTTTGTCAAGTTTCGCGATGATGATCTACAATTGCCCAAGTTTGATGACTTTTCTGTTTATCTGCTCGGGTCTCGCACGGACAGGCGGAAGGATGTGGATGTTGAAGTATCCAGCGGCGTTGGTGTATGCGGGCGCGATACTTTGGCTCTTTTTAGAAAGCGCGAGCGCGCGTGCTCAAAGTTTTCTTGATCGCCTTTGTCTACATACACAATAAGTCGGTCTTCCGAAACTATAAAATCATCATTTAGCACTTTTTCGCGCGAACAAATCTGCCAGTCAATTAAGCCAATTGCGGAGCTGCCTACGAGTCGCGATCGAAGACATCGAAACGATCCTCCTAAATCGCGCAGGCGTTTTGGTATTTGTTACGTGCGCGCGCGCCATAAGTTTTTCGCGGATTCGAGTTTCGAACTGCACAAAGGAGTGCCATCGCGTTGCAGCTAAGCGAAGGAATTTTACGATGCAGACATTTGCGTAAATAATTTATTTAATTCCAAGCGGATCCCGACGCGCGCGCACACCTTTGTTTTACCCAATGTATAAACAAAGCCTCGGAGCTTTGGCCTGACGCGGCATAGATTACATACATTTTGGCAGAGGAGAAAGCTTCGCTTATTTGCTAATAGTTTTCAAGTACTTTTCCGGGTATTTAGCTTCTTTGATCTGTACAGCGAATCCGAAAAATTATTCGACTGAGTCAAATGGGCACCTATACAGGTCTCATTCGTAATTCCGTGTAGCGACGCGCGTCACCCACGATTTGACATGACTTAATTCCCGAGCGTTGCACGCGCACAAGCGTCATAAATGCATCATGTCGGATGAGTGCAAAGCGATAATGGTATTATAAAGGTTTTGTCAGCAAGTAGACCTTGCTATAGCCAGCTCGTCGTGACCAATTTATTTTTACAACCAATAATTGGACTGCAGGGTTTTTCATGGCTCACCGATACTATCTCTCTCTTTCTCTTCGGGTAACTCGTCTTCGACGAATTTAACTGTGTTTAACGACCAATTGATAGTCCACATCATCTATATAATGTGTATAACAATCCCTTTCGAGTGGCTAATTAGCTCTGGCATTTTCGCTGACTAATTAAGTCGAATTTCCTTCCGAGTCATCTGGGACTCTCGAGCGGGCGCTAGCATAAATCAGCAGCTCGGAATATATGGTGAGCTCACCCACTCGCCACCCAAACAATAGTCGTTCGCGTCATTTTTCAATTGAGATTCGTATCTCGAAAATTGCCACTCTTTTCATGTACGAGAGATAATGAAAGTAGAGTTGGGATAATATCTTTTTTTTTCTCTTTAAAATGCTCTGCGTTTCAGTGAAAAATCTACTTGCAGTTTTTGTTTTGTTCGGCAAATAAATCGTAATTGTATACTTTACCGTATGCTCGTGCATGCGATTTAATAGCATGGAAGTCATCGTAAGCATAGTTGTTTTGCTTGTGCATAGATCCGCGTACACAATAGTCGATATCAAATTAAATGTGTTTGGAAAAGAAAACAGTGTTAACAAAGGGAAAAGATTTATACTTTTAAATTTTCATGATTTAAGTATCGAGGAATAGAAAAATTAATTGCACAATAAAGCTGTCGTTCAAACTAGATGAATAAATATTGAATTATATTTAGCGTTTTATTATCTTACTACTTGGCTGTGTAATGAAAAATATATCAAACGAAAAGCACCGGAAGAATCGGTAACTTTAAGTGTACTCGAGCGTAGACGTAAGTCCATTACAGCATATTACAAAGCGAAAGAAAGATCGCCGATTTTTTTTTCCATAACAAAGCCATCGTCGAGAAAGCATGAAGCCTCAAATATGCCCTTAGATCTCTAGAAAAGCGGAAAAACCAGTTCACCGCCAGTGTAATGGCGAGCATACGTAGGAGCGCGTGCGTTTATATGCGCTCGCGATATTAGCAGTAAAACATCGCGGCTTACACCGGTGCGTGTACACGAGGAGAGGGGTTACAAGAATGCGTATTATGAAACGGCCGAGAGGTTTCACTCCTGGTACATTTTATGCAGATATTAGCTTTATTGGAAAAAGTATTGATAAACGTTAAAATAAAAAGAGAAAGAAGGCTAATATAGCGATCGTACGAGTTTCACTCTGGAATGGCATTCATCGGCGATTCGTTTTCATTCGAGAATTTACAAGCCAATCTAGCTCGCCCAACGATATGTCACAAGGTGTGAAATTTTTCGAATAAATTATCTCATTATTCAAATTACGCGTAGGTGCACGGACCCACGTAACTCTGAATCGACCGCTGTAATGAATTGATATCATCAGGCAGATGATTCAATTTTTTTCATAAGATCATTAATTCGAAAATTAACAATACAAGAGATTATATACGTTTGAATAATTGGCAGGAATGAAATGTCGATGCTCGCCCAGAAAGCGATGGATCGCGAGGCAGGCAGGTAGGGCAGGCCCGCACTCGCTAAGCTAAAAAATTAATCGCTTCATTTCTCGGATTCTCGCTCGTACACCATATGATTCGCGATTTTACAAATTCGAAGAGCGCCGTTCATTCTCGAATCATCGCAGCGTAATCATTCACGATCGTCGCATGCGATGCCATCAGTTTTACGCGCACATTACACGAATTGAATGAGGAGGGAGGGACCGAGCGAAAAAAAAACAAGGCCCAGGAAAAAAAAAGGTATAAGGAGCACCGCAGGCTCAGTGAAATTTTTCGTCGGCTGTCGCTCTGTGATCTACACAAGAGAGTTGAAGTTCATGGACCAATCGAGTGAAAGTCAAGTCCGCGCGCGCGCATGGGCCCGATAAAAGGGTTTTTTTCGTCAACTGCACACAGGGCACAAGTCGGTAAGTATGGGATATGCACGCCGACTTTTTTCTCTTTTCCGCGCGAGCGAAAGTGTAATGGGTCATATACGATGATGAAGATGACTGTATACATGTGCCCGGAATCGAGAGGAAGGATATGGCCGAGCATAATATTGTATTAAAGCGACTGGCAAGCATGCACTCGCTTCTTTTTCTTTTTTTTTTCTGGAGATTTGAATCTCCTCGATGAGCCGAGCATGGATGGATGGGTACGTATACGTATGCATATAAAAGCATCTTTCTGCATGTGCATACGAAAGTGGCTCTGAGCGCACGTTATCACGGCGCGGAGGCCCCGACTTCGCTCCTCGTGAGAACTCGTTCTCTTAGCCGACGTTTTATTTTTCATATATAGCCGACTTTTTGATGCCTCTCTGCACGATTTTCGGCGTGCCGCGCGTATTTAACAAAGATGCCAGATAAGCCGCGTGCAAATATGAATACAGTTCGCGTCGTGCCGCGCGTGAATCATCCAGCGACGATCCAATTTACAGCTTTCGTTACTTCGCGATGCGTAAAGCCAAATTCCTTTGGGACTTTTGATCGCGTTCGCGACGCGAAAACAGAAAAGCAGGCATTTGTCGAGCGACACTCACCTGTGAAAACAGATGCGGTAGAAAAACTGAAATGTAGCGCCAATATTTAAATTAAAGGAAAAAAACTTGGTAAATATAAATTTTACATGATAATGGCACGTACGTGGCTGCTTATCGTGTATTGGTGTCATGCGCAGCAGAAATAACGTCCTACTATTTCTTATTGTTTATTGAGATATTTTTAACTCATCTGCAACGTGCATTGTAATAATGCAAAATAACAGACCTAAGATATATTTTTTGTTGCTCAAAAATTAATTTTTTATCTGTAACTTTAATTGTCTTGAAATAATTAATGATAATGTTTTGAATTCAATTTTTACAGTGAATATAACAAAAGCTGTGCTTAAGAAACATAAAGCAGATGAGAATTTTAAAAATTATTCTTGAGGATTGACTTTTTCGATTTCATCTCAGTGCAGAGTGATTGTAAAAAAACTATTCATTTTTATAATATTATCCTTTATGGTATCAAAATATTAGATTTTTTCGTCATTTGTTATTTAAGATATTCAACAGTTAATTCTGAAAATTGCGAGATACTTAATTTACGTATTAGCGAATTTCGTCTCAAAAACTTATTCTAATACAACATAAATTTCGAAATAATAATATGGTACAGCTGTTTAATTATGATGATAACGATGAAAGTTCAAATCGCTAGAGTAAAATCAAACTATTTTTCATCATCGAAAACATTTGCGAACATTTGACTCGTATACAATAAGACAATGATAAGTCTTTTACGCATGTAAAAAACAGGTGATTGATAGTTGGAAAAACCCGTAAGCAGAAGGCGAAGATTAAATAATCTTAAAAAATGATGTCGATTTTTTTCTGCAGAAAACAAGCAAACTGCACTCGTAGTTCTTTTTTTAGAAATTTAGAGTTGACCTTGATTTCAAGATCATCTATAGCAGGAATCTTTTGTTTTATACACGTACGAGTCGTAATATGCAGCACCATATACGACACATATGAAAGACGTGTCGAATTAGGATTGCCTGTAGTTTGCATGATGAACTCTGATGCATATACGTATGCATGCATCAGGTACACTCATACTGTGCACTTTCCATTCTGAACCAGATCCACTCTCTCTCTCTCTCTCTCTCTCTCTCTCTCTCTCTCTCTCTCTCTTTCGCCCTATTGTACGTGTTTATATATGTGTGCATGTGTGTGTCTGCTTCCATGTGCTTTAAGTAAGTTGAGCGATGTTTTTAAATGCTCGCTTGTCTTTCCTCAATCGAGACGTTTCACAAAACAAGTGCATATAAACTGGCTGGCTTACTTACGAGCGAAACAAATACTTTTTCTCTTCCGGAGCAAAATGCAGCTAATTAAAATTTTTCGACGTGTACAGACGATAAGAATTTATAAATTAATTAACCACGAGCAATAGGTCATATTAAAGTGAACATTGTTTCACAAATGATGGTACAAATTTTCATGATTGATATTGTAAATACAATATTTTTTTTCTTCAGTGTAAAATATAGATGTTTCACATCAAAAGAATAATGAAAAAATTTAAATGATTAGAAAAAGAAGTGTATAAATATTGGAACTCTTTTTACACGTATATAATGCGAGTCGCAGCAATTTCTGCGTCCATTGTGTTTGAAAATCGTAAACTTGAAAGACACTAAGAAATTCCGCAGAAAGTGGAAGTGAAATATGACTCTTTTATTATAGCTTTGTGGTAGATCCCCATGCATCGCTTAGCAATAAAGGCTGTGCATAATTGTAGCATAAATTTCAAAACACTACGGTTGATATCAATCTCTTTAAATTCTGTAGGCTTTAAGATTTAACTCTGATAAGAAATTATGCAAAATCTACAACATTTTTAGCAGGTGTTAATCATTTATTTACCTTTTCAGGAATACTCGAAAATCGTATTGTATTAATAATTGTCGTGGTTGAAAAGCAATCATTTTTAATGATTCCAGTACATACAAGTCTGTTTATTTAACTTCAAATCGAGCACGTGTTATGAACTGTCATGTTACTTCCAGACACCATTATTCGCATAGTTGAAAGATAGCCAGGAATAAAAGTCGAAAGTAAAAGTTGAAAAAAAGGAAGTTGTGAATTTACCTTTTCGTGCGTATTGCGCATACGATTTTTAAATACCCGCGCTGTGTTACGGCCTAGGAGAATCGTAATTAGAAAGTTTTGGAAAATTATTTTTTTAAATTTTGTTCGAGTACTCGAAAAGAAAACACTTTTATGCTTTGTATTCGGTCAGTAATCTCGCACGATGATGTAATTGTCTCCAGCGCGATGTCGAAGTGTTTGTGTTTCGCCTCCGAGCCTTTCTTCGCGGACGATTGTGACAGCGTGAAAATCAATTAAAGCTCGATATCGTTTGAATAGAACAATGCAATAGCGAAGCCGTGTAAAGTTCAACAGCACCGAGCGCGCGTTTGTCTCTTTTCAGAAGTCAAGTTGTCATTATACATCGATGTGGCATCGCACACAATACGTCCTGGTATACCGCTTGGTCTTAGCTACTAGGGGTTTTAAGTGTGTACATGTCTTTTGCCCTATTGACTGTCGCTGTCTCATAGTCCTCGGCACGTATCTCGCGCTTGTCCATTTACGCGTCCCAAAAGTCCCCGTTGGCAATGCGTATAGGTGCGCGCATACGCGCCTTATTATAAAGCGAGAGAGAGAGAGAGAGAAGCGCATCTCCCACGGTCTTGTCTCTCTCTCTCTCGGCGTTCGGTAGGTCGGGATCGTCGCGGTTGCTGCTTCTCGCGCGCGCGGTTACGTCGAGACAATATGCCATGGGGCCCATTTCCATATACACGCAGACGCACACGTACTCGCACATTGGCTCGCACATTGCAATTCACACATACGAGCCGAGGTAGAGGTGTACACATACGCGAGTGTGTGTCAGCCCGTTCGCTTCTGCTGCTGCCGCTGCTGAGCTGCCTGAGACTCTCGGCCGCGCTCAAAGGCAAGTAGGTCGGCGCCTCGGCGTATAATACGCGCGCAGAGTTCGAGGCTGCTGGGAGCACCATGCGCCAGTCAGTCTCGCCGAGCTGTTCCGGCAGTCAACAGGTGCTTGCGAATATAAGCGCGCGCGCGAATCGGCTTATTAATCGGTATCAGTCGGGGGCCCCGATACAACGTGTGACAGAGACGCGCCGAACCCCTTCCTTCTCTCCCCCGCCCGCGTCCCCTCCACGCCCGAAAAAAAAAAAAACGAGAACCGCCAACTGCTCTGCGCCTCTTGCCCGCCGCGAGGCACGTGGGGTTTATAACATGTTGGTACGATAGTATACGCCAGCGAAAAGGTTGACGATTTTTTCCTCGAGCCATCAGTTCAGCTCGGTTCATCGTTTGACACAGTTCGGGTGTACATTACGTACATTTTTATCATAAGCATCTAGTTTTTAGTTAAGAGACCATACACACGGACGGATTGCAACGAAGAGTGATGGTGAACTCGCAGCAGGTAAAAATAATAACACGCAGTGTGCCCGAAAAAGCGGATTTGTTTTAGGTGTTTGTTTGTTTGTTCGTTTGTTGGTTGCCGTTGAGCGGTGCTTTTTTGCTATGATTTGCAATTTATATCGCGTGTGTCCGATAGACGAAAGTTGTGTTGCGCCGCGGCACGCGCGTGTCCAGTTCCGGCCTCGAGGTTTCGGAAGTGCAATGCTATAGTAATAGATAGTAGTAGTAGTAGTAGTAGTAGTAGTATATACGTATATACGAGCTGCAGTATAACAGCTGCAGGAGAAACGACGCTTGAACTAGATATCAGCCTTAATTGCTAAGTCGCTCGCGCGAGTTAGCCTTTTGCTTCACTGCTTCTCCGATCCCATAGACATACACCACTGACGCACATTATGTTTTCTGTCTATGCACTTCACTCCAATATATAGATGTGTGTATGTGTATGTGTACACGCACGTATGTACCAACTGGCTTTCTGGAGCGTAAAGCTCGCGCTTTATTATACACACACACACACATCGCGAGTTGGACTTTCGCGTGAAATTCGAGACTCGAGACTCTGGTGCTACTATGCTTGTGCGTGTGCGAGTGCACGCGTCCATATGTGCGTGTGCGATACCGATATTTACACAAACTCGGCATTTTTTTTGTCTTCGGTCGGCGCTAATGATATTTTACGCTTGTTGCCGTTGTTTTATGCTTCAGAGACGTGAAGAATGAATTTTTCCGCATAGACGAAATGGTGCTGTGAGAACGTTTATTATGTTTATTTTTTCGGAGAACTCGCTGCAACATCGTTTCAATTAATTTTATGACCACTTATTCTGTTAAATAGTTCTAAGTAAACAAATAATATAGTGCGTGAAATAGTTCACTTTCATAAGATGTACACTCAATATTATTATTAATTTAGTATAAATTCAATATTATTTTAAAACAATTGCCATTAAAAAAGTTTTCGTTCAGATTCGCTTAAAAGCTTACGAGTCTTTCATCAAGTTATGTTGCAAACAAAATGGACTAAGCTTTACAATAAATCGTAAGAAATTGTCATTGTGAACTTATAATTGCAATAGTTTATTTTATTTCGAACGTAAAAGTGAATGACCTACTACTTTCCTCTTGCTGCTAAATCAAAAGACGCGGATATCGATAATATCATTTAATTACGAAACAGCGTGTAAAATCCTGTAAAGAATACATCTTCAGGATATTAAAGTTAGGTAATGCTCGATTCATAGAAAGTGAAACGTTTCACTTGAATGTTTAAACGGGCCAAAAAAAATCGACTTGTGATGAATCATTTTCGCTTTCGGAATCATTGCTCACAAATATATAATAATTAAGTTAATGTTCCGGTCAATTTGATTCGATTATCTAACAATGGGAATTTCGACAGGTTCTGCTGGCGCTCGTGCTGCTGGCGGTAGCGGCTTCGTCGACGCCAACGCCGGCCAGCAACATGCCCAGGCCCAGCTATGCGCGCACGATGCTCAAAGTGTCGCGAAGTCTTCCCGGCGAAACCGAGGAGGTCAAGGTGCGCACCAGCGAGGGCAATCTGGCGACCCTGATCGTGAAACGTCGCGAGAAGACGATCGCAGGAAACGAATTGTCCGCCAGATCGATCAAGGAGACGACGACCTCGACGGAAAGACCGGCATCGGAGGCATCTTCTCCCAACGTGGAAGCCTCGTCGACGACAACGACAACGACGATGACGACGTCGAGCCCGTGGTTTGTAGCGGAGACGTCGACACCGGCTCCGACGTCAGCGACGCCGACTACTCGCGCCGATGCAACGACTGCGTCAATCATCAGGGCTGCTCCGACATCGACGACGATCGGATACCACAGTGTAGATGTCGACCCGTGGTCGAGTCAAATCAAAACTTGGACCCGAGTGTCGAGCGAGAAATCGGCACCGGTGGAGGAGCCACGCAACTGGGTGCCCGTGAATCGTGGATGGCAGCCCGTGGAGCAGCCCAGCGGCGAGGACGAGGCTCGAAAATCCTTTGCTACTTGGCTGGTGTCCGACGACACCGGCAGCGCCCGGAGCTTTCAACTCGTACCCAGCGACGACGGCTCCACGGAAAAAGTCGTGCGCTACGCTTTCCTCCCGTACGAGCCGAAAACGCGCACCAACGTCGGAGCGAATCTGCTGAAGAACCGGGACGCGAAAAACGTCCCGCCAGAGGTCGTCGTGCGCTCCGAGATCAACATCAAGCCGCAGCCCGGCCAGCAGCAGCCCCAAGCCGAAGCCAAGAGACTGCCACCGATTTTGAACGCCGACGGCTCGATCACGATACACGGCAGACGGGTGCCGGACGATCCCATCGATAAGATTCAAGTGTGGAGAAACGCCCGAGTCATAAACAATCAATTGGTTACCGATCCCAACGTACCGAGCCCGACGGTCCCCACGACGAGCAACACGGGAGCCGAGTTCGAGCGATTTTTCGAAAACGTTAATCGACGGTGAGTTTGAGTAATGTTTTTGTACGCTCGTTTGCCGATGCCACTCGTCGCAAAGTAATAAATCGTACGAAAAAATTCGCTGCCCAGGCAACGTCGAAAAATTGCCTCGATCGCCCAAACGCGCCGCGCGAGTATACGTATACCGTATAATACATCGCGCTCGTAAATTTTCGCGTACTTAACGCACTCGAGCGAAATGATATACAATCGAGCGCAGTTCACGTGCGTGTATCGCGTATTCACTCGATGCATCGCCTTGGCGTTACGTGCGGTTATACAGCGCAGCAGAGGAGTAGTCAGCCGTGCGGTGGCACGCAAAGATCCGAATAATAATCAGTTGACCTTCTTCGTGCGCTCTTATCTGTATGCGTGTGTGTATACAACACACATCGGATGTATATAGACGCGCGCGTGGTCAATCGGCGAGAAAGTGAGAACTATTGCTGTTCTCTCATCTGTAATTTGTGTCGTCTCTCTCTATCTATCTCTCTCTCTCTCTCACACTCTTTCCGTTTCGCGGTGCTGATCAAATGCGCTCGCGGCAATTTTATTTTGAATTATAGATAATATATACATTTGGCTTGATTAAAAATTTAGGTGACATTGATTTTTGTACACGACGCGGTTGTAGATTTGAATTTATAGTTTTTTGCATCTTTCATTGACGCGCGCCAGATGAAATAAAAATTACTCATTTACATGGAAAGCACTGGTAACTTAGAAATGTAGTCGATGATCAACTCTTGTAAAATTATCCGTAGAAAAATTGCTTGAACTGGTTTACTTGAAATGGAATTGAAAAAAGTATTCATAACTAAAATGCATAACCATTGAGCGAGATTTCATTTACGAAAATGATCTGTCAACTTGAAATATAAATTCTTTTTAGTGTGATATTTATAGTGCGAACGATATCAGACACTTTAAAAGTAAATAATACGCGTAATTGCGAACATAAACACGAGTTGTTGTATCAAAACAAATATTTAGTAAACACACATCTGAAAAGTGGGTGCCGATCGTGGGAGTAGAAACTCGTAAAAAGCAGAAATATGCGCGCCAATGTTGACGCAAAAACGCTTGCATAAAATCAATCGAGTTTATAAACTAAGTAAATTTAAAGCGCGCGCCGACCGAATCCTTCTGCGCAGAGAAAGTGATATGCTAAAAATTTGGTTGACAGAAAGCCGATCATTATTAGCTTGGCACGAGAAAGTCATATATGTAAGCGAAGAGAAACATGCTATACAATTTGCATTTTAATAGATGATAGTTAAACTCACCGGCGAAAAAAAAACCCATACGCTATTATCGCGCGATGCTCTGCGGCTATATTTTATCGCGTGCGTCTCAATACGAGAATCGGCTACTCGTGGGTATCTGGAAACTTCAGCGCAATTTATGCATTTCGTTGACATTTTATTTGATAGAATAAAATCAAAGAGATGGATAGCGGTAAAGAACGTCTATTTAAGATTTTGAACGCGCACAGTATTTTCTGTACGAATGCAATTACTTAGTTATGCTTATCAGGCGCACATTTATTATCCTTTCATCCATATATTTTATTCTTAGGTACGTTATAATTCATCCTGAATGAAAAGCTAAAACGTTTATTTTAATTTTCTTCTAACAGTAATTTTAGTGCAACTACATCATTAGCATAATCCATGAAATATTCAATCCAATAGGTACATAAAAACGCCACAGGACGACAAGAACAAAGCATACCGTAACGAAGTTTTGGCCGCGGAAATCTACGACACAGCCGAAAACACGTATCGACCAAGCATACGCAAACGCATGCTTCAGCCCGAAATACCCGGAGCCGTCTATCCGAACTCTCGGCTCTATTTGCCCCATGAGAAGGGCATGTCGCAGACGATCAAGCACGGCACCCGAGCGCCCGTTCTGCAATACGCCCATCCCGAGCTCGGCGTTCAGCCCGCCAAAGCTTTGAAAAACGAGCAGCAACAGCAGCAGCGGCAAGCCGACGAGGCGACGGAAAGTCCCCGACAGCAGTACCATCAGTATCAGCGCGAGCAGCAGCAGCAACAGCAGCAGTATCAACAGCAACCTCAGCAGCATCAATACGGCGAGTACAGGCAGAAGAAGAAGTACGTCATCAACGAGAAAAATTTAGTCGACCCGCATCAGTACAAGCCTTACTACCCGCAGCAGTTTTACGGAATCAGGAGGCCGGAGCCGCCGTTTTGGATCAAGATGACGGAAAATATCAAGAGCGGATTTCACGACGGCGTTGCCAAGGTTTGAATTGTTTCTCTATTACAGAGCCCGAATACTTTCGGAATCAAATGAACAACAAAAATAATCGGGCTTCGTGTGACTTCAGGTATCCGAATTCACGAAACCGGTATTCGATCCACTAGTGGAAGCCACGAGAAAAATCTCGGAAAATTTGGGTCTCTCGCGATCGCAAGATCACGCGCAAGACAAAATCGGCACGGTCGCGTCCAGCGGATCGGTACTGATTCCCGCCCTGGGCCTGGTCGCGTCTGGCGCTGCTCTCGGCATCGGCGCCGTGGCCGTGGGACGATATCTCGACGTCGACGTGCTGAAACGTTCCAACGACGGCACTCTGGAGCTCAACGAGGACAACTTGCGAGCTCTCGGCTACATCTCCGAGTTGCCGGAAAACAACAACAACAACAACAACAACGGTGACGCCGAGAAGCAGAGCATCGGACAGGGCGTTTACGTTTTGATGCCCGACAGTGCCGAGGGAAGCGTGGCGGTGGCGAGGAAAAAGAGAAGCGTACAGAGCGATCTTACATCGGAGAGGTAAGAGAAGTTATCAGCCTGCGCCAGATGTTTGTTATCATACATTTAAATTTGCTAGTGGCGAATAACGCGTTTCATTTGATTTAGACATATTCCGCGCAAAGGGTCAGACTCGATTGAAGAGATAGTGGAGATCGACGTGCCTTCGAAATCGATCATCGGCGCAACCATCGACCAAAGCAACGATATCAAAGAAGAATTGACAACAAACCAGACATTCGAATCTCCGGCTGGTAGTCAAAAAGTAGTTCAGCTAAGCTCGGACAACGTTAGTTTTTGCTGCTGATACATGCATATAGCGTTACGGTCGCGAAAAACTGCTCACACAATACTTTTACTTGTAGCAAGGTAATGCGGAACACTTGAGAAAGAGGCGCAGCATCGACGATGGGGAATCCAACGATGAGCTTCAACATCTCGGCGATGAGCAAGCACCGCTAAGTACAGAACAAAAAACTGGAGATGACTGGTCGAACACAGCGTGCGCGAAGCGGAATTTTTGCAAAGCTATGTTAGAACGTGGCTACGATTCCCATGTATTCATGGACAAAAAAATGAACGAAATGCTGCGAATGTGAGTAATCGATTTTTATTCATTATTTTTCTGGATACTTTTCTTTTTGATTGCGTCAAAAAACTCTCTGTGCACGGATGACACAAGTGCACCTCTTTCTGGGTTTCTACCTTGTCAGCGCACGCTTGATTACTCATTCTGTTGTTGTTTTTTTTTTTAATGCACATTTTACGGGTTACTCCAAAGACGCATAAAGCGAAAGTCTTGAGAATTTCGGAAGAATGTTTCCTCGTTGGTGTAAAAGTTGACATAAGTTTCAAACAAGATTGGCTTTGATCGTTTTATAGTAAGCCGTTGAATCGCATGAATACGGTCGTCGTATGAAAAATACAGCTCGATCGGGCAGAATAATTTTTTTTCTTTCATAAAAATCGGACCACAGTCTGTAAAAATCACGCGTAAGCCGATTTAAGTGAAAATTGATACATCGAGCTAATTCAAGATGAACTGATATTAATGCAGAGTAATGCAGACATTAGTTATAGGCGTTATCGTTCAAACGGTCCCGTCGATGGCAAAAATTTACATGCCATACGAGTGAAATTCATTTTCTTCCTCTTTCGGCATTGCCTTAGTATACGAGTCACTGGGATATATTTCTGAAAGATTGCAGATCAACGATATGGAAGAAAGAATGCGCTCAGATAACTTTCATATCTCTGTCTATCTCGTGGTATAGGCAGTATGCACGTATACAGGCTACATGGTAGCTAGCGCTAATGTTAAAAAATACGCGCTTTCGCCAGTTCCATCATTGGCTCTTACCTCTCAGGAATTAGCACAGTTTTCACTTGCGCGAGCGCGCGTGGGCTATTGCAAATCACGTGCACACGTACAACCCTCCGCCAATGCTCGTAAACAATTTCTTCTTTTCAACAATTGAAATTTCTTTTTTTTGGCACACGACGACGGGGTGGCGCAAAATAATTGCGAGCCTCGGTACTGCGCGACATGTCAGTGAGTCAGCTTTCGATTTTTTCCCCGAACTTCTCTACGTGTGTATCGCGTATGTTGCAATAACTCGCGGTGTAAGTGAAATGTACGAATTGGTTGTATACATGTACGTGACGAGGGCTCATAAAGTTCCTTTCGTTAACGAGCGTTACCATGAGTCTATTCATTTCGAGGAGTTCATACGTCAAGTGTAATTAGTATACGCGCTACACAAGGATGGAGAGAGAGAGGCTTTCGAAAATGACTCGGAAGAAAACCTCATAACACCTTCGTCGCTTTCTTTGATATTCATATGATTATTAACTCGCGGTTATGCAATTTCACAATAAATCTTTTTAAGGTGGGTGACTGCATTAATAATGAGCACTCACATTTCATACGAGATTAGCAAAATTGATACAATCCGCGAGCTCGTGTGAAAGTGAAATCAGCTTGCAAACTTCTAAATGGCTTATTCATTTGCATTTCGCACGCACATGCCTCATATACATTTGATTGCCATCACTCAGAGATCATACTGGAAATTTAAATCGATAACCCTTCTCAAATGATGTGTGCCGATATCTAACGCAAATTAATAAAGCACCACTCCTCATTACCTCGATATGAAATTTAGCCGGACATAGGTCAGCGCAAACAATCACATAGATATACGGGCATTAGTAGAAGAGAAACTACACTCGAGCGCCGGCAATGGTGATCTGCCAATTTCTAGCGAAAATACATCCTTTGAAACTTTCTTCTACCGGGATGTACCAAAATTGTAAATAATTCAAGAAGAAGCAACAAGTATGAAGAAAAACAATCAAACGCATGAAAATGTCCACAATAGAGCCGTGAGTCATTGCAATCATCTGCACATGTCATGTAAAAAACATGAGCTTTCACATCCGCGTAGAGAACAATTTTACGTCTCTATACGTGTATACGTGAGTCAAGTCAAAATTCATCGGCGCGTTGAATAATTCAAGTTCGATTAGTGGCCGATCAGTGACAAAAATCCAACTTCTCTTTTCTGATCCTCGTGTATTATATATTAAAAAAATAATAACGCGGATCGGTTAAACGCGCGTGCGCGCGAAAAGACGCAGGTGAGATCTTCTTGGGAGGTAAAAAATTCCGTGCGTAAAGAGGATGAAAGTTTACCATTAACATACGAATTTTTAATATTTGTAAAAAAATTTACGCATATACGTTGTGGATCCTTGAAGCCTTGAATAAATAACCTGTCCTTACCTACTTTTCCCATTAATAGAGTAATTGATAAATTGGTATAGAATCTTCAAATTGATCCCACCAAGTGTAATTGTTACCATTTGCATTACTCGAATCTACAACTATTGAATTGTGTATGAATAATATAGTTTTAAAAATCGTTTCATGAAAAATATAAGGATCATTTTTCTAAAATATTATGAATTAAAAGATTCATAAAACAAAGGTTAGCTTTTCAAAAAATATTTATTAGTAATTTGATGAAACTAGTTTAAACATTTTCATGTCTCTAAATTTTACCTCCCTGGGGGAAGCAGAAACTAGTAAACACAGAAAAAGTACAATAGCGATCATTACCTGGTCTTTATATGCATGAGTAACCGCAGACAAGACTTTACGAAAGATAAATAATAGTAAAGTATCGTTTTGGAGAAAGTATACACTTGTATATACTGTATAAAAATACATAAAATTTAAACGATTAGTCAACGGTTATAAATATCGAAATAGAAAAATAAACATGGTAATAAAATATTTTCGTATAGTTATCGAATTTTATAAATTAAAGTAGACTCTTTTAATGATCAAAATTTCCCATTATTCCCTATTTTATCTTTGAGTTTCGTACTATTATGAATCAATACTTTTATATCATAATGAAATTGATGCAATTGAATTTATATGCAATTATGGTCTCGTAATAAGGAATATAATTTCTAAAAATTGCATAATACCATTATAGGATTCAGCCAAGCTTAGCAGCCCAGGTGTCAGAACATTTTGACGACGTTATGGACGCCGTGAGGCGGCACGACTGCAGCCGTTTTTCCTGCTCCGTATCCAGACCCTATGGTGTCCATATGAGAGAAAATAATTTTTTATACTAACGAGCTAGTGCCAAAGGTAATAAAATATTTTTAGTGATAAAGTGAAAAAAAATATCGATTCAAAGGCTAATATATCGATCGATCATATGTTTCAGGTCTTACATCACTCGCTCTTTTAAAGATCAAGACTGCTGGATTAAAAGTGGGCGCGACTTTTCATCGCCGAACTGTACATATTTAAGGAGCTTCCTCGGTCGCTCATTTGGCGAATGGCGAGCAACGCCACTTTTAAAATTAATTTTATTAACACTTTATAATTTTTAAATTGTCCGACGAACACGAAATAGTCGGGGAGTTAATTTTCACATCTAAAAACTAGATTTCTTTTAAATATCATTGTTGTTGTGTATGTGTGAATATTTTGCATTTTTTTATAAATATTACTACATACGTTTCGTTAAGAAAATGAAAAAACTATTTTATTTAATTTATAATTATCGCTTCATACTATGACATATACTATTGTTACTCATACGTGTATATATTCGATTCATCAATCAGTAACTCGTTTATACGTTATAATGTTATCAAAAATAAAGATTCATGAACTGAAGATGCTAAACATTTATTTTTATCAAACAATCAAAAGAATACTTCTTTTTTTTTATCAATGGAAGACGATTGCACTAAATATTTCTTTGGGAACGAGTAGCCACATCGTGTTAACGCACGCTAAAAGACGGAAGCCTGCAATTATACGACAGGTTTAAATTTTCAACAACGAGCTGCAGAAGTGGGGAAGAGCTTAAAAAAGCTGGGTAAATCTTATATTGAACAACGTATAAGCGAAAGACTTGGCCGATTAAAGTAATTACAGGTCTTAAACAACCTTAAATACGGTCGCTTTATAAAATATTCAAGATTACTTTAAGGTAAAAGAATAAAATTTTGCCTTTGATCTGAAACCACTTATTTAATCAGAGCTAAGGCATCTTGAATGCTTAGATAGAAGAATCTAAAGATTAAAACAATGTTTAATAACAGTGCTAAAATATTTATTCATCAGAAAAAAATTACAAATTCTGCTGAATCTGACGGTAATTAACTAAATCGTGGAAATTCAGATTGTAAAAGTATAAAATGTTCTTCTGTAATTCTTTAGGCTTTGAATACATCATGGCTCCTTGCAGATTTTTTCTCCGTTTACTTGGGGCCTGGCCCGACCCTTTAGAAAACGACAGTTGGTCGTCAACCCTACGGATTTTGATTGTAACAACGATCATGTTTCTCTTTGCAACAGTTTCACAAACAGTCAAATTATTCAATTGTTGGGATAACTTGAATGCAGTTGCTGAGATATTGTCCAATTGTAATATACCAACGAGTATTGCTACGGTGAAAATTGTCAATATTTGGTACCACAGGCATGGTAAGTCTAATGAGTTATCAAGTTGATACGAATAAATCAAGTTTTATTTCAAGTTTTAAGAGATATGTTAAGTCAAATTATTGACGACTGGAAATTACCACGTACTGAAGAGGAGTTGATTCTAATGTGGGAAAACGCAAAAGTAAGCAGACTCTTGTCTATTGGATGTATTTTCATGACCGAAGCTACTCTTCTTGCTCAATGTATGGTCGGATTATGGATTCCTATTTTTTATACCTTTCAAAAGTCTCAACTCAATTCAAGTGTCGAATGGCCTCTGTACATGGCGGGCTCATTCCCTTACGATACCCAAAAAACTCCGTACTACGAATTTACTATTTTCGGCCAGCTCTTTTCCAACGTATTGGCATCTACTTCGTTTTCATCGTCAGACTCGATTTTTTTCATTCTCATGCTTCATCTTATCAACCAACTCTCAATTTTGAAATTATCGGTGACTAATTTACCGCAAAAAATTGTCACTATTCAAGACAGAATAGATTTCATGAATAAATTCGCATCCTTCCATGCAAGACACAACCAACTATGGAGGTAAAATAATTCAATACATTTGTGATTTATAACCGATGATTAGAATAATGTAACGTCAATTTGAGTGATAGATTTTCATTAGCTCTAGAAAATGCATTCAATCGTATGTTTCTGATTCAAATGGTTCCTTGTATTTTTGGTCTAGGAACGCAGGGTTATCAATTAATTTCGGTAATTGATTCTTAATACACTGAAAGATGTAAAACTTAAACATTGTATCCACATATTGTTTCAGAATATTATTCAAGACCATATACCACTAGTAGAGTTAGTTTTTATGATTTATTTTTTGGTATTATTTTTATTTACCATTTTTACATACTGCTACGTTGCTGAATTACTGCGACGCCAGAGTTTGGAAATAAGCGATGCAATATTTGCATGCAATTGGAGAATATTAAAATCGAAAGAGATAAAACTTCTTGCATTTGTTATGGCCAGAGCACAACAGCCTTTCGAGATCACCGTGGGAAAATTCGCAAATTTTTCACTGCAGCTGTATGTTCGAGTATGTTCAGTTGTTAGTTTGGAATTATTACATATATTCATGTCCAGCATTTGAAATAATATCATCCTTTTTCATTTTTTCTGTCAAAAAATGGTAAAGTAATCATTTTCATACTTGATTTTATTTCAGTCTTTTTAATAATTAATTTAACGATATTATCACCTTTAAAATGTATTGAAATAATGAATTGATTTTAGATATTAAAAACATCTGCTGGGTATTTATCAATGCTGCTAGCTGTTAAAGAAAGGATAGATACTTAAATTTGAAATATATTTATAAAGAAGCAGAAGATTTTAAGTATATTGTAGTAAGATGGATATTTTAAATAAAATTGATCATTATATTAATCAATATTTTCATGTTCATGTAGACTATTATCTCCTCATAGTATGCTCCGTTTGATCATCTTTTGCTTGAAATTGTAAAATTCAATGTTTATTACTTCCACAGATTTGAAACTTCAAGTTTCTTTTTACGCTATTAGTTGCACAAATTTTTAAATTTTATTTTTACAATTATCTACGATGGAATTTTTTTAAACTCATCTGCATTATGAAAATTTTTACTGATTATGCTTAAGCAATCTTTTCATAAAGATATGACAGATTTGAGTGCGCCAAATAATCATATAACATAATACATTCAATAATTGATACATTTTAGTTTATAATCGAAGAGTAGGTATAAGAAATTGAAAATTTCATAGAAGACTACATTCGTATACGTAGAATAAGAGTATTTTTACTCAAATTGAATCAATAAAAAATGTGCTTGGTTCCTATACATTTAACAAAAATGAAATCTTCAAACTCTATGAGTAGTTATTAAATACAGTCAAGTAATGGAAATACGGGCTTTTCTCATAATTTATTCAATGCGCATAGCAATGCTCGTTGTTTACTGCTTACTCATTTGTATTAATAATCGATTTATTAAATTGCGAGATTCTAAAAGTACAACGGTGCATCGTTTGAGGTATAATTACATACTTTTCTCTCATAAGAGCTATATTCATAAAATAATTTTGAACAAGTTACAAAACTGATCTCAGCCCTTGAGTTGGATCTCTAAAAATCGAAAAAAAGATAAGTATTTTAAACAGAGAAAAAATGCCAGACCAAGCAGGTAAAATTAGAAAATTTCGATTATTATTTGGGTGATTGTCAAATAAAAATCACTTTCGGACAGATTATTCATTTGCAATTGGCCCATGCCGTACTGGATTACGCATTTTTGGTGCTTGGCCAGATCCAATCATTCCACTAACTCCATTGGATATATTTAGATCTATTATTGTTTCCTTAACAATCCTGATATTCGGATTCATTCCTCAATTATCGATGGCTATTATAGTTGCAAATGCTAGAGATTGGAATGGAGTCATCGAAATTCTAACCACAGCCACTGTGCCATTTGTAGTTTCTTTAACGAAATTCACCGTCAGTTGCTATCAACGAAAAGGTACGTAACGTCTCATTATTAAATTTTCATTTGAATTTTTAAAAAAAAGTTGATAATTTTTATTGTACATGCAAAAAGTATTGAAGACTCTGACAACGATGATGAATGATGACTGGAATAATTTCCACTTAGGTGCCGAATTAAAAGTCATGCAAGAAAATGCTGCCTTAGGTCGGAAAATATCCCAAATATGCTTGTTTTTAGCTTTGAGTGTAGTGATACCTCATTGTTTATTGATGACAGTTATCTACTTCGTGAATTGGGGCGAATACGGTGATCTATGCTTAATATCTTACTTTCCTTTTGAAACTAACCGACGACCAAACTACGAGATCATCTTAGTAGGACAATGTTTTTCTCTGATATTTGGAGCCTCAACTCACGCAATCATTGACGGCTTCTTCTCCACTTTGGTTCTACATATTTGTTCTCAATTTAAAATTCTTCAACAACAGTTGAGTCAACTAATTGAAAATTGTCGCAACGCTCAGCATGAAAAAAGTTTTTTTGAGATGTTACCTAAAATCATTGATAGGCACAATCAATTAAATAGGTTTTGATAACAATTTATTACTAGCATGAAAATTACGCTTGAATGTATCATTAAAGCCAATAACTGTTTTCAGATTTGTATCTTTAATCGATGATTCGTTCAACCTTATGTTTTTGGCGCAAATAATGGCAACTGCAACTTCTTTGTGCTTTCAAGGATATCAGCTTGTCATGGTAATCATATTTTAGCAAAAGATTAATTGAAAACAACCAAATAAAAAAATATTATAATTCATTAGGTCACGAGTGCGAGTGAAAATGGAATATCCGTATTAGAATTAACTCAGTTAGTCTTTTTCATCGGTAGCTACTCATCCAGTCTTTTTGTATATTGTTATGTGGTAGAAAAGCTGAATTACGAAGTAAATTTTCTTGTAGGTACATGTATATATAACATAATCAAATTAAAATTGATTTCTTTAGAGCTACCAACTCGTTAATACAATATTTAGTAGTGGGTGGTATAACTTACCTTCAAGTGTAACAAAAAATCTCATGTTACTAATGAGCCGTGCCCAAAAACCATTGGAAGTGACAGCTGGAAAATTTTGTTACTTTTCACTGGAATTTTATTGCAGAGTTCGTATTCATAATTTTTTAAGTTACATTATGATAAGCCAATTTTTCAATATTCTTTTGTAGATTCTAAAATCAACCGGAGGATACATTTCTATGCTTTTAGCTGTTAGAGATCGATTAGCTGAAGAAAATCAATGAATATTTACCTGAAAATGGATCAGTAGTTGTTTATATTAGTTTTTAATCAATTTTCAAGTAACTAGATTCAAACTGAATCCAAATAAAATAGAAATATTATTCAACGCTCATGTATGACCAATGCTCATGGATGTCCCCTTTACTTTGAAATGCAGTCTTGCGCAGTTCATGAAAAGTACATCACTGCACTTCTCATACAGATTAACAAACTGTGTTATTAAATGACAAAAATACAATAAGCATCATTCATAAACAGACAATGTACTTAAAAGTCCAGCGAAATGATGAAAGCAGTAATTGCAACCTCTACTATTATGCGGTTTTCTGATACTTCATTTGTGCGCTTGAAGTATTTTTTTCAATAATACGATAAAAGAATCTTATTATAAACTTTGAAGATGCTAGTTTGCTTATTACATCGTTGCAAGTAAAAACGCATTGATAAACGTTATAATTAAGAAGTTTATACTCGAGTAAACTAACTTTAATTAGAGAATCAACGGATTCTCTAGAATAAAATCATTATTGACTCTTCTTTTCAGTGACAAATAGGAGAAGCAAGAGTTAAGAATGAAAGAAAACGCACGTATGTACTTTATTGGTGCACTCACATGAAAAATTAATCTACTAAATTGTTATAAGTTATTTTTTTAACACAATAATATCAAACTCAGATTACGCTTTGGCCATCGGGCCTAGCCGCTGGTTCTTACGCGTTTTGGGAGCTTGGCCAGATCCTTTACTGCCACGAGATCTTTTCGCTATCATTTTGTTTACAACTGGTTCGTGTGTGATGACCTTTTTTACAATTATACCTCAAATTATTAAGCTTTGCACGGTCCTTGGCGATTTGAACGAAGTGATAGAAATTTTAACAACTTCCCTTTTACCGACCATTACGTCGCTGTCAAAATATGCAATTTTTTTCTATCAGCGAAAGGGTGAGACAATTTTTGGCTATGAAAATGGTTAAAGTTTTAATAATCAAACGATTGAAATAGTTTTGAAAAAACTCAACATCTCAATCTTGGAGGACTGGAGTTGGAATCAAGAGCGCAGCCCTAAGGATCTGCTGGTGATGCAACACAATGCCACGCTGAGCCGTAAATTTTCACTGGTCTGCTTGTCATTGACCCTGGGCATAGTCTACGCACAGTGCATTATGAAAGCCATTCATGGACTCAAGACCAGAGACGAGGAAGTTCGAGATCTTTACATGGTCTCGTATTGGCCATTCAATATTCAGCAGAGCCCTCACTTCGAGATAGTTTGGCTGGGTCAATGCATCGCTAATTTTTATGGCGCGTCGACGCTGTCTTCGGTGGACGCCTTCTTTTCCGTGCTCGTACTTCACTTGTGCGGACAGCTCACCTTGCTGCGCCATCAAATACGTCAACTTGTTAGCGATCAGGTTAACGAACCCGATCAAAAAGCCTATATTAAATGGCTGGCATTGATTGTCGAGCGTCATGATCATCTGAACGAGTAAAGCCTCTGCTGCGGGTTTTTTTTTTAAATTTGTATTAATTCTTTTTTTATATTTTTTGCAACAGCTTTGCCAGTGCCATAGAAGATTCTTTTAACATGATGTTTCTAGCTCAAATAATTACTACCGCAGCTGCATTAGTGGTGCAAGGATATCAACTTAATAATGGTAAGACATCGAAATGTACCGTATGATAATAGTATAAGCAGAAAAACACAACTATTGTCATTGATTTAACTTCAGGTAACCACTAATACCGAGGATGGCATCTCACTTTTAGGAATCATGTATCTGTTATTATTCGTCAGTAGCTTTTCTTTTAGTTTGTTTATTTATTGTTACGTTGCTGAAAAGTTACGTCAAGAAGTAAGTTTTTACGTAAATAATTATTTATTAATTGTAATAATAATACGATCAATTATATCATTTATTTTTTGTATAGAGTACAGATATAGTTTATGCCGTATACGATAGCTTTTGGTACAACATGCATAATCCGAAAAACGTAAAACTACTGTTTTTACTAATGTTTCGTGCTAGAATTCCATTAGAAATAACAGCTGGAAAATTTGTAGCCTTGAGCTTAGAATTATACTGTAGTGTTTGTATTGAATTTTAATTTTCATTGACCTTTTTCATTCTAAAATTAAAAATTTGTAATTATTGAAACAATTTTTAGATTTTAAAATCAACTGGAGGGTATTTATCAATGTTACTAGCTGTGCGAGATCGAGGATCTGAAAATTAGTAAAATAATTTCAAATGTTAGTAGGACTTATCAATATTCTGAATTAAATATTATTAAAGCAGAGAATTTTTATGTTTATTTATTTTTAAGTAACTTAAAAAATGTGTGTAACTACAGTAGACCTCTATGTGCAAGTGAGTCATGGAAGAACAATCGATGTAGTGTCCAATAACATAGGGTTGACAATAAATTCAAATTGAAGTGGGTAACGTATCAAACAGGAACGGAGCCAAAAAAATTTTAGTCCACAGATCGTCCTCTTTTCAAGCTAGAAATACTAACATTGACAGGGAAAAAATTATAAAATTGTAGGATTACCAGAATTAGGTATAGGTGAAGCCTTTGTAATTAAAAATAGGTACAGAATCCTGGGGTGTGAATTCCTAGTAACGAACTACTTTAAAAACGTAGCGTGTGGAACTTACACTTAGATTCTGAAGGAATGCCGGGCTGTCCAAAAAATTGCAAATTGATGATTTATCACAATAGATCAATGGATTTAGTACTTAAATGTCGGGTCGAGTTTAATTCTTATCCCTTACTTATAATCAAAGTAATGGAAATGAAAATAACCAATTTAAAAAAGATATTTTTGATTTCAGTAACATTTCACATTGTATAAGCTTGTGATGGGGTAGAAATATTGTCGCAATTACTTTATTTTGTTTGTAAAACGTTTTTTTGTATTGTTACATAGGGCATGCGTAACCCTGGTAACATTCATTAATTCCCTTTTAATTATACGTTCTTAAGCTGGCAATTATATCATTTTCTTTTTAAATATACTTTAATTGTAAGGTTCGTAACAAGATTGAATTCGTTTAGTCTCTTATCAAATTAAATAATTTTCCAATTATATTTAATACACAAATAGTGCTTCCATAAAATCTTTCATTTGATTACCAAGAGAAGATAGATTGAATGATTTTCATAAGTATAATAGTTGTGAAAAAAAAACTGTCAACAATGACAGGTCAAGAAGGTTTCCACATTTTGTAATTCTAAAAGTAGATTTTTTTACTTAATTATGTTTCATTAATATTTTGACAGGGCTTAATTTTTCGGTTGGACCAAGCAAATTTTTTCTATCTCTTTGCTTGGAATTTGGCCTGATATTGAACGAAAAAGAAATTGGATGAAAAATATTCATTTTTTAATTGGTTTGGTAAAATTAGTCAGCTTGTGGTATCACAGGAAAGGTTAATTACATGCTCTTTTTTTTAATTTAATATTAATAAATAAAAAAACATTTCTTACAATACCTTGTTTGTTTTGTCAAACATTTTGGTAGATTCTTATTGGTTAATTTGAATCAATTGAATTAACGGTAATGGCTTTTCACCGGTTTAAACATCCAGGTTTTTAGTATCGAACCTGAATCTTTTTTCGTGGCTTTGAAGAAACAGTCAAACACCTTATTTTTTATAACTATTTTCTTTTGTAGTTTTTATAAGAAAAAAGCAATACCAGAATTTTTGCAATGAAATATTTCTTTTATTTAAAGTACTTGGTAATCTTATCAACTTCATGACTAAAGATTGGAAAAATTCAATTGGGTCAGAGCTTGAAATCATGTGGAAAAATGCTAAACTTGGGCGATTGACATCCATTACTATTATAGCTTTAGCAGAGGGAACTATTGTTTCATACGCGGTGCAATCTTGCTTACTTATTATGAGCAACGTTAAACAACAAAAGTTACAATATAATTCAACAGTATATCGACCGCTTTACTTCGATGGCAACTTTTTATATGACGTTCAAAAGAGTCCAATTTTTGAAATAATATGGATTTTCCAGTTTTTATCATCGTTTTTTGCTGCCTCTAGTTTTTCGGCGGTCGATGGATTTTTCAGTGTTTTGGTATTACATTTATGTGGACAGCAGTACAATCTAAATGAATGCATTCGAATATTTTTGAAAGAAACGAAGACGGAAAGCGATGAATTTTTTATGAAGCAGTTAGGGAAAATCGTCAACAGACTTGAACAACTGAAAATGTGAGTTTTCATCATTTATCATAGTTTGATTATTTATTAAATTGCTATTTTGTAATAATAGGTTTTCTGATTCTATTGATATGAGAACTCGTTTAATTTCATGTTCTTTCTCCAATTATTAACTACCTCGTTGGTATTATGTTTTCAAGGATATCAATTTGTATTGGTAATTATTTATTTCTATTTAGTTTCAATTTAATCTTTTGAGAATGGGGAACCATAAATACCAATTCGATGAATGTGTGGGTCTGTTTTGATGAAAATTGAAAAACGTATTTCGGTGACTTCGGATATTAAAGGTTAAAAAATGTTATAAATTTATGTGCATTGATTAAACATATTCTTCCAGATTACAACAACTCAAGACACTATGTCTCTTTTTGAATTACTTTTTATGTTTTACTACATTATGTGTTTTAATTTCAGTATTTTTATGTATTGTTTTGTAGCTGAAATATTGCGAAAAGAGGTAAATCTTATAATTACATTTAAAAATAGTACAGTACACAAGAGAATAAAAAATATTCTGCTTCTATGGAGTATGGATATAGGTAATGCAGTTCTTGATAGTGACTGGTACGAATTAACTTATCGAAAAGCGAAAAATTTAATCTTGATTATTGCAAGAGCTCAACAACCTTTTGAAATTAGAGCGGGCAAATTTATTACATTTTCTCTAGGTCTTTATTGCAGGGTGAGTTAATACCTTTTGTGTAAAATATATGTTTAATAATCATAAAAATCTAGAATTCATATTGCAGATTTAAAAAAATTCTGGTGGTTACCTTTCAGCACTATTAACAGTAAAGGATAGAATAGCCATTAATAAGTAAATCTGTCAACTTTAGCATATGCAGTAGACAACACATGATAAATAAAATTAATGTTAACAAAACCATCTCTTTATAAGTTAAGAATAAGTTTTGTTTGATAATAAAAAATTATTAGAAGGGCTAGCGGAATTAACTCGCATGTTATGAGCTTTTATCGGATTTTTTATGTGAGCAAAAATAATCGTAAATTATGTACTATAAGTTTGCTGCACAGCAGGGTGGGAAAAAACGATTAATTATTGATACACATTTATGATGATGAGCTGGAATAAGTATGTGATGATTGAACATGCGCAATAGCTGAGGGTAAAAATATTTTACCGTAATGAAATTAACAAACCTATTTATGATATCATTCATGGATGTAAGCTCTATAGTCAGTGCGAAAATGTCTAAAATCATTGATTTATCCTCATTTAATTCCAACGCACATATGATGAGTGATACCATGGAAAATAAAGAACTTGAAGCAGGTATTAAAATGTGTCAAATTGAAATGGAAATTTTAGGTGCATGGCCTGATACAAAGTATAATCAGTGGTACTTGAAATTCCGTTACCTGGTACCAATATTCTTGAGCGTATTTTTCATTAATATTCCTCAAACAAGGATGCTCATAATTGTTAAAGATAATTTGGATGATTTTTTAGAAATATTAACGACAGCAGATTTAATCATCTTCATTGCTTTGATAAAATTTTCATCGATCCTGACAAAACGAAAAGGTATTTTTTATTGATATGTATATTTTTTAAATGATGAAATAAGTTTTTGTTTGTATAAAGATCTAATGGTTTTACTCAATAAAATGAGAATTGATTGGAATACAGTTGATAGAAATCATAAATACGAAATGAGAAAAAGTTTGATTTTTAGTAAAGTCTTATTGAATTGTTACAATGTCTGCACTTCTGGAACCGTAATTATATACGCAGTCAGCAGGTTTCTAGTTTTAAGGCAACACAACGAAGAAACAAGATATTCAAACATAACTTCTATGAAACCAATGTTTATAAGAAGCAAATTTTTTTTTGAAACAGAATATAGTCCAATGTTCGAAATAATTTGGATTGGACAATTCATCGCGGCTTTTGTAGCCAAGATGGCGTTTGTAACTTACGATGGATTTTTCATTTTCTCCATTCTGCATTTGAGTGCTCAATTGATTAATTTGAAGATTGATTTTAGATCATTACCAGTTGAAGAAAACGGCCAAAATTTTACTCAGTCGTTGAAATGTTTAGTACAAAAGCATTGGAATTTGATAAAGTAATTGAACTATCTTACACGCTTAAATTGAGTAAATTAAATAATTGTTGCTTTTCTCAAAGATTTAGAATTTTAGTCGAGGAAAATTTTAATCAAGTTTTTCTTGTACAAATGATGTGTTACTCTGTAACATTATGTTTACAAAGCTACCAAATAGTGACTGTACGTAATTATAATTATAACTCAATAAATTTCCATTTACGTAAAGTATAAGTCATAATATGACATAAAATTAAATTATTACATTAGATTTTAACAGGAGAATCTGAGAAAAATTCAGCAACTTTAGAATTTATTGTTATTTTTACCATATCAAATATACTGGGTCTCTTCATGTATTGCTACATGGGAGAAAAATTAAGTACAGAGGTGCTTGCTTTGTTTAGATAATCATAAGTGCCTGTGAGTTTAATGTCATTTTAGAATTTTCTCTAACTTGTAGAGCTCTGTCCTTCATTACGCAGTGTATGAAATTGAATGGTACAGGCTGAAACCAAGCGAATCTAAGTTACTAATGATTGTAATGCATGGTACAAAAAAACCTCTCGTAATAACCGCTGGAAAATTTAAAAACCTTTCGCTATCATACTTTATGCAGGTTTGAATATATCTAGATGCTAAATTAATTGACCATTTTAAAATTTTTAATTTGATTAAAACAGATTCTGAAAACGGCTTCGGGATATCTATCAATGTTGCTAGCAGTACAGGATCGGCTCTGATCACTATTAGAATTTACTGTAATTTTTTAGCCTGATGATTAGTATATTTCACTAGCATTAAAAAACGTTCCACTGTAATATGAATATTCAAACATGAGCATCAAACAATTGTTTTAAAATGATTTCATGGATACATTAATAAATTAATTTTAATGAAATATAGTATTCGCACCAGATCAATTGATGAAAAAATCGAATGCATATAACGTTTACGTTTTTCCTTTGATGGTAATAATTCATTTAATTTTTCATGATCTTTCTTTTTTAAGGATTGGTAGTTATGTTCTACATGAGCAAATTTTGATGTTTAAATTTTTATAAACTATGTGAAGCGACCTACAGGTATGTGGCTATCAGAACAAGTATATTTCATCTATTTTTAAAAACGATAGAGTGAATGGAAACAATCGCTTCTTATATTGATCATTTGAGGCGTAAAGAAAAAATGATCGACAATTAAATACACATATTAAATGTCGGTTATTATTATTTTTATCACAAAGATACTTCTTTTATGCATTTTTCTTTTACATCATGAAGGAGTAAAATGGCAGGTGTGAAAAGTGAACAAGGTATATGTAATTTTAAATATACATTAATAAACTAAATAAAAACAAATCTAATAAAATGCATTTTTTTCTTGTATATGTAGGTTTCAAAGTTGCTATGGGTATAGCTGAATCTATAATGCGTTTCAGTGGAATCTGGCCAGGAGTTGAAAAACCAAAGATAAATTATGCTCGTTTCACATTTATTCCTGTAATGCTAATGATTCTTGTGTTTGTCAATATTCCTCAAACAATTCAATTATTTTATTTTGATGGAAATTTGAGTGCTATACTAAATGTTTTGACTATGGCTGATGTACCTATAAGTATAGCTTTGGTAAAACTTCTAGTCGCCAGTTACAATCATCAAAGTAGGTATAATGAATATATTTTTTTAGTTTTTTAAAGAGTATTACAATTATTTTTTTACGTAGCCTTAAATAAACTACTAGTTTTGTTAAACGACGATTGGAAGCATGTTCGAGGTGCTTCTGATATTGAAATTATGTGGCAAAAAGCCAAAACGAGTCGAAAAGTTTCAAAAATTTGTATGGTGTTGAGTGCAGGTACGGTGTTTGCTTATTCAGGACGTATGCTCTATGTGTTGTACAATTCGACGCTTACCAATTCAGAAGATAATGTTGATAAGCAGATTGTACGCCCTTTATATTTTTCGGCCAAATTTTTCTATGATACACAGAAAACTCCCAACTTCGAAATCACTTGGATTCTTCAAATGATAGCTGCATTTTTATCGGCATTGGCTTTTGGATCGATAGATTGTCTGTTTATTAGTTTCATTTTGCACTTGTGCGGTCAATTGGTTATTCTACAAAGAGCTTTTGAAAAAATCGGAAGCGATGATGTTTTCACTGATGCCAATTTTGATTATACAATAGCAAAATTGATTAAAAATCATAACCGAATAAATAAGTAAGTATGGATTTAACGAATGTCGGATTTCTTACCTCTCTAATTCCCATTTTTTTAGGAGTGTTCATTATATTGAAACAAGTTTTAATAAATCCATCTTATTTCAAGCGCTTTCTTCGTCGGTTTTGTTCTGTTTCCAAGGCTACTTATTCATTATTGTAAGTTTTAACCATTTTGCTAATGAATTCTAACAAACAAAATGTCGTGTTTTATAGATATTGTCTACTGCTAAAGATACAGAAGCCTTAATTGAAGTAACATTTATGCTGTACTTCACTACATGCTTCATGTTCAGCGTTTTCATATATTGCTACGTAGCAGAATTTTTAGTAGATGAAGTATGCATAAGTCGTTCAATGACATATATATGAGTAATTCTCGTATAATTTTAAAATTCCGCATACTGATGCATTACTCAACTGATTCACATAGCATACTGAAATTTTAGACGGATATTCTTTAATCTCTGAGAGGCTTACAACTTTTTTACGTGCGATCTCAAGGACAGGATTTTAAATACAGGGAAATGGAAAATTAACTTTATTCTTGAGACAAATTTCGTACTTCAACAAAAAATAATATTAAAGATCGTACAGTTTCATCCATTCACGGATTTTTAATCATCTTTTCAATTTCGATTTTTATTGAAACTATTTCCTAAAGTCATCATAGGAAATAATCAGTATGATTAAATTTATAAACAAATAGTTGTTCAGCAAAATATTATCAAAGCAATGGATGTTGGTGTAGAGAGGTTGGACGATATCCAAAAAGCTAATGTTTTGAAACTTGTCACAACTTGAAGAGAAAGCGAGTGAAGAAGCCCATGATATTGTTTACAATATAAAGTTTACGAAAAAATTACTACAAATAGTACTCCACTCAATTGTTTATCAATTGTTGTAGCTCTTTTTTTAAATTAAGCGAGAATTACTCATATTTCAAATTAAACGTATGTTGTACATATTTTAAATTTTTTCAGAGTTTAAAATTAAATTATTCAATATTTTACTGCAAATGGTATAAATTACCAGTGAAAAAGAGTCGATTACTTATAATGTGTTTGCTAAGGGTCAGAAAGCCTCTTCAAGTTTCAGCCGGAAAATATGCTTTTTTATCATTAAACTTATTTTGCCATGTAAGTCATTCAATTTTTATACTTTTTATCTTATTTTTTATCATTTTGACTCAATCGTTTCAGATTGTACGTACTTCAGCAGGTTATATATCGGTACTGCTGGCAGTACGAGAAAAGTTATTTATACAATGAATTAGTCATCCAAGCAGAAATATTCAATAAAATTTAGAATGAACATTAAACTCCAAATTTTTTTATTAAATGAATTGAAAACCATGAATAATTATTATAGAAACTTACTTTTAAGTGCGCGCAAACGATGCATTAAAAAGTTTAAAACTTTTCAATATGTGTCGATGTATAAGTTATAATTGAATTTCTCCCCTATGCATCGTGAAACTCCATAAATATTATCTACCACTTCTTTTATACAAGAGAGAAAAGTATATTCCCCTAAACTGAAAGAGAAAATCAATTTCATGAACTTTAATCCTCCAATAAAAATAAATTCAATCGTGACGTATATTCAAAATGAAAAATTATATTGAAAATTCCATTCATGTTTACAAAAAACATAATATTTAATTAATTTAATGATATGACAATGTTTTTCAATCTTACTCATTTAAAAAAATTATCAGTCTAAAATCTTTTTAATTAAGAAAAATTTTATGCAAGCAAACATCCGCCACGGAAAATTATTAAGACTAGACTGATTTAAATTATGAAATTGATGGTTATCAGATATTACACCTTATATCGACTTTTATGTATAGAGAGCAATCAACTATCTGTAAGCGTAAAAGAAATCGAATGTGTAAATCAAAACTATACATAATGAGATAAACAACAGCTATTATAGTCTATAACTTTTACATTCAACCGAACTTAATAAGTACTGGTAGGTTAACTTTTCATACAATGAGACTGAAAAATGTATTATCTTTCTGTGCGTTTTAAGATTTTCTTTTTAAACAGTGTTACACTAAGACGATTAAAATTATTTCATTTTGTTGAACAGATTGAGGAGACTTTATTAAAATGACTGCCGATAATCTTGGTACATTTACTACAATACAACATTATTTTTATTTAAATTCGACTTATTTTAATATTTTTAACTTTAGCGGGATACGAAGAAAGCATTAGCGCTATACGTTTTATAGCTAGAATCAATGGATTATGGCCCTTTGATAAAGGAGCACGTCAATATCAATGTGCCTTTCCTGCATGTTTAATAATTTTTTTCATCATAATTCCGCAAACCACCAAAGCTATTTATTCTCGAAATGATTTGGACACCGTTGTAGAGGTTCTTTCAACGTGTGAACTTATCGAAATTGTTGTACTACTGAAGTTGTTTGGTTTATTGTACAACAAACGAGGTAAATTACATCACTATTTTTATTAAAAAAAAAAAATAATGAAAATTTTTTTATTTTTTCAAATTTCATACTTGTATAATTTGCAGATTTTCAAAAATTGTTAACACAAGTAGAAGATGATTGGAAAATTTCACTCGAATATGAACAAAAAATCATGTGGAGCAATGCGAGATTCAGTAAATTAGCGGCAATTTTTTGTGTCATTGCCACAGCTGGTTCCGTTATTTTACATTCCTTTTTATTTTTACTCTCAGTTAATTCTATGAATAAATCACAATACAATAATTCAATACCAGTTATTTATCAGCTGTTTATTAAATCTCATTTTCCATTTGAAACTCAAAGTAGTCCAATTTATGAAATCATATGCTTCAGCCAATTTTCTGCAGCTTTTCTCAGTACCTTCGCTTTTTCTACATTTGATGGATATTTTTTCTTATCAATACTTCATTTTAGTGGACAGTTGTACAATTTAAAATATAACGTTTATAATTTGATAACCCAGAACACGATTCAGAACAGATCATTTCCTAGAAAACTGGCTGTTGTTGTTTGTAGACATCGTCATATAATGAGGTAAAATTTATTTTAACGAGGTTAAATATGATCATATCTGAAATCTTTAATTTTTCAGCTACATTGACCTAATTGAAAATAATTTCAATTTAATATTTCTTTTACAAATATTTTCATCCACTGTTGTTCTTTGTATGCAAGGATACCAATTCGTTTTGGTGAGATACTTATAACTCAGTGAATAAATCATTAAAACTTTAGAAATGACATGTTTTAGATTATTTCTCAAGGCACAAGACTGTTCACCAGTATTGTATTCATAATATTTTTCATGTGTTCATCGATCATAAGTATATTTGTATATTGTTACATCGCCGAAATTATTCGGACGGAGGTATGGTCTATCTATCGCCATTTTCAGTGGTTTCCATATCCAAAAAAGTTTTTCATCGGCAAATTTGAAAAAGTTTAATGTGATACCATGAAAGTCTTCAAATTACATTAGAATTTTCAGGATCGTCTATAATCTTTTATCAGTGTTCGGTGTTGGAATTTGTTTGAAGTCCATGCTTATTGCAAATATTTTAAAATTTCTTAGCTCAGCATATAGTGACTTAAAAAAACTATTCCAAAGTAACCTGAGCACTCTAGAATCTTGCTACATTACATTAAAACCGTACCTATATGCTATGTTATAAGAGAGTAATGTGCCACCTTTTTGCTCATGAGCTTAAAGATATATCTTTCTGCTCCAAAGCGACGATATACAGTCACAAAAATTGAATGTGGGGACTTGTATGGTATCACAAACAACTAATTTTTATGTTTGCAGAAACAAAATTATTTGGCCATTTGGATTTTACTCGGCCCTGTATATTAACCAAATCTGAAAAATTTGAAAATTCTTTTTATGTTCGAAAAAAACTTAGTTCTCAATTTTGTTTAATGTACTACATAAATGTTTTTTTCTTACAGAGCGACAATTTACTATATGCTGTTTATGAAATTGATTGGATAAACTTAAAATCTCGAGATGCAAATTTACTTCTAATTTTTATGAGCCGACTAATGTTGCCTGTAAAAATAACAGTTGGAAAATTAGTGCCATTTTCCCTTGAATATTTCACGACGGTATAAGAAAACTTTTTACAGATATCACTTTTTAAAAATAAAATAATATACATATTTTTCATGATAGGTAATGAAAACATCTGCTGGTTATTTGTCCGTATTATTAGCTGTTGCCAAAGATTGATCGTAAAAACTTTAAATGAAAATTATGTATAGAACTTGATTGTTTGTTGCAATATTAATTAAAAACCCACGTATTATGCAAAAATTGGGTATTAATTCGCAGTTAAACAAGGCCATCAAAAAGTTTTTTTACAGAGAATAACACATCCTTTTAAACATTTTTTGAAAATAGTTCTTGTCAATCGAGTAATGGCAGGTTCGATTATTCAGATTATTTTCAGTTCTACCTGCGTAATTTTTAAATTGATGATTTAAACATTTCTAATACCTCTGTGGTCGACACAAAATTCCCTGTTAAAAGCGCATTACCTCTTAAGGTTTATTTTCAGGTTTTCTTCTTTTTAGAGTATAATGTCACTTCGATCGTCTAACAACTCTCTTAAAATTTTATAAGCTTTCAAGCATGACGTATCAAATCGTTCGAAGTGTTGAAAAGTCGTATTTGAATCTGCAGTTATGAACGATAACGAGAAAGGTTGAATATTTGATTTCTATAATTTTTAAGTCTACAGTGAATTTCATACAGATTGATTGTTAATAAATTTCAAATTTCTTTAAATATATTTTATAATATTATTATCAGGTTTCGACGAATGCGTCGGAGTTGTGCGAGCCATAATGGGCTTAATAGGCTTATGGCCAATGAAAGAATGGAAAGGTTTCCGAAAATTTCAAACATTCGGGGTGCTGCTGATTTTATTTCTGTGTTCGCTCGTTCCACAAGTAACGCAACTCTTGATTGGAGATAATGATTTTGATACCGTAATTGAAATCTTGGTTATTATCGTATTGATAGAAATTGTAACGATTGTAAAATTATTTGGATTGTGGTACAATAATGAAGGTAAAAAATTTTTATATTTTTGATTACTTGATATTAAATTAACTTTGAAATTTTCTTTTACAGGTATGAAACATATAGCCATGCAAATTTGGAAAGATTGGCAAGTATCAACTGAGAGTGAGATGCACGTTATGAAAAATAATGCTCGAAAAACTAAGTTTATTTCAATTTTTTGTATATCGTCAAGTACGGCATCGGCTATGAGTTATGCCACTCAATTTTTTTACACCGTCTATACAGATGAAATTTACATTAATGCCACTCATTTGAGACCATACTTTTTGCAAGCTTATTTTCCTTTTGGTTCTCATTACAGTCCAATGTATGAAATAATATGTTGCTGGCAAGTCATTGCTGCCCTCGTTAGTTGCGTCGTATTTTCATCGTTTGATGGATTCTTTATATTTTCCATACTTCATTTTAGTGGTCAATTACGCATTTTATCAGAACGCATGAGAAATCTAGTTGAAGAGTATCACTCTGAAAAATCACTTTTTCCAAAATTACTCGAATCAGTAATTCGCAAACATCTTTTCATATTAAGGTGACTTTTTTTTTAAATTTCATTCATTCTGGTTAAATAGATTTTATAACAAAATTATCAACGCAGAAACACGGACTCCATAGAACATAATTTCAATAAAATATTTTTAACGCAAATAGTTATTACATCTTTTCTGATTTGTTTACAATGGTATCAACTGGCAACAGTAAGTTTTATAAATCAGAAGTTTTTCAAGTGATAAGAATACATTTTAATATCGTTTTTGAATATTTTTGAGATATTGACAGATAATGGACCAATCGATGTAGGAAATTTAATTTTCATTATTTGCTTCGTAGTCGGCAACATGTTTAGCATATTTATGTTATATTTTATAGCTCAGAAAATTCATAATGAAGTTGGTTTAAGAAATTTAATTTTCAATCAAGACTATTTAGACAATTTTGAATACATTTTCTTTCTTTCAGAGTAAAAGGTTATTATACTCTGTTTATGAAATGACGTGGTATGAACTATCACCAAAATATTCACGGTTATTGCTCATTTTAATGAATAGATTATCTTTACCCATTCAAATGACTGTCGGTAAATTTGCACCATTTTCATTAGAATATTTTGCAATTGTACGTAATTCAATTATACTTTTTTTAATATTAAATTTATTCAGTAATAATTTTGAAAACCTTGTTTTTGCAGTTAGTCAAAACTTGTGCTGGATACTTTTCTGTATTGATTGCCGTCAAAAATAAATTAAATGAAAATTAAGCTCCGTTTAAAAACTGGATGTGTTAGTTGGATTTGTAATTTTTTTACTTTATAAAATTTAACTCTTCAGAATATTGTTACTGACGTTAAATTTAAATTGAAAAATTTTCAAGACAAAATTTATGTTACTCGCAATTTGATCATAGTTGTATGTTCAATTCACTGTAATGGTATTTAATGATTTTCCTTGCTATATATTTTTGCCGTTTATTCGTCCATCAGATAAAAGTAAAGCAATAAAAATAGTTACTATAAATGTCTTGATATATATTGATTCAATTCATTGTCTAGAAATTTAGAGTGTTCAGTCTTACATATTTAAACGCACTGATCCGAAAATACAATCAGCTATCGAGTAAGTGATACAAACTTTTATAAGCTCAATAACAGTATAACCCGGAGCATGCGCTTTAATAGGAAAATAGACTCTTAGACAATTTCACTTTTCAATTGTTGCCATCATTATGGGCGGAAACAAAGGTATTCATTTTATCTTCTGTAAAAATTAATATTTAATAATTAATATTAAAGTTTGACTTTTTAGGATTTAGTTATGCTTTTGGATTCTGTAACGTAACTCTTTTCATAGTGGGATTATGGCCCAAATTGAAAAAATCAGAGAAAAAAGATTGGCTTTCAATTATTTCTTTTATTTTTTCACTATGCATAATAATTATTTTTATAAACATAGCTCAAACGACAAAGTTAATTATCATTTGGGGAGATTTAGTTGAAATGATAAATAATATTTCAACTGCAAATTTGCCAATTATGGTAGCAGTTATCAAAATGTTCATTTTTCAATACTATAAAAACGGTATGTCTTTAAAAGAGTTAATACTTTTTTCACTTCAATTTTTACTTTAAACAATCATTTTTATTTAATTTTTTTTTATCAAATGTAACTAAGTTCTGGGCTGTTTGCTATCAAAAGCTATGATAGATTGGCAATCAACTAAAACGCAAGAACAAGAAAGTAGCATGTATGAAAATGCTAGAATAGTAAGAAAAATCTCCATGATTTGCTGCATACTAGGTTTCAGTTCAGTTACCGGACATTTAATGATTCGTATATGCCAAGAGCTGGATTTTATACCAAATTATGAAAAAAAACGCGAACCCATGGTCAGCTCGTATTTTCCGTATGATTACAAATCTAGCCCAATCTACGAGATTACTTGGTTTTTTCAGTATTTAGGGGCTGGTCTTGCAACATTAGTGTATTCGGGCTCACATTGTCTGTTTGTTGGACTAATGCTTCATTTGAGAGGACAAGTAACAAATTTGAGTAACACTTTTAGAAACAATAGAACACGCATAAAAAAACTTTTTAAAAACTTCATAAAGTCTGTTGTCATAAGACACAATGATTTGTACGAGTAAGTATAAAGATTGAATTTTAAAAAACAATTAATTATGATTTATATCAGATTATTCTCAACATTTATTTGCTTACTGATAAGTTCGGCCATGGAAATTGAAAAAGTTTTTAGTAAGGTGTTTTTTGTTGAACTTCTTACCTGTACTATTCAGCTTTGTCTGCAAGTATTTTTGTTGATGATCGTAAGTTCCATTATATTAATGTAATCATTAAATAAAATCGCTCAAAATTCCTCTTGTATTACTGAAGCAAGTATCAGAACGAAGTAAAGGATTGCACTTTCAAATTATATTTATGGTCGTTTACGTATTGCATATAGGCACTCACATATTTATATGCTGCTATGTAGCAGATAAACTTCAAGATGAGGTATCAAAATCAAAATGAAAATTGATTCAAAAACATTTATAAATCATTTGCCTGTTTAAAAAATGTTGATACTTTCAAGTGTTTATTATTTGGAAACACTATTTATAATTATGAATGGTATGATTTACCACCCGAAGATGTTCGAGCATTGATTATTATTATACGTCGTTCAGAATTACCGATGCAAATAACAGCTGGAAAATTTGTAATATTTTCTTTATCTCTTTTTGCTAAGGTAAGATATTATTATTTTTGCTAAGATTAATCGTGATGTAGATAATTATTGATGATTTTTTCGACAGATTTTAAAGACATCTGGAGGATATTTGTCTATGTTGTTAGCGGTCACAGACATTTAATTAATTCAATTCAAAGAATGCTACCTACACAAATTTAGCACTCCCTAAAATTGTAGAAATATGCTACGTAATAAAATAAAATATTTTCTGCAGGAAGTTGATACTTTCTATAAAATGAATAAAAGCCACCCAATTATTTTTGAATTTATTAAAAATAAAAATTATTTCATACAGAATCTAACTGATCTTCGTGTTATAATAAAGAATAATTTTTTTACTGGTTAAACCTTTAATTACAGTTCATAAAGTTTCTTTAATTGTAGTTGAAAATCTTTACTTTTTAAAATTAAGGACGTCTCAACCGATAAACGGCTGTACCAATAATTGTGATAATTTAGGAGTCCGTTCTTCAATTTCCAAGGGAGAGCTGATTATGTTTTTGGCCACAATATTTGAGTAATTATATTGTGCGATTGCATGCGCTTCTTATAGAACTAACTAAAATGAACCTAAAGTTCAGTGATTCGTTGAGGATTTTTCTTATTCGAGGCAACTCATATCAGGGCTCTTTACTAGAGAGGTTTTCAGTCCGTTTTATGTAATGCTACAAATTTCGTCCTCATAGAGAAAGTTCTGTAATTTTCTCTTCTAACAATATTGTCGACTACAGTGAGTCTGATTTCGTTGATAATTCTCGAAGTTCATAAAACTGACTGTCCTGGATTTGAAAAATTTCGATTTTTTTAATATCATTTTATGTATTTGTATATACTTTCAAGAGTATTATGTCCACAATTCAATCCAATTGGGACAAAATTGACATAAATATCGAACTTTTAGTTTTAATATCTACCTTGATTCTTTGTTTTTCGAAAATTTGTTGTGACCTTTTGACGAAATATCTTCTCGCCAGTACGTGCTCAATGAATTAATAAGAAACTGTGCAAAATGTCACGAAGATCGGTTAAATGCGTTTTGAGTTACGTTTTTTACCGATTTTAACAATGTTATTTCGAGAAATGAAAATTATGTATATTCGAACATGAATTTCGAGAAAAGATGTTTTTTGGATCGGTTAGAAAGGTCGTTTAAAAAGTATCCAACTGATCCTTTTGAACATTTTTTTATTAATCCTTTAAGCAGGTACTGACGTCGAGCGTTTAAAAATGGCATTTAGCGTAGATTAAATAGTAGATTAAAAGTTATATTGGTACAATTGTGATGGACTATAATAATTCAAAGGAAATTGAAATAAATAACACGTGTAATTTTTATTAATTTTTTTATTAAAATACTTATAAAAACATGTTGACGTCAGTAAAAAATTATTTGCTATTTAAAAATAAAATCATTAACGAAAATGGATTGGTCCGAGATTTTTTATAATGTGTAAGTTAGGATAGAGCGAAAAATAGATGTTTTGTAATTTTCTTCCCACAAAAAGTTGTGAAAAATGACCAATGGAACACGTTTTCGCCACCAACGATCATAATTCCAGACACCAAATTTTTTATAACACTACGCCATGCCAAAATTGTTACTTGCGGTACTTTTTTTCGTAAATTACTATTATAACGCAAGAGTTTAAAACTAGCGGTAAAATTGTGATTTTTATGTTGGAGTGCTATAATAACACTATAATTAGTAATTAACTCAATAAGTATTTCGTATGTCTCGAGTATTGTATACAATTTTTTAGCACTGAACTAAGTTCACATTTATGCCCTCTATTCCAAGTTAAGTTGCATTTTCTGGCGCTGTAGAATACGCTGAACCATGAGCGCGGCAAATGTGATGCACACGCCGCAGTGCTGTGAAGTGCGACTTATATTTCGTCAAAGGGGGCATAAATGAGAGCACAGTGACGTAAAATTGGGTTCTCGATACAAGACAAGATTGGGGATATTCATGCCATTAGTAATATTTTATGGACTCTGTATTGTAAATCACTATTCTAAAGTTTCTATTATGTTATTTGCGTAATTTTTTGTTTAGATCTTGATAAATTTTATTAGATATGCATTCAATGATAATCTCAAGAAACATTTTGGATAGTATTGGTTTTAAAAACGAGGCATTCTTTTTTACTTAATGGGTGTGTATATATGTGGTATAATTAATTCTGCGGTAAAATTAATATGTGATGCAAAAAACTGGAAAGTCTTAGAGCACGTGTAATTATAAATCGAGGCGAAGACGAGTAATATACTATTTTCTTTCTGGCTACAGGGCCGAAAATATTAGTTTCAAAAAGGGTGTCTCGAAAAAATATATCATTTATTTATTTTCTCGCTTAATCACTATAAAAGAAGAGTTTCATTTATAATTCAGTTATTTAATAAATTGAGCATTATCTGAATTTAAAAAAATATGATTACCTCCAACTTACTTACCTGAAAATATGGCTTCTATTGGTTGAAGTCTTCTTAAATGTTTTAAAATAAACTAGTTAACATCTATTTCGAATCATATTTTTCCTTCTACGAAGTTTCATATCTCTCATCCATATTTGAGCCTCCCAGTTTGCCTAAAATCATTGAGAATAATCAATTGAAAAATTATTCAAAGCATAATTTTCATCATATCATAATGTATTTAAAATACCAAATTTAAAGACAATCACATAAATTAACACATTTATCTTCTTATTATATTTTCTATTGTTTGTATTATAATGTTATAAATATATAGAAAATTGGATATCTTTTGAAAATACACTCAAAGTATTTATTAATCAAAAAATTTGCATAGGTACAGTTAAAACAGGTTTTTATTTTTAAGTTTTCATTTTCTTGAACCTCAAAAATGAATCATTATCATGTCTTCGCAGATTATCAAGGTGTATCTAAGATTTCTGGAAAATTGTAGATTACCTGTCCATGAAACAGCATTTGGCAAATAAGAGATTAGTAAAGTCATATGTTTATGATTTTTCTGTACATCACACTTGACAGAAATTTCGTATTTACGATAAAAATCTCGATGGAAATGAGGTTTTTAATAACTAACAATTAATCTATATATTAATAAATATACATGAAATATACATGAAATAAATTTTTGGTTTCGTGATCCAGAAAGTCCCTGGTACGGCTATGAAAAATAATTGATCTTTTGAAGCTTTTATCCCAGGACACATAGCAAAATCTTGAAAAACTTTACCTTTCCTCCACCGTATTAGTTTTTAGTGAAAAGATCTTCAAATCGACGTAGAAATTTCATGTACGATTTGCTTTTGATCTCTCTTTTGAAATGAGATTAAACGATAGTTATGACTTTTTTAATACTGTTTTTAATAAAAGGAGTGTGGTTTTCAAAACATTTCTTCTTTTCTCACACTCTTCTTCTTCAGGTATTAATATCTATCTATATTAAAAGATGGGATGACTAGTTGATCCAAATTAAAAATTGCAGCCACCAAATTAGCCGTTATTAGTCATAAATTTAATAAAGCGCTTTAAAAATCTTTCTACTCAATACGGATCGAATTCAAGAAAAAAAATTTATGAATCAAAAAATGCTGATAATCAGTCTAAAATACGGGAAAGTTTTTTCAGAATATTTTAAAGGATGATAGAAATTTTGAGAAAATGGATTCAGTTCAAATAATAATTAACAATATGTTTTTCGCGAATTTCATAATAATTTTTTCTTCGAACTTTTTAAAATAATTATTATAAAATATAAAAAAACTCATTGCAAAGTACCATTAAAATTGAATCGAAACCTGGTCTTGGTACCCCATTGTCCCTGTTAATTCGTTTATATAACATAATATGACCTGAAACTAAGATGTACACCATAACTTCTAATTGAAAATAAGCTATTTTACGTCGCTTTTATGAGAAATATGTTATAACATTTTAGTTTCGACAATGTTCACAATGAAGAATTAAATTAAGAAATGATGGGGGCTCTTTTACTATCTCTGGTTTACAACTAATGGTAATCATATATAAATAATTTATATTGTTAGAATTGTGAGTTTTTTAAACTGTTTTGGTTTAAGTTATTAAGTACATTAACTATCAGCTTTATTGTACTTTCTTGAATAATCATAACTGAATTAAAACCAAGTAAAATTTAATATTATTTATTCCATTTTTCGTTGACTCCTAGTTAATCACATACAGGAGATAACTTTCCAGGAACAAAATTATGTAATAAGAGTTATTTTACCCATTTTTTATTTAAGCAGAACCCTGTGCGAATACTTGTAATTCAAAAGTTGAACTTACAAAAATATTTTGAAAAGTTTCTATTCACTAAAAATATGAATGTTTAGTGTTTTACGTGGAATAACAGATATTCTGATAATCGGAAAAATATTAATTTTTGAAGAAAAGCTGGTTAAAATGTTGTTCTTCAACAAAAACATAAAAAGGTTGAGAATCATAAATAGTAAACAATCGAATTTCATGAACCACACACATTAATAATACAAATGAGGTGTATTTATTTATTTTTTCCAGTATTAATTTACAAATAACTATTTATAATAAGCCTTAATTCTTAACAATATCAGTAAAAAATGATAATATTTCGGGACAAGATAATGTCAATTCGAAGAAAAAATATTTCAAGGACATACAATCAACGACTACAGAAATTTATTCAATTTTTTCATTATAAATAATGAAGTTGGTATTTACACTCAAATTAAATACCTTGTAAATCTCAAGATACGAATAACTTTGAATGGGAATTATATTATACTAATATAAATATTGCTTTATATACGCAAACTACTTAAATGTTTAAAATACAATAACTAAACATAGTATTTTAGTACTGTATCAAGTAAAAAAATGTATACATAAAATCAAACTTGTATCTTAGTCAGAAGATGCACCCAGTATACTACAAACAAAAATGGTTTTAAAGAAACCATTAGTGTCTTAAAAATGTACACTACCCTCATCATTTCATTATTAAGGGTATCTCTTTTGTAAAAAATTCCTTTGTTTTACCATAGGGTCTTTAGTACATATTTTTCAAGTTACAAAGTGGGAGAATCAATATGGCAACAACACACTTTTCTCACTTGTTGTAAAAAGCTTAATTAAGTTTTCATTATATCTTAATTAATATATAATTTATAAATCACTTGATAAAATTTTAATTTAACCTGGATCATATGTACTTCGTTTGTGTTAATGCGCTGCTGCCGCCAGTAGGGTCCATCATACGATCCCAATTAGTTTGGCCAATAACGAAACCAACGGCTCGCATTTTGTCTTGCTGTTTTCGTTCTTCAAGATCCGCCCATTTCACCTGAAGAAGTAAAGCGCAAAGGTGAAGTTTGTAATGATTTAAAATGATATGTATTTAGACGGTATCAAGACTGAAAATTTACTCAATTAAATATACTTACGCGCTTTTTACCTGAGGTATCTTCTGTATCATAATAATCAGGAACTTGTAAAAATTCTTCCATTGTAGGTTTGGCATCATGTTTTTTAGTCAAACCATCTAGTCTGTCAAGTTTATCTTCAGTTTCCATTTTCTCCCATTTGCTGACTCCCTAAAATATGAAGAATGCGATTTTTTCATTGTGAAGAATAACATTTTTCAAAAACAATTTATGTGTAAAATAAGAATGAAAATTGTACCTCTTCCTCCATGGCATCGTCCTCTTTCTCATCATCCTTAGAAGACGAAGGCTCTTGGTCTTGATCGTTATCTCCTTTAGGTGAATTTTCTTGAACATCCTCCATTTCAACCTGCAGATAAGTTTAAATAAAATTATATTTTTTTATCGAGAATCATTCTTTCTATTTTAAAGTAACTACTATACTACATACGTCTTCAATAGTATGTTCTTGTAGTAACGAAGTTATGTCTAATTTGTGATGATGACTAGGCGTTGGTTCAAAGTAATCAACAATTCTATTGACTTCATCTTCTGATCGATTGTGAATATTTCGTTTCAGGCAAATTTGTATATCCATTTCCATTTCGCAAACGTAAACTTTGAATCCTTTTGTTTTAGCGAAACTCCACAATTCTTCATAGTCAGATATTTTTTCATTGATACTATCCAAGATAATAAAATTGAAATAGCCATCGGTGACATTTTTTTTAAATGCTTTGTTAAGATGATTTACATATTCTGGTTCCATAGCTTCTTCATACTTATATTCCATTTCCTAAAATAACATTACATTATTTATCAATATCATTATTATTCATAATGACTCGAAATTAATTTACTTACATCGATGCCATCTTTCTTTTCATCACCAGATGAATCATCTTTTTCAACAAGGAAATAGTCGTCAATACTCAGTATTCTTGGAGCAGAGCCACCTTCGGCAACTTCTTTATCCTACAAAAACAATTTTTATTATGAATTTTATATAAGATTAGTAAAATTATTTTTACGCAAATTATTTTTTCACGGTACCTTAATTAATTTAGCCACGTAAGATTTACCACTACCCGGTGGGCCTCTGAGAATTATGGCTATTTTTGGAGGTCTGGTCATCCTGCATGGAGGTGCCAGAATATCATTAACCATTGTAATATTTGTTTTTGGTAATTCCATGATTTTTGGTGACACATCTTGATCGTTTTCCTTTTCTTTAATCTCTGCAAGACTAGAATTAAAAAGTTTTATGAAAATTCAAAATTCATAATTCACATTACAATAGAATCTTTTTTTAAATAAGGCGAGTAAATATTCAAAAAATTAGTTATAATATAATAAAAGCTATGGATGCTATTTTTCAGTACAATAATATTTTTTGAAAACATAGAAATGCTAAGAAAGACGTTTAATATACTGTTGGATTTGTTCGAAGCTGGCAGGGGTCGATTATAACCATTGATGTTATCAACTTGGGAAGTTTGTTTAATAATTACTGATGTCAACTCTTTGCTACTATACTTCATTAATAAAATGAGGTTTTACGTATAATATACATTCCTATCATAAAATTAGCTCTGTACCCAATACACGATATTGAGATAGACCCAACATTTTCAAATGAAATTTTAAAATAGTTAGCCCTACACAAATATCAAATTGAAAGTTTTCAAGAAGTCAAGCTAAAATGTATATTTTTGAACACACATTATGAGATATTTACTTAATATTTTTCTTAAAAACTACGTGAATGTTCTTTTGTCTTAATTTTTTTCTCTCTACATTAGCATAGTTTTTCATAAAAATATTAAGTTTAAATATCAGAAAAAAGTGTTCCAATATTTTCGTGTTTGCTTAACTTTAGTATTTTCTCAAAAACTATTTAATTAATCAAACTAAAGATGTTGCTGAATCAGATAACAAAAAAATTATCTAGATAAAATGGCAATTATTTTCAATAGCTGAACAGATTGAGCAATTGTTTTTTTTAGTGGATATTATACTTTTTTTAATTTTTTTGAGTAATCTTTGATTTCTTAAAATATATTTAATTTAAATATTATGAAAAGGTTAACTATTGTAAAGTTGCAATTAAAAATGATCGACATATATGCTTAAATGACACCATCTGTGTGAAGAGCCCTTATAATAAAATTTATTCAATTATTTAATGATTCCCTACATTGAAAACTGATTTTTTGATCATTTGAATTCGCTCGGATTGAAATATTTTCAATTTTTATTAATGCATGTATTTCAGGGGGATTTGAAACCACGGTAAATAAATACCAACATTTTGAAACTCATTATCTGCACAGCATGTATGCGTAACACATTATCTACACACAATATACGCGTAAAAAGCTATATGTCACTTATAGGGCGACAAAAGCTTTCAAGAATATTAATAAAAAAAGTGATAAAAATATGAGGAAGTATATTCAAAATTGCCAATTTATATCCTGACTTTGTTGAACTCTCCCCGCGCATTGTTTCTATCCGATAAAACAGAGCGATGGAAAAAGTATAAGCTTAGGCAATTTCAGCCCTCCACAGGACAGAATCGAGGCATAAGTAGTGTACCTTTAATGAAATTGTAAGTGTTTCCCCCTCAAAAATGTTCATTCAAGTATAATAAAATGTAAAAATTTGAAATAATATTTACACATATAAAAACGTCTTTGAGTTGTACTGACTTCTAGTCCTGATTAAGGATCCAGATATCATTTTTGGGCCAAATATATTACTCCTAACAAACACTTAATTTATTGGGCATAATGTTCATATGTATTTTTAGGAGGTCAAGAAAATTCATCTTTTGACAAACACTTATATGTCCTATATAAAGGTTCCTTTGATGGCGAAATAAGCTTTTTTTTAAGTAAACGGAAAATTTCAATAAGTCGTTTTTGTACCACAAAAAATTAAAATTTTTCATACACTTTTCAACTGGTCAAGTTCGATTGATAAATAATTTAAAGGTATTAAGGAGTTTTAGATACCACATGTTGGATATTCCATGCTTTCTAAATAAAGATTATTATCATCGCACTTAGACAATAACTGTCCACTTTCAATTGATCTTGTAATTATTAATTTAACAATTCTTAGTATTGAATACGCATTTTTACTTTGCAGATGATTGGGAAGGTTATTCAGATAAATTTAATGGTCTGAAAAACTTCATAATTTTCATCTAATTTTTTAGCAAATAAAGTTCCATTGACCAAAAATTTATGCAAGGTAAATATTACTCCATATTTTGCTAAAAATTTAGTGATAAATTATTGAATGCACTATTAAATTTTTCTTAATAGCCTTTACGGCGGTTTATGGGATGGTCGAAATAGGTAAAGCAATTAAAAAATATAAGATTTATTCGTGCTTTTGCGGGTAAAAAGTAACGCGAAACATCTTAATATAATGGAAATAAAACATATGAAGGGCACAATCATATTTCGCAGCTGAACACTCAAATTTTAAAAGGTTCGGTGTAATTTATACTTTTAAAAGTAATGTACCGAGGGGGTAACTAAATTTTGTCGATGGGTAACAAGTCGACAAAGTTAGCGTACAGCCAAAAACTGAATGCGAAAATTGAAAGATAGTAAAAATCAATGATTGGTGGGTGGATCTATTAAAAACTATGAATAGATCAACTCTTCATTACACTTTTTAAAAAAAACTTTTTTAAAAAAACTTGCATCTGTAAAATATAATAACGGGGGATCAGGCTTCTTACAAACATTTTTCATTCATTCATAAATGAGATAAAATAATTTGAAAAATAGGGCCCAGGTGTTTCCTATATTTTTTCTTTTTATAAGACATATTCAAGGAGTTAAGTGTATAGAGTAGAAAGTGTAGTATTAGAGTAATAATGGTATAACATCCTGCCAGCTTGTTCTTCCATAACATTTCTTTGGGTCAATTTTTTATGGTGAAAATGTATCGGGGTAAAAATTGTATTTTCATTTTGTCCTACATGGATAATTTGTAATTGTAAGTTAATAGAAAATTTTTATTCTTGGGATTTTTCGTAGTTGAATTTAAAGTTGGGAAACAGATTCATTCGTAAACTGAACCTTAATTTCTTATCCGAGGTGAAAATTTTGCAAAACGCGATAGTTACAGTGTTATTTTTATGTTACCTGTCGTCACCCTTTTCATGATCATTGAATTTAGTGCCACTGTCTTCTTGTTCTGTAATTATCTCTGTTGAAAAAAAATGATAAAGTTTACTTAATTTAAATTTCTCATTTTGAAAGCTACATATCTCTGCAACATATTTGAAAATGCATGTTAACATTGTAAATTAATGAAAGTGGATAAAAAGTACACACTAAATAATAATGTGTGTCTTGTGCACACGTAGTAAACCAGTGATAAAATAATATAATTTTTTCACACAACTACTCTTTCAGCCACTAATTAAATTATTTAATTACAATCAAAAATTTTAAGAATATTCCTACAAAGTTCCCGAGAACACACGAAAAATATTCAAGTTACGACACAAAAAGAGCAATAACGTGAACATTTATTCAATTCCATCAACAGCTTCGAGGTTTTTAGCATAAAATTTCGATTTCCTTACAAAACAATTGGTGAATTTACCTGGACTGTTTATATTTTCTATCATTATTTCTCCTCCTTCTTTGTTTTCTTTGCTTTCTTTACTTTCACTCTTATCAAGCTTATTTCGGAGATCATTATCAGAACTCTTGTCGCGGGAGCTGCGATCTTTATCTGATTTTTCTTTGGTTCTATCATCTCGATCTTTTTCATGTCTATCTTTGTGTCTATCGTCTCGGTCTTTGTCATGACTTCGATCTTTGTGACGATGATCATCCCTGCTGAAGCGTTCATCTCGATCCTTAAATCTGTCGTCACGGTCCTTGTGTCGCTCACCATCGCGACTTTTGTCTTTATCCCGTTCAGAATTTCTGTAACGATCCTCGCGATCCCTGTCTCTGCCCCGGTCGTAGCGATCATTCTCTCGATATCTATCTTTTTCGCGATTTCGATCTTTCTCGCGTTCCCGGAGTCGATCATTTGGACGTTCATCTCTATCCCTGTCACGGCGATCTTCCCTATCTCTTCGACGATCATCGCGGTCTCTTTCACGTTTTTCCTTGGCTGCTGCATATTTTCTTGGGCCAGGTAAACAAGCCATCCAAGTTTTTCCTAATTTTTGTGTTCTCTCAACCATTTGGTCATTAAATATTCTCAAATTGTGGTCATTTTCTTCCCAACTTTTAAAATCTTGAATAGGATGGTGAATGAAAGGTTTAGCCTTTCCATGACAATAGTCATAAACATGAACAGGTTCTTTAAATTCATAAACTTCAGAATGCCTTTTCTTATGTGCATAATTGATAACTTTTGCAGGGCCTGAAAATTCTTTTGGTGTATCTTGAGCAATACCTCCATGGTTATAATTAAATTGTTTACCAACACAGAAACCATCATCTATGAGTGGTAGAGGTTGTGATCTTTCAGAGGAGCCTATGGTTTTGTCAAAAGTATCTCCTGATTTATCGAAAAGTCCATGTGGTCTGTCAAACAGGCCTACTGGCCTATTTTGGAATCTTTCAGGTTGATTCATCGGTCGATCGAAAAGACATGGAGAATTTAAATTAGCAGGCTTGTCAAATAAGTCTATTGGTCTTTCATGAGGACCAAGAGGTTTATCTACAAAAGGTTTATCCATTAAATTCATTGGTTTTTCAAATGGCTTATCCATCAAACCAATCGGTTTTTCAAATGGTTTGTCCATTAAGCCAATAGGCTTATCAAATGGTTTATCCATCAAGTTTATTGGAGGAGCACCTAATAAACTCATTGGTTTATCAAATGGTCTTTGATCAAATGGATCACTTGGCTTGTCGAATAATCCAAAAGGACCTCCAGGTCTATCAAAAGCATCATCTGGTCTATTGAATGGACCACCTTGTTGATTAAAAGAATCACCAAAGTTTTCAAAAGGAGCCTTTCGAACATTAAATGGTTCAAATGCTGGCTTGTTCACATCACATTCACCTTCTTTACGATTTTTCTTATCTTGTTGACTAAGGCCAATATCCATTGCATTACCAGAAATTGAATCGAATGATCGGAATGAATCAAATGGCTGTTTAGGAAAACCAAAATTTTCCTGGTTTTTGAAATTATTATCTTCGCCAAAACGAACATTGTCAGGCATATTGGCATCAGGTTTTTTTATCAATGGTGGAGGTGTAATTTTTAAACTCAGAAGTGAAGGAATGTTCTTTGACGGACCAGGCTGCGTTTGATGTGATCTGCCTTGATATTGATTGAAACTTCCTTGCTGATTCAAAGATGCATTATCACTAAACACATCATTAGTAAAATTATCCTCTTTTGGATCCACAGGTAATCCTGCTTGATTAATTGTTTCATTTTTATTAGTTACTTCGGTTAATTCAAAAGTTTCACCAACTTTTTGTTGACCATCTTTTTTATTTTTTGTTTCTTCTTCGTTTTTACTTTCTTGAGCAGACAACTTTTCTGATTGATTATTTTTTAGAATCAATCCAATCAGAAAACTGATCATGCCCAGGTAATTTAAAGTTTCCAAGACTGCTCGCACTGGTACCTTCTTTCATTGACTGATTTTCTAAGGCGCTATCTTTCTTTTCAACTTGTTGTTTTTCATCTTCCTGTGATTTTTCATCTGCCAAGTTTTTATTTTCAGAAAAATTTTCTTGGACATTATTTTCATAGTTTCTTTCCCCATCAAACTGGTTCGAATCTTGATTTTCAAATTCATTAAAACTTCTGCCAGCATCGTCGAATCCGCGATTAGTATTAGATCCTCTATTGCCAAAATTATCTGATCCTCTGTTGCCAAAGTTTCCGGGACCTCTGCTTCCAAAATCATTTGGTCCACGGTTTCCAAAGTTGTTGCCAAAATTGTTTGGACCTTGATTATTAAAGTTGTCCCCTCCTTGGTTGTTAAAATTATTCAGCCCTTGGTTATTGAAACCGCCTTGACGCCTATTTCCAAAGTTATCGGAACCTCTGTTGCCGAAATTATCGGATCCCCTATTTCCAAAATTACCTGGACCTTGATTACCAAAATTGTTAGCGCCACGGTTACCGAAATTATTGGGTCCATTATTTCCAAAGTTATTCGGACCTTGATTACGGAAGTTGTTTGGACCTTGACAATCAAAATTTCCTTGACCTTGATTTGAAAAGTTATCGGAACTTCTGTTGTTAAAGTTATTTTGACCACGGTTACCGAAATTATTTGGACCTTGATTATTAAAATTATCCGAACCTCTGTTTCCTAAGTTACTCGGACCACGATTGCCAAAATTATTTGGGCCTTGATTATTAAAATTATCAGATCCTCGATTTCCAAAATTATTTGGACCACGACTACCAAAATTATTAGGACCTTGGTTTCCAAAATTGTTAGGTCCTCTATTATTGAAGTTGTTAGCACCTCGATTACCGAAATTGTTATCAAAGCTTTGTTGATCATTATTGTCATCAAACATATCGTTTTGATCATCATCTTGTGAGTTTTGAGAGTTGTTGCTCCCGAATCTATTACTGAAATTGTCATTTTTGGTAAATCTTGAAAAGTTATCTCTTAATGAACCGACATTTGGTTCACTAAAATTGGTGCTGCTAGGTTTAAAAACATCACCTGCAGCTTTTCTTCTTTCCATAAGACTTCTGACTTCCGGTGGAATATTACGATTATCATTAAAATTGTTATTACTGTTATCATTGTTGCTATTGTAGTTTTGATTATTTCGAGCAGAGTTGAAATTATCTTGTTTATTAAAATTTGTATTTTCATCTGTTCCGTCGGATCTATTATTTTGTTGATTCAAATTTCTCATATTTCTATTTCCTGGCAAATTATCATTTTTATTAGACGGAGGAGGTCTTTGAAATTGATTATTCTGATTTAAATTCTTCTGATCTTTGCTACTAGATCCAGAATCATTCGTTTTTAAATTAGGTGGAGGTACATTTGTGTTGACAATTGGTGGTGGTTGTGTAAATACAGGAGGGGGTTGAGAAAAATTGGGAGGTTGAAATCCTGGAGGTGGTTGAGAAAAGTTGGGTGCTGTTGTTGGAGGAGGAATTGCCGTAGTTGGCATTTGCATTGGAGTTGGTGTCATCGTGTATGGAGTCATGGGCATACCAGTACTCATAACTGGATTATACTGATTCCATTGTGCCCAAGCTTGAGACATATCTGGTTGCATCATGGGTGTCATCGAAACAGATTGTTGAGCCATAGTTGGTGTTTGTACTGGCATTGATGAAGCAATCCCAGTCATTGATGTTACAGATGAAGCTGATGTTTCAGCTTTTGAAGTGAGTCCTAAAGTCTTGCCTATTCCTAAGAGATTATTAATCAATCCTTGATTTTCTGTACTAGAAAGAAGATTCATTATCTTATCACCACCAGTCATATCTTTTTTTTCAGCTTCAGCTTTTGCAGCTGCAGCAATTCTTTCACGTTTACGACGCATTTGTTCACGACGTTCAATCAATTTTTCTCGCCATGATGTCCATTTGGCTTCATATTGCTTGTATTGAGTCTATAAAAATAATAATTTTGAGGTAATAAAATTCCTTTACATACAAAGATCAAATGTAATTACAATACTGTTTATTAAAAGCTATAAAAATATAATTTACCTTATCTGGGTGATTAGCATTTTGAAGCTTCCAAGTATTGAACTTTTCTTCCCATTGCTTAAACTGAGCATCAAATGTTTTTTCTGCGTCACTAAGTTCTTGGTCAGTCTCTTTTAATTTTTTGGCAGCTTCACTTTCTACTTCTGAACTTGCTGACCTTTTTGAACCAGTAGGTGGAGGCTAAAATTATAACAAACGAATGTCAATAGAGCCAATTAATTATTATTAAAGGTAATATCAATATTTATAAAAAATTTTGTTTTATTTTCGAATAATTAATAGTACTATAATTGAAGGACCAAATTTTACTCACTGGAGGAACACTTGTATTGTATCCATATGATGAAGTTGGTGGCAGTGGAGGTTTTTCTTCTTTTGGAGGAGGAGGAGGAGGTTGAGAAGTACTCGCAGGTAGAGGTGGCGGTTGTTGCCCATATTGTTTCATTGTTTCTTGGTACTAAAAAAAATTTATCTGTTATTAAGTATGGTTTATAAAAATAACACTTATTAATAAGAGTGAGTCTTACTTTTTCTCCATACTGTGCTTGCCATTGCTGATACTGTTGTTGCCACTGCTGCCATTGAGCCCAATTTTGCTGTTGAGCTGCAGCCCATTGTTCTGGTGTATAACCACTTGGTGCCTGTTGATAATAGTAATGATACAATTTTGAAGATTATAAATCAAATTTTGATGAAACAAAATTTCTACACCTTTGCATGATTACCAACTAGTAATTTTATGAAGTAATTTTTATTACATAAGTCTAAAAAGACTATTTTTTGTAATGTATTTACAAAAACATGGTAATTTAATATTCATAAAAAACTCAGATTAATAATTAAAATTCATGCACTTGTTTTCAGAGATTTCTATTGAATTTTGAGTAAAAAAAATGCTTAGCGTAATCTTTTAAAATTTCATAATGAATGGCTCTCAACATGAGTTACATTAATAAGTTCTTTTCAAAAAAAGAATGACAGGATTAAAATTAGAATTTCCAAATTTTTTTTTTGGGATTTCTTCTTCATATTCAGTAGAAATCTTGGAAAATATGTTGTAAAACTGCTTATTACTGCTTTGATATCTCCTCAACTCAAATGTTTTCATTTTTGTATTCATTTTAAGATCAACATTTTCATTATATCATTTTTTGTAGTGCAAATGGGCTTCTATAAATCATCTAAGCAATGCTTCAATATAATTGACAATTTATACTTACTGGTTGGTTGTAATATTGCATATAAGCTTGCATAGTTGCCATAGGATCAGTACCGGGTGCGGTATATCCTGTAGGTGGAGGGGGCATAGATGTAGAAACTGTACCAGACGGTACAGACCATTGATTCCAACTTTGCATTTTAATTTTGCCAAATTATTGTAGCTACCAATTTGGTAGGCTACAGCATTTCCTTGGGTATTAAAAGATGCTCCTTCGATTACAGGCTAAATATCATATAGAGGAGAAAATGTTTTTGTTATAGATTATTTAAAAAGAAAGTTTGTGGCATCTGATCTCTAAGTTGTTATTCAGAGATCATAAATCAATAAAATAAAATCTCATAATTATGCTAATCTAATTGTAAATATCTTAAACAATAGTAATTGCAATAATAGTAGTAATAGAGTTAATATAAAATATTTGTTTGAAATAGTATATTCATATAAATAAAAACATTATTTTAAATTTTCTCGTAACTTAATAGTCTAGAAATATATAATTGATAGGGTTCATTCTTAAAGCTACTAAAAACTTTATATTGCAGTCTTGGGAGATATTTTCATTTGAATAAAAACTTGGAAAGATTTTCTTTCAGTTTTCAGGTAAATCATAATAATCATATACAAATAAAGTAAAGAAAAAATAATATTAAATTGTAGTAAATTTATCATATTAGGTATCAATTTGAAGAGGATTTATGAAAAAGATTTATTGATAAAATCAAGATTGAGTTACTTGGTTACTTTCTTCCTAGAAATTGAGCATTTTTCTTATAGATTTATTGTTACTGTCTGAACACTTTGAAGAAAAATTGTAAGGGATTTAATGATAAAAGTAAATTGGTTTAACTATAATTCTGAAATGGCAAAAAAATGTAAACGCAGCAAAATAGAGGATTTGCTTATGCTAGCCTGTTATCATTATGCATTCGAGTGAACCCTATTTCGCTGTACTTATATTTTTTCCTCATTTAAGAATTAGAGTCTAACCATTTTGAATAAAATAATTTTGCTTTCAAAACGGATTTAAAAATTAGCTTGAATTTTTAATCTCTATTTAAACAAAATTATGAATAAGAGTACCATTATTAGAAACAGAATTTTAATCAAACTAGTTGGTGGGTACTGTTAAATTGTCTGTGTGTAGATTTATTGAATGGGACATTGAAAATATTATATCTCAGTAAGTATAAACTATTCAGATTTGAAAATGAAGTTTGATATAATAATATATTTTAATTTGAGTCTTCCAATTATGGATAGATAAATGTACACAGATTTCTAATTCAAATTGAAGATATCTATGCAGATGAAACTTTGAATTATTATAAAAAACATTGAAGTATAGAGTGTTATCAAAAAGTTGATAATAAGCCTAAGTTACTATTAAATATCAATGCTGATAGAATCTTTAGGGGGAGAAAATTTTTTTTCCAAAACAGCTAACTTACTTTTTTGAAAACTATATTTAGAACCCTTTCATGTTTTTTTGATATAAAAAAAAAAGAAAATTTATGTTGGATTTCCTTGAGAATATGGATAATAGTGATGGTCTTGTGTGATATCACTTTCATATATTGAACGATTGTAACCTCAACTTAAGCATAAGAAAAATTTATGCTACTTCTATATAAGCTCAAGTAAACAATTTCATTCTAATTTGTTTGAAGTTAATAATGACACTCAATCGAGTATACTTAGAAGCAGTAAAAATGTATCTTATGCTTAGACTGAGGTTCTATTCGTGGTCAATGATAAATTAATAAAAATGAAATATCATGAAATTCAATCAATTTACTATTACAAATTTTATCTTATAAACTAAGACATCAATTAAAAAATCAATTATGCCCAATATGCTGAGGGTCTGTGGTAAATCTAACATTTGCATACATTATTTTTCATATCAAAGAGCAATAAAGGCTTCTAAATGTAGTTTCAGAAAAGGTAAATATAGCTGTTGGGAAAATTTGTTTGGTTACTTATTGCAGTTAATTGTCCTGATCAGGTATTTAAGACACCTATGTAACCTTGAGTAGAATCAATGCTTCTTTTTTATACAGTTTTGCAATGGTTGCAAAACAATGATAATCAATGAGGCTGAACTTCAATTTGAACAAGCATAGAAGAACAGTGACTAACATTGCAAACTAAATATTTAGTAATATTATGATTACATTTCACATACATAGAGGTTGTAAAACATTCAATTCCATAAGAATGAACAATAGTATTGATTGAAATGCATAATTAATGATTTTACCCTACAAACCTAAATTTTAAGGGACAAGAATTTTCATAACAGTTGAAAATGGCTGCACACACCAAGTATATGCAAGTTCTATTTATGACAAATAAGTATGTAGGAATAAACACATTTGTTTAAAAATGCTCCTTACTGATCAAGTTCATAATGAAATGGGTTCTATTTACTAAAGAAACGTTGTCAATACTATAAAGTGATAAAATCATGTTCATACATGTGTTATTCCGCTCGAAATTTTTGATGTTGACAAGAGAAAGTAAAAGAATTTACAAGTTTCGTGCAAAGTGCACTGACACCAAAATCTTGTCTGAACAAAATGGGTTCATTTTAACATAATAATAATAAAAACAAAAAAAAATCACTGATAATCATAACAATAACAGGACACGGCTTTGCATTGCAGCGCAAGCCTTAGTGACTTAATTGTGCATTTAAGGGAACTAATATTGTCGAAAGCATAATTTCTAAATATTCATAATCATATATAATACATAAATATCCATAGGCATATATAGCTTGAATATTTCGTTGAGGGCAAATAGTGTACAAAAAATGTGCAGTGTTATGAGCAGATAAGTTTACACTAGGTACTCACACATGAAATGAAGCTCGGCAAAATCAATGGAGAGACGGGATAGTCCCCAATATAAACTGGTGTGCGCGTGCTTGTAATGTATATATATCAACGGTGCGTGCGGAATTCTTTCTTCAGATGAAGCCTCGGCGTCTGCAGCACGACAGCGACGATACGAAAAATAAACCAACAGATTTCACTCGATGCACTTGTTACAGCGTAGACGGCTCAGCCATCCCTCGCGGGACTGTTTAACGAGAGCAATGTTATTTGTTATTCAATACGAAAACGCGACAACACGAAGCGAGCTAGTGATAGTCGTTGTGTAGCAGCAGCAGGGCTGGCTCGGGCTCGGCTGGGGCTGGCTGTACGCGAAACGCGATTGTATCGGACACGCACACAGAGTGCGCAAGCCAAAGATCCGCACATTAATGTTGCATTTCGTAATGCTTCTGGCCTGGCTGCGTCAAAGCGCCTCTACCAGCTATTCGTGACGATCATAACGCAGTATATGTAACATCATGGCGCGTAAATCAAACCCTCGAGCGAAAAGCACAGCGCCAAGTAAAACAACCTCGCACTTACGTACTCCCAGCTTCTCGCTACTTGAATGGCTGAATATGCATAAACCTTTGTTCCGGCTGATATCTGTGTTTTATATTAAAGTAGTCGATCGTGAATTTTTCGATTTCATTTGAATGAAACCCTAGAACGCGGAAGATTACCGGAACTGATAATTCGTCAAGATATCTCAGTCGAAGAAATATTATCCTCTCTCAAATATATTGCCTACCGTTTTATTACGCACTACAAATATTTCTATAATTTCCATAAAAAACTTAATCGGGTTTATCGAGCTCTAGCAACAATCACGTTTAACCCGTTGTGGTCACACCTCCAAATAATAACGTAGTGGTCATATGGGGTCAGCGTGACCCCACGCGGAAAAACCTCCGCCATTTCCCTCCCGTTTATTGGATCGACTTAAAAATTGGTTTGGAGATAGTTTATAACTACCTCTTTGAGAGAAAACAGTTATTTGACCTCTTTATAATTTTTTTAATAATGAAAATGTTGAATGAACTTTTTTTTTCGAAATTTTGGGTTTTTTCACTAAAAAGGTCATAAAACATTCAATTTTTGAGATACAGCGGGTATGTTCCGGGGCTGTACTCTTGATAATATATACTTTTAAGAAAAATACAACTTATAATGATCGGCCGAAAAAAGTATATTTATTTTGAAGATTGAAGTAGGCCGTTTTGACGAAATTTTGAAACATGAAGAGGATAAGCATTATCATAAAATATAACACTAAAAAACATTTTTTATAGAACATTTATTTACTATACGAATAAAAAAAGATAAAATTAAAAAAAAAATCACTCCATACCAGCACAATCAGTGCACATAAACGCGCGATGCTCATCGCACATAGGCCGAAGGCATGATGGACATTGCATTTTCGTTTTTTTGTCCTTATCGCGTTTGCACAACAGACATCTTTTTCTTTTGGCAAGCTCGTACCTTTCTTCGGTGGATGATTCACCTATTTTTAGTTCGAGGATCGAAGCGATACCAAATTTTATTTGCGATTGTAGAGTACTATTGGCGTAGCGGTTTTGTAAGTGTGGCGTGACTAAATAACGTGAAAGCTCGTCCAGGGTTTGTTTGGCTGTTATGCGGGACTGACTACCTGCATTAATTTTCTGACACGTAAATAAAATGCGATCCAAGACAAGGAAGGCATTCCCCCAGATCAGCAGCGTTTGATCTTTGCTGGTAAACAGCTGGAAGATGGACGCACACTGTCGACTACAACATCCAGAAAGAATCCACCCTCCATCTGTACTGCGTCTGCGTGGAGGTATGCAGATCTTTGTCAAGACATTGACAGGAAAGACCATCACTTTGGAAGTGGAAGCTTCCGACACCATTGAAAATGTCAAGGCCAAGATCCAAGACAAAGAAGGCATTCCTCCAGACCAGCAGCGTCTTATCTTTGCTGGTAAACAGCTGGAAGATGGTCGTACACCTTCTGATTATAACATCCAGAAAGAATCAACCCTTCACTTGGTTCTGCGTCTGCGCGGAGGTATGCAGATCTTTGTCAAGACATTGACAGAAAGACCATCACCTTGGAAGTGAAGCTTCCGACACTATTGAAAATGTCAAGGCCAAGATCCAAGACAAAGAAGGTATCCTCCAGATCAGCAGCGTCTTATCTTTCCTAAGTATGGAATCGCAAACATTAAATATGATGTTGATGGATCATTGAGCGAGAAAAGTTTCAAGCCGTATTTGTCAGGTTTGGACTTGATGTACATCCTAAACTTGCATCTTCCACGAAAGCCAAGAAGTATTTCGTCTACAGTACAATCACGGCTTGCTTGATAACAATTCGTGCAATTGGAAATAAAAATGTCCCAAATTTCACGAATTGCTCCAAATCTATCGTCCTCGTCTCTCTTACTTTTATCGTCAAATCGGAGACAGACGGACAAAAGCATAAATCTAGATCGAGGCATTACACAACGATAAAAACTTATGCCTATTTGCGAACTCCACAAATCATGTGTATTCACGTTCGCTGATTTCCAAGCTCCACTAAAATAAAATATGCCTAAAAAGGCTCTTAATTCTTCTTCATCGGTATGGTGGTGGTACGTTTGAAGTTCTTTATTTTCTTTGATCATGTTGGCGCAATGTTCTTCAATTTGGTTGTTGGTGTGCTCAACAATAATCTTGATTATATTTGGAGTAAATAAAACATCCCAGAATTCATATTTTGTAACTGAGCGGCTGGGCCAGCCGGTCCTGCCACATAAACACGATTTACATCGCTCAGTCGATCTATTGAAACAAAATAAAAAAAACAATTATAAAATAAATCTCAATTATAAAAGAATAAGAGAAATTATATTGTATCATATTCATTCTACGTAGGCACGCTCGTGCTATGCTGTGTACAACGTAATATAGATGTATATATAGACCAATTCCCCCTTCATATTTCACGTACGCACGTACGCACTACACACGTACACAAGCATACCTATGTAGTATGAATGAGATGAGTGAAAGTGTATGTATACGCGTGAAATTTATACACGCGCGCGCATGTGTTTGAGTGTGTACCTGACAGCCGCTCTCGAATTTTTGAATTCCAAACGTAACCGTTTTTTCCTCGGAGCTTGGATACGGGCCGTCCACGTGCAGAAGATTGGAGAAGGCGCTCTTGCAGCGACGCTTCCTCGAGATCATTTGCCATTTCATCGTCAGAATAATCTTCAACGCTGCCACCATCATAGTCTGACTGTTCTGACTCCTCGGAAACAATGTCTTCTGTTTCAGAGGCTTCACAATCGAAAATTTCTTCTTCTTCATCCTGCTTAACGAGCGAACTAATAACGGGTCGATTCCGAAGATTATATGCCATCTGGACATTTTTTGAACGTTTTTTGGACATAGTTAAAATCATTCTCAATGTCAAGAAAAAAATTATGATCGCGAACACTTATACTCACGTTCTTAAAGATCACTTTAATACAAAATTTAATGAAATTTATTCTAAAATTTTCTTCAAAAATTTGATCACTCTGGTCACATGGGGTCTGAGAGACCCCACAAAAAAACACGACCTACTTCAATGAAATCTACAACACGAATGAAAAATATCGACCGTTCCCGCGCCATGGGTATATGTAGAGAAAGGTTGTACCAAAAACATACAGCGCCACCAGTTTGGTTTGACCAGATACTTTCAAGATATTTCATCTCAAACTTTGTCTGGGGTCATCTAGACCCCCAGTGACCACAACGGGTTAAAATATGAAACTTTGAATTTTGAAACAACGTTTCTTAATGACGAGAAAACATTAATTATTATAATCAATATGTAATTAAATTTATTCAAGGTAGGATATCCTATTGAATTTGATTGACTGCAGATATCATAAACTCGCATTAAGATTGTCGATCAAATCAAATCAGAAAAAATTTGATTGGGAAAACAAATTATCATCTTAATATTCAAGTGAAATAATGTTATATACATAAATATTTAAAAAAATATTCGTCTATAATTTGATATTAATAAATATATAGAAATATATGAGTTGAAAAATAAAAAATAGTTAATTTGACTTTGTGTACTTACCTTTGTTCCACTTGCATTTCATCGTCTATACCACTGACAGTTATAAAAAAAATTTTCACAAGAGAATGTGAAAAGATGTAATTCATTTGGAACAGAAAAAATTAAGAATAAGTTTTTAGTAAAGAATATTTTATACATTCAGTACATAATTTCCAACCACTTTTCATATAAACAGTAACATGTTTTCAGTGATACTTATTTTAAAAAAAAACTATGCACTTCTTTTCAAAATGAAATTTTATCACAACAACATTATTATAAAAAAAATCATATAAAAACTAATGCCTTGTCAATTGAATTTATTTGACATGTTGTGGAAAAATTAAAAAATCAAAGTTAATTTTTCTTTATCGAAGAATTTATTAGTCCTTAATAATATTACTGTATAATCAACGAATGCTACATAAAAAAACAATAACTTCAGGATCAAATTGTTAAATGGTATGATGTATCCATGTACAATCACGCTGAGTAATAGAAGTGAATTATATGGTGGGGCCACAATGATAATCCTTCATTTAATATAAATAAAATAAAAGAAAGAGAGACATCTCCACAAATAAAATGGGATAATGCAACTGTCGACGTACATTACAATATTCTCTTCTTGTTTAGCCACTTTTTTATCCTACACATAAGTTTGACGAATTTATACTACAAATTTTTGTTTTTATATTAACAGTTTATTATTTTTTACCTCGCTTTTTGTTCTTTATTATAATCATTATAGTAAAGAACAGTTTATGGACTATCAAAATCAATTCTGTACATTCACACTCTCAGAATTTGTCACCCTTAAGAATCGTTACATTATATTTAATTTCCGCCCTAAAACGGAAATGGCCCTAAATGCATCGGATGGACCATGCTCGTAAGCGCACACTAATTCATCTTACACACAAATAATTGAATTCGCAACAGAGAGATACAGATACAAAAATTTGTCGATTGCCGTGATTAGGTCCTTGCAAGAACTTCGGTTGTTATCGTGGTGAGTCGTGTTTGACTGTCCAACTATCGAATCCCATAGCCTGACCCGCTTCTACGACCAGCAGAATTTATTAAAAAATTTGCCTTATTTTTTCAAATAGACTAACAGTTTGACTACCAGATTATCATGGTGATGATGCGTTGTGCTTTTTTGCCTTCCTTTGTCAATTCTTCGCTACCCGGTTGTTCCACGTAATTTTATACATATAATATAGCGTCTGGACATAATCGTTTTAAATATGCAAATATACATGCTGATTTTATTGAGAATTCAATAAGACTTTGATAACAATCTTAAATACACTCCATTCATTAAATTTTTCATACAATTAAAATGATATAATTTCTCAATTAATACTAAATGATACATACAAGTTCTAACGATGCGCGACCTAACACTGAACGTCTCTCTTTCTATAAAAAACCATGTGTTTATATATAATCATGTTATATACTTTATTTACTTTTAGTCATCCTTTACTTCAGTTTACTCAATGAACTGCAGAAAATCACTTGGCAGAACACACTACAAATGAGACAGTCTGATCGAGTTTTTTTTACTCAGTGTAGGTTTATACGAGTGACAATTACTATAGCATGATGAATGCGTAATACATATCACACCGTCAAATTTTTTTATTAATTTATTATTTTTTATCTTTTTGGCTAACTTTTCGTACTTGAAGGGATTCGTACTTGCATATTCATGTATTAAATAGAACTTAGGTTTATACAAAAATTATATAATTCGTAGTATAATAATAGCAATTATAATGTAATGCGATTACAACGATTGTAATAAAACAATCGACATAACAAAAGATTAAATGAAAGTTAAGCAATTTTTTACACTTGTATTATATTCATTAGATTTAATGTATTATCATTAACGATATTATTTATTTTTTGTTGTATCCTTAGTATTATAGACGCAAATCGGCGTTGGCTGGTAGACCAAAAACTTTGACGCAGTACTAGATACACTTGAATTTTTCTATAACACTTTCGTCTTTTATTTTTTTTTTCGAGTTCGGCATATGTAATTAATAGCAGTAGTAGAAGTAGTACAATGTATTTTTGGACATTTGTTCTTTGAACTCTTCACTCTCAGTTGAAATGCGTTTATTACCTTTCGTCGATCAAGAGCTCAGCGTGCACATCTTCAATTACTTGACTTTTGTTTCATTTTTAATTTCTTGTTTTTTTTTTTTTTTATACATACTTACGATACTTAAATAGTGTATTATAGACACGTTCGGCTTAATTTTTCTGTCCCGTGCAACCCTTCATTTTACGTTTTCTCGCAGGCTTGTTGCTGTCACAAAATTGGCGATTTAATATTTGCGTATATTCCGCCTTGCAAGTGCGCCTTTAACGCGTTCCTGCAACACAGCAAAAAAATGGATCGTCATTGAAAATGGATATAAATAAATATGCGCGCGCTGCCTTTGACCACGTTAATAATGTGTTGAAATGTATGGCTAACTGATTAACAAAGATCAGAACTGATGCAAACGTAAGTCAAGAAAAACTAAATATAATTATGAACTTGCTTTGGTATCAACGATAAGATTTTGTCGATAAGTGTTGCCACATTCTATCGACGCACTCTTAATATTTTAATCTATACAACATATACATTTAAAATTTCACTAATCCATTTTTATGCGTGAAACTGAAAGAAAGAGATCACGATGATTATTTTGTTAACATTCCAAAGTTGAAAAAAAAGGATTATGTAATCCATAGACACAAAGTAACTTTATATAATTACTCATAAAGCATTTAACCGTTTTGATGAATTCAAAACTTATTTACTTAGAATAATACTTACACATGATGAATTAATATATTTTAAAGCGAATTTCAATATTTGAGTTCTCAAAAATAAAACATTTTCGATATATTTTCTATTTAATCTATTTATTGGTAAGTAGAAAACTAATAATAATTACAAAAACAACTTTAAAAACATTAATTTTTCTCTCTATTGTTAAAACCAGTTCTGATCTTATGAAAAACTTAATTTTTTGGGTGACAAAAAAAAAGGAAATAGTTGATGTACATTATAAATTAATACAACTTTATTATTGTACATGTTGCATCTGTTCTTACTTCTGTCAGTTTTGAATGCACTTAAAATAAATTTAATAATAAAAAATGCGATTCCAAAAGAAAATGAAACTGACCACTAGAAATGCATTCATATAAGACACTATAGTCAATATCAAAAAAATCAATTAATTCGCTACTTTTTTACATGTTGATCAGAGTGATATAACAGATTTTTTATACCGCATATAAATATCTCCATATCATATGTCTATATATTCAAGAACTGTGTACATTAGTCTTCTAAAGTTGGTACTGGAGAGAAATTTCTCTCAAAATTCGAAAGTAATAAGCATTTTTAGAACACCGCTATTCTTTATCGGACTAATGTAATAAGCATCATTAAGTCTTCGGTTCTCTGTATCATTTATTTCAAAAACTGGAACTTTTTCTTCAAATCTCAAACAAATTTTTAATTAGCTAAATTATTATTAGCCGAAATTTAATAAGCCAGTTTATTTTTTAATGTTTAACGAATATTCAGGCTTCACTTCCGGATTGTCAGCGGCTTCTATCCAGTCGACTACCCTCACGTAAGCTGATGGTTTTTCGTTAAGTTTGGCAACTTGATTTCCTTTTCCTTTAATGGAAAATTGAACAATAAGATATGGTTTGTTAATGAAAAGTTAGTTTTGAAATCAGAATTAAATGCAAATTTCGGTCATCACTAGAAAGAAGAAAACAGGTTTTCACTCTGAATTGATGAATGTGTTAAATTTGAAATGATTCGTAAATATTTTTCTCATAACAGCGGCCCAAAAGCGACAAATTTCTTTCCGCTGATCGGGCCACTGGGAATGAAAAATCGTATACAGGCCTGGGCCGCGAAAATAGAAAGCCTTAGTGCACATGCTCATCGGTTTCAACCGCTAATTACGCGTGCCCTGGGACTTTTTTTCGCGGCCTAGGACTGTAATATACTAATTCTTGTCCTGTAATATTGCAATGGAAAAAATCTCGAAAGTAATTCAGTAAGGCATTGGAACCAAGATGTGAAAGTGTTTCACACGACCTAAAAAATATGATGGCGCCTGAAGCTCAACATATGTTGGAAAATGTTTCTTTTTTGAAAGCCTAGTACTAATAAAATTTCATTTTCCTGGTTGTACAAAAAGTGTTAATTGTCAAAATCTTATGAAAATGAAACTTTTGATGCAGGTGAAAAAATTCATCGGATTGATTTGTGTTTATAGGAATAGTTTCCATTACTTTAGGCAAATTATAATATCATTTGAATTATTTAAATAGTATGAGCATGCGTTAAGCGGATTCATTTCTCACGTAGTATTTATAATTCAAGAAAAATATTATCAAGCTAGTTTCAATGTGATGCATGTAACCTTAAAATATTAAAAAAGAATAATAATACATTTAAGAAAATATGTCCTATATTGTTTTTAGAACGAATCATATAAATGAAAAATAAAAATAAAAGAAATTTGATTTAAGCAAATTTATTACATTATAAAATTTACAAATTATCCGTATTGTAAATATTACAAAAAAGTGCAGCAAATATTATTCCCAACATGAAATAAAAAACTTAAAAGCCTAAAAGTAATAAATTATTTAAATGATTTTACGAAATTGCATGTAAAATGATGTAGAAGCAAAATTTTGATCTTTCACAACAAGATCTTGAAGAAGGAAGGTCGAAACAATCTTAATTAAATGAAATTATGATACACGTTATTAATTATTATAAAACTTAATATGTTGAAATAAAGAGCTAAATATTTACGATAAGAAATGAATCCAAGTATTTTCATCAACAAGTGTGATAAAAGAACGACTAATGTTATAAGAGGCAACATTCAAGTCTATTAATGTTACAGGATGAAAACAAAAATTTGACAGAAAAAAGACAACCTACTTAGTCCAACACAAAGTACAAACAGAAAATAAAGTACTGGAGTTATATTCAATCATATCTTATGATCATGACAAGTCAAATTTTTTTGAAATTACTTGAACTACTATCTATTTTTGCACGTAAATTTACCATGATATTGCAAGCATAAAAACTAAGGTAATGCAACATTCTATTTACATAATCAAACATGGTAAATCCAATTGTGTATGATTTTTTTAAGTATGAAATACTTAACTACGAGAAAATATATTGATTTTTCTTTAACTAGACTAAGTTAAAAGTGGATCACGAAAAAATTTTCTTTTCAAGAAATTGAAAAAATATTTTTAGTTTTCTCTGTGAGACTATTTCCAAGTTACCGCACAATTTATATGCATCTATATAGGCAGCCAATGAATTGTTTTAACAAGTTCGCGGGCACATGTTTCCATGTGATTTGCATATAAGAATTAATATATTTACGTGAATCAAGTTAATTTATCAAGAAATATTTGATAATTATTTTGAATTTTCAAAGAAATAATCGATATCGAGTATAAGAATGTATTAATAAATTGGAATAAAGCAAAACTTAAAAGTCGCCGTGCTTCAATAAGAAAATCTAAGTCTTGATTTGAAACCATTTATATTCATATTCGATTCGAATTGAAACCAGACTATTTATAACGATCAACGAAACTTAAAAGTTAGGTTGAAATTATCTTTGAAAATTCAAATGTGAGTGGGGTGAGTGTGCATGCGTGCGTGCAATTATTAACGTGCTACACGAGGTATGAGCCAGTCTTCTTCATGAGCACCTGATTGAGCTGCCGCTTGAGCGGGTGCCTGGCTTTGTCCGGCGCCTTGCCCTTGCGTTAACTGCGATTGTCCAGGTCCAGGCGTGGCCGCACCCAAACCATTATTGATGTTCACTGCGACCTTTTGTTTCAACATCGTCCAATCGAACGTGTAGTCGTATTGATAATTTAGCGTACGGAAGAGTATGCGGAACAGTTGGCGAAGATACATGTAATCAGGACCTTCTTCAAAACGTAAGCCTCTGCAATAGTTCAGGTACATTGAGAACTCGGCAGGGAAGCCCTAGATGAACAAAAAAATGGTTTAATTATAATAAAGTTATAGATATTTTATCATGAGAGATTGTAATGGTTAAATCAAAGTAAAATATTTAATGGTTAATGGTCAATGAACTGGATTTAAATTTCAAATATTTTTAAAGCAAAGCTTATTTATTGCTCTTTGATAAAAGTATTAAATTTATTATATCATTCAAAATTCTTTTTACACATACCTTACACAAAACTTCAACGGGAGTGGACATTTTTTTCTCGCTAATTTTTTCATACTTCTGTTTTTTTGTAGCAGCTTTAAGACCTTGCCAAGGTAATGATCCCCGATTGAAATACATGAGCACATAGCCGAGTGATTCCATATCGTCTCTGCGGCTCTGCTCAATGCCCAGATGAGCATTAATTGAGGCATACCTAGCTGTACCTGTTAAGTTTTTGTCTTCACGATACGATATGTGCATTCTTGTACGGCTGTCGCGGAACTTTTTGGCCAAACCAAAATCGATGAGGAATAGCTAAAATTGATAATTGCATGATAAAAATGTTTAAAATATTTCAAAATCAATTTAAAAGCCAATAAACAAAGGAAATTAACAATAGATGAAGCTAATTATAATTACTGTCGCATAAATTAAATTATATTTGTACCTTATTGCAGTGGCGACCAATGCCCATTAGGAAGTTGTCAGGCTTGATGTCTCTGTGAATGAAGTGTTTGCAATGAACAAATTCAATTCTGCCAATCATTTGATCAGCCAACATCAGTACTGTTTTTATTGTAAATTTCCGTGAACAATATGTGAATAAGTCTTCCAACGAAGGACCTAAAAGATCCATTACAAGCACATTGAACTCTCTTTCAACTCCATACCTAGAAGAAATGATATTTTTGTATTAAATTAAAAAGTTTGCAACAATTTGTTATAAGTAATTTAACTTCACACTTTTAATACTTATTTTAACACTTTTGAACTCACCAGCGTATGTGGGGTATTCCAACTCCTCCATGTAGGATCTTATATAATTTTGACTCATACATTAATTGTGGATGACGGGCCCTGACATTTTCCAATTTGATAGCAACTTCCTACAATATTAAAAATTATATTTTACTTTAGTTTTTGGTATAACATACTTCAAATGTTAAATATGAAATTGATACACTAGTGTTATTTGAAATATTAGTTTATAGAATTTTCATAGAGTTAAAATATGAATTGCTATATTTAAATATTTGTTGAATCTAAAGTTAAATAGTTATAAATAGTTAGATGATTAGTTATGAATAAATAGAATTAATCAAAAGGTAGTGGTACAGCAAAAAAAAATTATAAAATAAGGTATAAATTTTCTAGTAAAACTAAACAAATAATAGAGTTTATCATAATAATCTATCATATTAGATTTTTAATTTAATCTTTAAAATGTTGTACTTGTTTACAATTCAATATTTATAAATTTGTATCAATGTGATTAGAGCAATCCATTAAATGAGTTTATCAAGTATTTATGCAACCCTTCTGCTTTTCTCAAAATGTATAGTCTCCTATGGCCCACGCGATTTTCTCACCTCCTGAACCTTGGCCTATTTAACTATAGCTTTCCCAGGCACAGATAGGAAATATGCACATGATATTGCGTGAGAGCATATTTCTTCTGTATTAATTCGCGAAAAGTTGCAGATTACGTCCAAGATTTAAAATGAGAAATGAAACGGAACATCGTGTTTGGAAGGAAAATCATCGTTAGAAGGGAAACATCAATAGAAAGGAAGGGAAGGGTACAATGAATTTCGAAACGTCAGAATCATAATCGTTGCGATGGCATATAAAACGTCAATGGCGATGGTTCATCCATTTGGATCGTTCAAGGTTCATGCAGAAAGAAAAAGAAAGGAAACTGACGCTGTTGAGCGCAGTGCAAAAAATTCAGCATGAGACTTTGGCTTTTTCGCCGCCATGTTTTCGACTATAGGTACACATTGCTCTCTTCTTGTCGCACGCGAAGCATCTATATCTATAGAGGTGTAAATTCGCGCATACATATGTCTTGGTGCGTGTCTGTGTGAGGTGCGCGCTTAGATGTCTGTGTGCGATTTGTCGAAACAGCTCTCAGCGGCTGATGCTCTCGAAAGGTTACAAGGAAAATTCGCGAGATCCGTGGAATCGAGTCGGGAAACAAACGGAAACGTTGAGAATTGAAGGCATCGAATGAAGTAAAACGGAACCTTTGCGAATCGAGGTTATTACGCGCGTTGCTCAAACACATAATGGAGGACAGAGAGCGAGTGAGCGAGTGTGCGAGCGAGATAGAAAGAAAGAGAGAGAGAGAGAGAGAGAGAAAGAGAGAGAGAGAGAGAGAAAGAGAGAGAGAGAGAGAGAGAGAGAAAGAGAGAGAGCGAAATCAGCTCACCTCGCCATTGGACACGTTGATGCCTAGGTAGATATCTCCGAAACTACCCGAGCCAATTTTTCTCATCAATCGGTATTTGCCACCGACGATGAACTCGGTTTTATTCACAATTCCTATGATCGACATGGCTGATGATGTGCCGCCCTGCTGTTGTTGCTGCTGCTGCTGTTGCTGCCGCACGCTCGCTACTGCTGCTGCGTTAGCTCGTTGGTCGGCGGCCGTCGTCGGTGATGAAGCTCGTTGCCACTCGCGTATGCTCCTTTCCAGGTTCGGTGGCAGAGCCACTTTATCTTCTTTACTGTGATCCACGTTTGTCGACGAACACTCGAACCACGGCTATCTGCCACTCATCTATTCGCGAACATCGACGACCACAGTTGGCTCGTGACGATCGTCCTGCTGCTGCTGCTGCTGCACGGTCTCGTACGCGGGCCGAGAGCCGTCGTTGCGTTTTTTTTCTAAAGACGTGGCGCGGCTCGGGGGCCTTTGTTTAACACAATTCCGCCTGCGATGCAGCCGTTGCGACGGAAGATAACGACGGCTATTTCTCAAGTGCTATCGCGATTCGCGAGGCAGTCTCACACGCACATTAAAACGATGCACGCACAGCATATACTCGATATTTATCGAAAAAATGAAATAACTAAAATGAGCAGCAGTTGCAGTTGGAGCCAGCGGCAGACATGCGATCGACGCCTCGACGGATAACGAATCGCAGCGTATATAGCATGTATAACATACGAGTGCCTCGAGCTATGAGTCAGGCGAGGATTCGGACGACGTTTTTCCAGCCCAGTTGGCTCATAGGCGTATTTGCGTGTCCGCAGAATCGAGAGATGTCTTCCTTAGGCACAGCACGACGCACTGATCTCACTGCTGCTATGCCGTTGCTCGCGATGCCGCGCGTGTTGTCTTGTCCGACTGTCTACACTGTACTGTGTGCCAACGCACATACGCCACTGCCAATATATAATTCGGAAACTCTCTTCGTCGCGCATACACACACAAACACACGATCGCATATATATATATGTATATAGGCAGCGCGGTTTATATATATATTTTGCGATATACGCGCTATATAAGCCCAAAGCAGCAGCAGCGATGTGATTCCCGTGTTAGCTCTCTCTCTCTCTCGTATAAACTGGCCTGCCGTGAGGCGCGATCTTCGAGCTCTCTAGCTGCCAAAGCGATTTGTGACTTGGTAATATTACTCTCTTGTTTTTGTGTGTAAATATCCAGTGTATACACACACACACACACACTTGAGCGGGGCGCGACGTAATAAATGTATCTACTATGTGTTCGTAGTATCACACTAGCTTCTGTGTATCTACTACTTAAGAGCTTCGCGCGATTCGATGACGATGATCGGGAGAGTCGGGGGGGGGAAAAAAAAGTAAATAATCGTGCTTATATTGTGTGTCTTTTGTTGCTTATCGTTGGGAAACGAGCGAGGAGCGAGGAGAGAGCTGGCTGGTCTCTCACTGCTGCCCGACGTGCAGCATATGCTCGATCGCAATATACGGACGTCGGAGACGAGCGAGATCAACCGACCCACACGTAGAAATATACATACACACACACACATTCGCACGCGAGCCACGACACGACAGGCAGGCAGGCGCGCACGCACACAGATACAACTGCTCGAGCGTCAAGTGTGTGTTGTGTGTGTGTGTGTGTGTGTCTGACTGTGTGGTGTGGTAAGGTGCTTGTGTGCACGTACGCATATAAACATTAACAGCGCACACCGACACACACACACACACACACAGCTCCGATGTATACTCTGTGTACGATGTCGGACGCATATAGCCCGTCTCTTTCCAATGCACGGCCGACTCCGCGCCCCGTTGCTAATACGCTTATTGTCTCGAAAAACCCGTCGTTGCTGGCTTTGCTGCTGCTGTTGCTGCGCTGAGTCGCGAGCATACGACTCAAACGACGAGTTGCACGAAATCGCTGCTCCCTACTGCGCGCGCGCGCGAAACAAAGATAGACAAACTGGATTTTCATCGTCTTCCTCTCTCTCTCTCTCTCTCTCCTTCGCAATCTAGAGTTCAGTCTTCACTCTTGCTCTCTCGGTTTTAGTTTATAATACTTGCGGCTGGCGAACTCTTATGTATATACGCTCCACGGACTGCAATTCAGCCTCTCGAGTCTCGCCTGCACTCGACTCACGATGCACACTTTCGTGCACCCACCTTTTTTCATTTTCTTCTACCCTCTTTTTTCATTTTTTTCATGGATTTTACTATTTTTATCCCTATTCCCATCTCTTTCATTCTCCACTTGATTATTTTTATCATGTTTGCAGTTGGATCGTGTTTCTCATTTTCCTGATCTACTCTATGGCTGGCCTCAACAGGTCAGCATCGTTTCATCAATTTTCAACCATTGAAAAAATCCTTTACGGAAAGATGATGTATTTTGTCGAATTGAACGTATCGAGAGCCATTTTACGAGATTCTCGCTCGTAATAACGCGTCATTATGGAGTCTATAATCTGTTTTAGTGTGACCGTAACGGGACTTTTAACAGAAAACCCTCGCACGCATGAACATATACAGCAGCAGCAGACTTTCTATATAGGCGAGCTATAGGCAGCAATATGAGTCAACGCTACAGTATGCAATGTGTGTACTTTTGGTGCGCGCGAGTAAGTACGAACTCGCAACTCGCTGCTGCTGCTGCTACTGCCGTTGCTTCTCCGTCTTTGTTTGACTCGCTGGTTGCCACGATGACGTGCGCGCGAGGCGAGTTGTATATACATAATGCGTCGACGATTGAAGGTGCATTTATATATATATAAATACACACGCGCATGCATCGTCGGGCCACAGGCAGGCAGGCGGGCAGCAGCTGGTGTTTCGCCACACGCACGCACTCACACGGGCGCGCACCTTTGCGAAGCCCGTGTCAGTGCGATGTAACGCATATAGCGCGATTATATGGCTCTACCTACACACTCGACTTGACACATCGGAGCAGCGTCGACGTTGTAGGTATATGTAATGCGGACCTGCAGAAAAGAACGAGAGCGAGCTCGGAGCCGCAAGTTTCACATTTAACTTTATCTATAACGTTGCACGCTCGCAGACGTGTGCGTATTTATGCACATTACACGATATCCTATATAATATGTTCAACCGAGCTCGCGCTCGTTCGCCGTCGTGCGCACACAAAGTGCAAATGAAAAATATAATCTCTGGACTGCTGCTATATACTGTTGCTGCTCCGGGAGCTCCAATTAGCAGATGCGAAAAAGCCTGTATCGGCATTTTTTTTCTTTTCTAAGAACTTTCGTGATCGAGTTGTGTGTATGACTTCGAATTACATCGATTCGAGTGAATTTTGACAACAATGACGGCCGATTTCTCGGAATCGCGCCATACATAACGGCGCTTGCTGGCTTTCTCAAACAATATTATATATATCATGTATAGTTGCCACTAGTTTGTTATGACCCACCGCGCCGCGATGCGCACTGGCTTTTTTATTTATAGATAGAATTATCATGACATTCAATTGCTAACAGGATACGTGCGTTGCGCTCGCACGAGTGCGAATGTGTTTATGTTGTTTTGGATTTTATAAACAGCCGAAAAACACCAGTATGAGATAAGGAATTTTGATGCAAGCAGATATTCTTGAATGTTGTGCTTTGCCTTTATCGTTCGATAATTTTTCATCATTTTTAAATTGAATTATGGAAGATATTTACCGTTAGTACATCTGAAAAAAAACTTGGAAAAATGGTGAAATTAAGCACTGATCCATAAAATTTCGTGCACTATTTGAAAATGTAAGATTATGAATTTACAAACGTCTCTGGAATAATAAATTTTTCAAAACTGGAAACCATTAAATTTCGTGTTAATTTTTGAAATATACTATTTATTCATCGTGCTAGTAATAAAAATAATTTTCATTTGTTCGGAAAAGTATTGTAAATTTTTTTTTAAAAAAAGCGCCAAAAAATTGCCGTTTCTGAATGTGCAGATTGCAGACTGCTACGATACGACCACGCATAGCAGAAAGCTTTGTGCTTAGGTCGGATGGATGGATTGATCACGCACGTTCGACAGTTGCATTCGCTACGACGATTTTTCTAAACTCTCCTCCGAACTATCATTTTTCCAAGATCTTTTTTCATTTTACTTTGATTAGTTGTCAATGGCAGCAGCTTTGCTGCAAAGAGGCAGAGTTGTCAAACTCCTGGGCAGCTGCTGGAGATACATAGAGTACCCAATTCTAACCTGTAACAACAGAACCATCATGACAAGCCGAGCGAGATTGGAAAAAGCCGTCGAAGAGATTCAAAAGAATCCTTACTTTGACAAATATGCCCAAAAAATTGCGAAGCTTCAGCAAACTAGCCCCGAGGAATTCCTCAAGCGCATTGATGAGGAAAAGCGCAAGGAAAAGGAGCAAAAAGGTAACTTTTATTTATTAATTTGTCAGTTAACAGTCCTTGACAAATTAATTATCAAGTACATTAATTCCCAAAATATCAAATCATTTCAATTGTGAGACAAACTTATCTTTTTATATAACAAAAATTATATATCTATCATAAAAAAATTTCGTTCAATTTGATTGTGACAACAAATATCCCTTTTCAAGAAAAATTACGGCAAGAGAAACAGTTTGAAGCCTCACAGTTTGTAAAACCAAAGTTAGATGCTGCTATGCAAACTAAACCAGCTGAGCTCAAATCAATCATGAAGATGGAACTTATTGAAGGCAAAAACAAAGAAGAAATCACTCATATATGGCATGAGTACCATAAACATAAAGACTCCATTGCTGCTGTTGTGTCAAAAGAACAATTTGAAAAAATGTTTGCACGAGGAGAAAAATACAAAACTTTTCTTCTTCCCCTTCCACGTGAAAAGGGATATGAATTTATTGTATGTCAATTTCAAGGAACAAAAGTTCATATGACTCCATTGTTGTGGTATCAATCACATAAAGAAAATGCACCAGAGTGTTTGACTTTGACCTACTATACAGAATTAATGGACACTAAAGATATTATACTCATGAGGGGTGAATTCGACACTAATTCTTTGTCAGTTACTGAAGCACAATGTTTGGCAAATGAATTACAAATGTACTACATTTCTGATCATCCTCAAAGATTAAAACTACTTGAAACATTCAATGAGAGACCTGATGAATTCAAACACATGGATTTAATTGCTCATTTGGAAACTATTTCATTTGATCCTGGTGCAAGCAGTTCTATGCCTCTTAAACAAAATGCAAAGAAAACTTCATAACTACAAAATTGAATCAATTTATTTGTTATTGTCAAAAGCTGTTTTATTATAGTAATAAAAATTATTGAACACATTAAAACCTCATCTGTTATTTTTGTCTTACATTTGAAATGATTTAATTTAAACCAATATATGTTATTTTATTTTTCTGCCAACAATTTTCAGTTCTTTTTACTTCTTCAAAATTGAAACAAAAACCACAATCTTGGTGTGTTACTTCTCATTTATGGCGGTCCAATGTAATTCAAAATCCAAAAATGGTTAGAGCATATTCTCAAGCCTCAAATCCAAATAAGTACATTACCACACCAATTTTTTACGTAAATGCTGGTAAATATATAATATTTCAATTACTAACACTTATCATATATGAAAAAAATACTCAATCATAAATATTTTAGATCCTCACATTGGACATTTATATACTGCCAGTATGGCTGATGCAATTGCAAGATTTAATTTGTTGCAAGAAAACAATGTTACCTTCACAACTGGTACAGATGAGCATGGCAATAAAGTATTAAAAGCAGCTGATCATTTTGATTTGAATATTGATGAATACTGTAAATTCATATCACATAAATTCAGGAATATGTGTGACACATTTGATATCGGTTATAGTAATTTTATAAGAACCACAGACCATCATCATCAAAAAGCTGTTCAGAAATTTTGGGTAATTAAAATGATTCTCTCTTTTTTTAAATTTTGTATCATTTGTCTGATCCAAAAATTTTTCAGACTGTTCTTGAAGAAAAAGGACACATTTATCCAGGTGGTTACACCGGATGGTATTGCACTGCTGAAGAATCATATCTAACAGAAAAAGACCTTGTAGAAAAGAAAACAGAAACTGGGGAAACTATTAAAGTTTCAGCTGAAACAGGTCATCCAGTTGAATGGTCTGTAGAAGAAAATTATAAATTTAAACTCAGTAATTTTGAAGATGATTTAAAACACTGGCTTAAAGATGGTAACTAATATTTTTTATAACAATTCATTTTATTGAAAAATTGAAAATTGCTTTTTGCACTGTTACTGAATTTTTGTATATTTTTTTAGTAAATGTTGTGCAGCCGACAAACTTTCACAAAGTTTTGACTCACTGGATCGAAGAAGGTGGCTGTTCAAATGATTTGAGTATATCAAGACCAGCAGCTAGATCTCCATGGGGTGTGCCTGTTCCAACTGATGCCAGTCAAACAGTTTATGTATGGCTTGATGCTTTGGTAAATTACTTGTCTGCTCTAGGATATCCTGATGAAAGTTACAAGAAATTTTGGCCACCAACTGTTCAGGTAATTATTTTTGCTTTTTCCTTTTTTAACATCACTTGATCCTTTCTTAAAAAAGTGATGATATATATAAAATTTAAATTGGAAATGATGTAGGTAATAGGCAAAGATATTCTTAAATTCCATGGAATTTATTGGCCAGCATTTCTCCTGGCAGCTGGCTTAGAACCTCCAAAAACTATTCTTTGTCATTCACACTGGACAGTTAACGATGAAAAAATGTCGAAATCAAAGGGCAATGTAGTTTCACCTTTTGCAGCAGGAAAATTATTTACTGATGAGGGTTTAAGGTACTTTCTTTTGAGAGATTCAGTTCCTCAAAATGATTCAAGTAAGTTAAAAAATACAATTCTGTTTGGACATTTTGAATGTTCCAATTTTTTGTAAAAAAAAATATTTATGTTATATTTTTTTCTTACTCTACAGATTACAGTTTGGAGCGAGTTCAAAATATTTTAAATTCTGAGCTTGCTGACACATTAGGAAATTTAGTTAGCCGCTGCACCGGAAAAGTAGTAAACCCAAACGAGGAAATACCGAGTGTATCTGTCTATGGTAAGACTTTAAAATCTGAACAGGCAGAAAAATTGCGAAAAAATATCGAAAGTTTAGGTGATTCTGCTAAACAGCAATACGAGTCATTTTTGATTCATCACGCTGTCGATGTAGTTATGGAAACTCTTCGAAGTGCTAATCAAATGGTCGAGTATCATAAACCATGGCAGTTGGCCAAGGAAACTGATAACGAATCTTCATCTGAAGAATTGAAGGCAGTAATTGCGTTGGCCATGGAAGCCGTAAGAGTCGGTGTTATTGCATTACAGCCTGTTGTGCCAAAACTGAGTGGTAAATTTTTAGATTCTCTGCGAGTACCAAATCATGCTAGAAAATGGAAGGATACAAAACCAAAATATCTTAGTGAGGAAAGTAAATCTGAGTCTGAAAAATTTAAAAGTAAAAGTGGTATTCTCTTTCCAAAAGTAAAGGTAGCCGCGTGAAAATCTGACGACAATTAGCTATCTAATCCACTGCCGCTAATAAATAAGTCAGCATTTGTTAAGTTTAATTTATCTTTGTAATATATGTGATAATAAATATGACGTATTAAAGAAAAAAGGTATTTTATGTTTGAAATTAATTTAAAATTTTTTGGGAAACATTTAAAGGAACGTAATAAAACAAGAATAGTTTGTCTCAAAATCACCCATATTTCTTTTATTCATATATTTACACAGTGTGATCATTCGAGTATGTTTTTAGTTAAAACGTTTATTTTTAATACGTAACATGGCAACGAGAGGGTTTATAGATAAAAATAATTTTGAACTAATCCAAAATAGTTTTAGACATAGTATTCATACTTTGTTTTTGTCCTTAAAAACATCTAGTCTGATTTTTTTGGGTAAATAACAAATGGTTAAAACAATCTCGCTGCAGTGCTTACTTATCGTCAGTTTTTAAAATTATTTTACTTTTGTGGGAAGCTCATCGAATCTCATGTACAATTCAACCGTCCTACGTATATACAGATCAGATGCTCGAGATTTAAATAATGATTTAATCTTTACATGTCGAACTTGAATGTCATTAATCGATCTTTGGACGGCCCTTCCAATACTCTCGTTACTTCCAATAAACCTGGATATGTTCTCAGTTTTTTATTTTATTAGTAACACATTTCGACTTGATGATAATTGATTTTGATAAAGGAATCATTTTTTTCTCCTATCTAAAAATGTGTGCTTCTGAATGTAGCATGAAAATCAACTTATCAAAAACGCAGACAAAAATAAAATACGTACAAAATTTAATGAAAAGATTTATGCATTAATAAATATTAACTAGATTATTGTGAGGATGAGATTATGTCAAGCTCACAATTTTTAATTCGATTATCTATTATTTATTCATAGCTAGTGACTTCTATAATCACGGTTTTGATCAAGTTTATGAAAAGATAAACTTTGAAATGAAAAGTCACAATAATAATACTTTCGAATGGCGAATTAAATTATTTTTAAATGCAAACTAATTTTTCAATTGCTTTCATACACGCAATTATCACAATTATGATAAGCAAATATTCAAATATCTAAAAATGATAAACCTAGTTTACAGAATTTGAATTTACTACTTATAATCATTCAAATTCAGGATGAGAAATCTGGTGCATTTATTAAAACAATAAGTGCGCATCAATTTACAGAGAAATTTTTTTTTATCATTTTAACATCTATACTTATACGTATTTTATATTATACATAATACATTTCTTAACGGAATTTTCATCATTAAAATATTTACAAAGAATTTTGTTAAACAAATATCACATTGCATTTTTCCATTGAAAATACTGTTAATTGCTTAATTTATGTTACTGTAAATTTGGAAAAACGATGTCAGAAGAAAAATATCATAAAAATATGTTTCTGTTATCGCGAAATGTCACAATTTTTAAGCTCAATAGAAAATTTTAAAAATTAATAAATAAATAAAATTTTGAAATATTTTGCAGGTAAATCGATATAACGCAATGAATAACACTCATTCGTTTAATTAATTGGGATTGGTCTTTTTTTCCTTCACGATACATGCACAAAGTACCCTGTTACCATCAGATCAATAATCGTTATATATTTATCAAAATCTATAAAATTCATTGAAACGAAAAAATTAATAAGTAAATTTTATGAAATTTTTCTTTAATCGACAGTTTTCCAATTAGATGCACCATAGTAACATAGACTTATTCATAAAATACGTCATTATTATATACATACACTAATATTCCTATTGATAAAAAAATTATTTACACTTTGCTAATTAAATCATTTAAAGACGTAATGTCAAAATACAATTACTTTGCTATCATAAACATCGCTAATCGTCCGATTCATTTAAAATTGATTATTTTGAGAAAGTCAACGATGGTAGAATTTAGAGTGTGAAAAAACAGTTTCATGATAGCTCATATTTCCGTAGGATGGAGATACTTGCGCTCGAGTTTCATAAATTTTTGAAATAGTCTGCTTATAATTTAACATTGCGAATTATCATTAATTAATAATTATCGCTTCATGTAATCAGTGCATATAATACGAATATAAGCGTATTCAATCCCTATAAATATGTCTCATTTATGTGTCTAACCATAAAAATGAATGAATAACAAACAATTAATTGTCCTACTTAAAATTATACAATTATTATCACATTATAAATCATTAAATGCTAAAAATTATTCATGTTAAAGCTTTCATACTAAGCCCATGATAAATCAGGTACGTTTTTGAAAAACACGAAATATCTCTCAGTAATATTAATTTCAGATCGAAAAATGAAAGTATCGCTTACACTAGGTCAACAAGAGTATTTGTAGCGCTGCAACCCCGTTGAGACTTTTTTCCATTGATTGAAATATTTACAAGTGTTGACGAATTTCATGAAAATTTGCTAAAGTACATTAGTGTAATTCGAGTCAGCGGTACAGCAGCTATTGGATCGGTGTTTGCGTGCACCTCTTTTTGTCTTGCGTATAGAGGAGCTTTTAAAAAAATTGCACATCAAAATTTATTCAAACGCAAAGATAAAAATTGTTGGCGAGAATTCGGGTTGGAGTTGCCGTGGTAAATTCATCCTGCGCATATTACTCAATTGTTTATGCTTCGTAGATATGTTGCGTCATTTAAATTTAAAATATATCCAGTCTTGTTTTATCGGCGATGGGAAAACGAAAGGATCCGAACGAGATAAATCTATTTTAGCGTATAGCAAGTGACGACGTTTTTTTTTTTTTTTTTAGAATAATTATACAACAGCTACATACCCATATACCTTCATTATATAATACAGGTACAGAATATAATAATGCGTGCTCGCGTGGCTTTACAAGGCCGTGGCCCGAGATATGTGTGTGGTCCTCGTGACGACTTTGCGCGAATTCGGGTCGGCGCCCACGACGAAAGTCGCGCAAACGAAGATTGTCTATATGGCACTGGCTATGGTGTCCCTGTGGCGCTGCTGCTGCTGGAGCTGCATGTGCTGCTGGCCGTAGGGCACGGCGACGTTGCAGCTGTCGGCGCTGGAGCGCGGACTGATGTTGCACTCGACCGTGGAGCCGTTGCGCTTGGTCGTCACCACCGAGCGGAACTCGCCGCACTCGCTCGTCGACGGCTGATTGTAGCGCGAGCGGGCCCCGCGCGTCAGGATGCGCTTGAACGCCTCCCGGAACTCCGTGTTGAAGATGCTGTAGATTATCGGATTGAAGGCCGAGTTGCTGTAGCCCAGCCAGGTGAGAATCTAAGCGTACGCAATAATTCGTTAAATTTGGGCTTCTCGCGCGATGCGACGGGTATCGTTTTATTGTACCTGAAAAGCCAGATCGGGTATGCAGGTCTTGCAGAAGGCCGCGGTGATGTTGACGCAAAAAAACGGCACCCAGCAGATGAGAAAGACCCCCATGATGACGCCCACGGTGATGGCGGCCTTGTGGTCGGACACGTGGTAGGGGCTGGTCGGCTTCGTTTTCGCGGGCTTGGGCTGCTTGGCTCGCTTGCTCTTGGACCGGAAGCTCTTGGCCAGCGACGAGGTCTCCGGCAGCTTCGTCACCGCTCGGATGTTCTTCACGTGCTTCTGGGCGTAGCAGTAGAGCCGACAGTAGATGCCGATCATCACGATGCACGGCACGTAGAACGAGATGCAGGACGAGACGATCGCGTAGGTCGGCGTCAGGTCCAGGGCGCAAGTCGGATACGTCTGCAAAACAGAGAGAGAGATAGAATTTGCGTCGAACGACAGTCAAGCGGTGTAGTTAATTGACGCCGCTCATATAAAAAGATAATTTTCGTCGAGGCAGGACCCGACACGGCGCCTGTGTCCACGGCCTTTAACGATGTCACGCTCGACAACTTTTATCCTCTAGCGCGCGCGTTTACGCCAAAATAAAGAGATGACTTTTTCTCCGCAAGAAGACTCATGGTCCAAGTAATTAGGGATGGCAAAGTTTTGTGCGGTCGTCGCCGCCTCGACACGAGAGCAAATCAAGTTAGAAAGCTGCCGCGCGCCACTTTCGAAGCTGTCGTCGTCGCGAGCACGACGACAACAACGATGCAGTGCCCCGTTGCCGAGCGCGCAAAACGCACGACACCGCTGCCGTTGCTGCAGCCCAAGCAGCCACGGACTTGCGCCCAAAGTTCGACCGACGGTGTAAGTTGTATAGCTTCGCAAGCGAACGACAGCTCGGCCGCGGCCAACTTATGGACGGAGGGGAAGCTCCGCAGTACTTGCCACGAGCGTTTCAATTTATCGATACAGCCGCGCGAGAGCTCTTATGGGATAACCGCACTCCATCGCGTTGGATTTCTAAATAAATAGTTTTATTAGCCAAATGAGTCGACGAGTGTTTGCGCACATAAAATTCACGCGCACAAGTGGCCTGTGTACGTTTGCTATATTATTTTCGCTCTCACCATATTGCCGACTCTGTGAACCACGGGCGGCTCGTCGTTCGGCCTGTGATAGCCGAGACTTATCGGCAAGAACGATATGAGAATGGCCAGCAGCCAGACTACCAGGATGCTCGTCCAGGCGATTCTCTTGGAGATCCAGCGGCCGTACCTGCAAACAAGCGAAAAGTCCGCCTTGCATTAACCCGATCGGGCGCTTTCCTGAGCAACTGTGCTCGATTTTCAATAAGACATACATTTATTTCAACTATTAACAACACTTATTATGCCACATCGTATTAAATATATAGATAGGTTTAATATAGAGTATAATATATGCCAAATTCGTGTATATGGATATATTGTGTATATTGTATAAATGCGACACAGTAATACATTTTTTTTGCGGTATAAAATTGTGTATTATACAGAGAAAACTAAGTATTGAGTCAAGAACATTGTAATAAACAAAATATATATGTATAGAATTAATTCAGCCGAATACGAAAGATGTACCTGTAAATTCTGGATGATTTGACTTGTAGTCACTTTAAGATATCAGTCAATAGGTTCTATTCAATATCAACGCTATATTCAACACAACATCCTCATTATAAAAATCTCTTTTTTTTTCTCACTTAAATCTTAATTATTATAATTTTTTTTTCTTTTCAACTACGTTATTGATTGTCCCCAATCCTCCGACCCTTTTCTCTGTAGAATTTAAAAGTCATAGATATTTAATAATCATGTTAATGATGCAAATCATACAGTCTACAACGCAAGTGATTGTAATAAAAGCTCGCTAATTCATCAAAATTCATAAATATATGTATTATATATTTACTAAACGTACAAATGTTAAAGTATACATTGAACTAAGTTATGTTTTGCAGTGAAGCTCATCGAAAATTTATTCACAAACCCGGAGTGCTCGCATTGCATTGTATTATGCATACAATATGTAAATGTATACTTCTTTTGTTTATAAACCATAAACATTTTAGGCTGTAGCACTTACGTTATCGTTAGAACCTCGCTCGACCGTTATGAACTTTGGCATTTCTTCTATTCAAATTGTTTTTTTAACTTTATCGATGCAAAATGGCTAAATTAATTATTGTAGGATTATGAATATAATCAAAAAACATATAGACATTAGGATAAAAATGGATAATTTTTTCAAGTATTTAAACAAATTTTAACTGGACATTCAAAGTTTGAAAAATATATAATAATATATTACAATAATTTTTTTAAAATATCAAAGGGTTATATCTTGTAAGCAAATTCAAAACACTCCAGTCCACGTACTGGTGTGGCTGTTCAGAAATAAATATTAAAAAAAAATGAAAAAAAGTGCACAATAATAATAATAATATCTGATTAAAAAAAGGTAAAAAAAGGTTCTCATTAAAAAAGCTAGAGTGTAAGAAAGATGAATCTCACCTCAACGGATCCTTAATGTGTATATACCGATCGAGCGATATGGCGCAGAGATTGAGTATCGAGGCGGTGCTGCACATGACGTCGAAGGCGACCCACGTGTCGCAGAAGCCCGAGCCGAAGACCCAGTAGCCGAGCATGTCGTTGATGCCGGCGAAGGTCATGACGAGGCAGCCGACGAAGAGGTCGGCCACGGCCAGCGAGGCGAGAAACAGATTGCCGATGCGGCGCAGCGCCCGGTCCGTGCAGATCGCCACGATCACGAGGACGTTGCCGGCCACCGACAGGAATATCAGGCAGCATAGCAGTAAACCTGCCGATCATCGCGAAATTGCCAGCTGATCACGGCTGTGCGGAATTTTTCGCTCCTTCGTGCAGCTCAATAATTGTAAATTGTTTTCTGATTGGTGTGTGTCCAAATTTTGTGGTAGCCAGCAAAGGTATCGCGAGCAAGCATTAGCTCACCGATAGCGATCGTTCGTCGTCGTGAAAGCGTCCATATACTCGGTCTTTATTCATATTCGAGTTTACGACAGTGACTCACGAGCGGCAAACTGGATTCGATCATGTCTTTCGTGATAACTTTCATCCTCGCAGATCGTACGACTCGAGAATAACTGAAAATTAATTTTTTTTCTCCCCCTTTCGAGCACTCCCGTTAATATACAGCTATCTCGGATCAGAAAAGAACATTGGATGACATCTGGCGAAGAATTCCGGCGCGGAACCATCCGAGAAAGAAGAAGAAAGGAAAAAAAAGAAAAATGAAAAGAAACGAGGGGAAAAAAGCTCTCGCAGTTGGGATAGTAGTTTCACGGACGATATGAGTTTAAATCGACGTATATATATACATGAACACACATGGCTACTTGAAAGCTATACACGCGAAATCGAATGTACGTGCACGAGTAGCAACAGCAGCATCAGGCGCGCTCGAATGTCTACCGATACGGGCGAGTGTCTTATATTATGAGAGTACATGTCAGTGTATGGGTGTGAGTGTGTGTGTGTGCGGTAAAGCGAAGTTTTGATCGAACCAACTAGAAGCAGCGACAGTCGTGAAAGCGCCACCCCAGGCAGGTCTCCTTCATCCGTTTGATTGGTCTGCAACAGAAGTTTTCAGTTTAAAATTAAACTCCCAGTCGCAACTTGTACAATTACTTATTTATATTGCATGATAATGATATGGCATTGTTAAGGCGCATCAGACGTCTTAGCTATTAGCTCGAAACAATCGATCGAGCTTTATTCCAACCCCGAAAAGGAAAATAGATTCGAGCAGCTTTCACGAGTATAGCATAGTATTATAAATCGTGGGAGGGCCGATGAAAAAAAAATGTTCAAGTGCGTGATTCCCTTATCGAAATCCAATAGGACGCGCCTAAGCCGTTTTGCATTTAAGGCAGCTCTCGCTCATTTACTCTCTCGCACGCGTTTACCCAATCGCATTAGCTTACCTGCAGCTCGCTATAGGCTGCAGTATAGTCGCGCGCAGTCCTGCACACCTTCTAGCTATATAGACCGCATTACGTATTATATAAAATTATTCAACGTTACGTTGGCGGCAGCAGCAGCCGGGGGTTAGGCAACTGCTTACTAGATACAAACTGCTGCAGCTCGGAGATTAGATAGAGAGAGAGAGAAGTTCATTCTAACTGAATGTCAATTAGAAGTGACATCTAAATTAACAACCTGGGCGCTCGTTTGGCCGTTTTAACGCGTATCTCGCTGGCGCAAGGCCTCGTTGGCAAAAATTTAATGTCGTCGTGGCCAACGTTTGAAAATAGATAAAAGAAAGAAAAAAATCCTTTCATCTAAATTAATTCGAGGCGTCGGCACTAATTGATGAAAAATGGCCAGTAACACGCGTATAATAGTTACGTTTTGCTCGCTCACGGAGCGGAGCAGCTCGGAGATACAGAAATCTTGATGATAAATCTGGGTGAATAATGAATCGTCGTCGTAGCCGCGAGCAGCTATACTACGTCGACGGAGATAAGGCGTCTAGAGCTCGCGCGCAAATTTCAGCGCTCTCTGGCACCGCACCGTCGTCGCAGTATATATATATAGCTACGTCTCCGCAGCTTCAATCAGGATTTCGCGGTAAATTGTAATGTGCCTGAAAAATGATAAAGCCCGTGTATAATGTATATATATGTAGTGGAACGTGCCGCAATGAAGTCCTCCCGCGCTCCTACATATTCCAGCTATATATAGCGCGTTTTAAGCTCGCGAGCGAGTCAGACATTCATTCATTTTTGCGTGTTGAGCATTGTAGCGAATAATAAGATATTTCCGTTTTCTCTCCTTACTTCCGCTCGTGTAACGTAGTGGAGAAAGACGAGAAAGAGAGAGAGAGAGAAAAAAAATTATATTCAAAAGTCGAAAGCTAAGTGGAGGAGGTGAGCTGCCGCCGCTGCCCGCGTCGCGCGTATAATAAAACGTGAAGAAAATTGCTAGATCCCGGGTCCCTTTTTTTTTGTATCGTGCAAGTTTTGCCCCTTTTTCTGCGCGTCGGTACGCGACACTCGCGTCGCGCGTTTCACAAATTCTTTGTGAGATTTTTCAATAACTTTTGCTCCGGTAAAATTTATTTCAAACTCCCTTTGCCGCTCTACTGACAACTATGAATTCACGTCTTTGCCCAAGTGTTGGTCGCGCTCGTGTGTTGGTGCCTATACGTATATGTGGATCAACGGCACAGCACATGTGCGCGTATACGTATACGTAGAAAGGGGGAGAGAGAACGGGAGAAAAGTCAAATGTAAAACCCATGACCGACGCCACCACCGCCAACCTTTTGCACCGACTAACAACCTCGATTCATAAATCAGCGTGTGCAACTGCACTATGGTATATACGTACATATATATATGCGCAGCGTGCAATGACCAAGCTAGCGAGCGCACAAATCCTTTGAAATCTCATTTCAATTCCCGCAGGACATTCGCTCTCTACCCCTCGCACTGACTTATGTGTATACACTCGAAACCTAGATTTTGTTCAATACATCCTTAATGCTTGGCAAGAGGCGAAAGCCGGCTGCGGTGCGAACTTACTGCGCGTTGAAAAGAAACTTCCTTTGCTCCTTCGAACATTTTGATTGAAAGAGAAAAAAAGCTGGTGACGATCCAGCCTTTCCCAAGTACACCATATATATATGCATTTATATAAAAATGCGCGAGCAAAAGTTTAATTTTGATTCCGCGGACTGTTTGATTTGAATTCGTATATCGCTGATGCGGAACGAAAATAGCTTTTATCGACTTAAAAAGGGAGCAAAAAAGATTTTTCTCACATTAATACCGCAAGCCATACGCAGATCCAAAGGAATTTTTTCATCAAACCTGCGGTCTTCGCCATGTGCCGCTTGCCTCAATTTCGCATTGCTATATTTCGACTGATCATTTTCCGATGCTATATTTCATACACGAGAGTTCAGTGAATATTTTATACTCGTCTTAGTTTGCGATGCAAAATTTCAATGTAAAGTAACGCGTATAATAACGCTTGTAATTATTACGACTTTTTTTTTTGAAATTTCAACCTTAATATACATAAAAAAATACTGTAAGTAAGTCATTAACTGCTTTTTAAAGTTTTGTAATGGCTGTACGCGTGTACGTAGCTTCATTTTTACAATTTTTACGACTAAAGGAGAGACTCGGTGATGCATTTATACAACGCCAGCCTTGATACCTAAAGTAAAATGTATAGAAGCAAGCTGTCTGTGTATTAAAAGCATTTTGTATACGTACACGCGCACTGCGTATACAAAACGAAAGGGATATTTTTTCAAAAAAAAAATTGCATTTTTCACGCGTTACGGTGATAGTTGCTCTCGACGGTTGGCATTTACGTGTATATACGCGCGCGTGTCGCTGGCAACATTTATCTAATTCCATATACATACAAGGCATATAGAGAACGCATTTTCACCTACTACCTGAGAATAATGTCGAGTTTTTTTTTTAACGAGCAGAAAATATCACCTTCGTTTTGCAAATTGAAAGTAATCATATTATATTCCCAAAAAACTTGAATTTAAATATTTGCTTATCTTTCGAATTTCAAAAATGTATGAAATATGGTAATTTGTTTCTTCCATAGATATCATACGATACAATGTTAACGAGGTTATACAAATTTATAAGAAAAATCCTGCTCGATGTTCAAGTGAAAATTCCAATGGTGCAAGTGGTCTGTTACTGTGAACTCTGAAAATAAATTCCAAACTAGAGATTTTTCGCTTCTACACGACTCCACTTGAGTTAAGAATACATTTAAAACTCATTATACAGATTTTTCGTCCCACGCGCTCTTTCTCTCTCTCTCTCTCTTTCTCGGAGTCAAGCTGCGCCAGCAGTTGAAAGGCATTAGGTTTTTGCATACATATATACGTGTACTAGGCAGCAATTAAACTCTCGCTGCGGAAGAAAAACAATTGCTGCCAACTCCGAGTTTTTTTTTATTCGTTGATCGGGAAACAAGTTGCTCATTTGCATTCGAAGGTCGTGAATGAGGGAGAGCAGCTTTAACTGCTTTTTTACACCTACAATAAACAACCTTAGCTTGGTATGCGCTCTAATTAAGCGACGAATTCTTTACAAATCCAACATCAGTAGATATTTTTAATGAGAAAGTCAAGCATGTGCAATTGATTTAATTAATTTGTACTTTCCCTCGATGATCATAAAAGGCAAAGTCTGCTTCTCGATAATTATTCGTTGCTTTTTTTCAGTTTACACTCAAAAAGTAACTCATTTTTTTTCTAAAGATGGATTCATGTAGGTTTTAATTTAAATACAACATTTTAATTTTAATTTAAAAAATTTTAACTTTTTTAAGTGCACAAGTACGTGAAGTAGAGCACAAGAAAGAAACGTACGTTTGTGCGTCCCGGTTTACACTAAGGTCTAATTCAACTGTTAACGGTCTGTCTAAGCTGGAACACATAAACATACCTTTTTTGCTTCCTCCTTGAGAAAGCTCTGTGATGGGCTCGAAAATGAGTTTTTGAACCAGCCGTTGTAGGACATTTTGCTTTACGTATTTGTAAACTAGATTGAATTCTAAAAAATGTCTGTGGGTTTTTTTTATTAACAGACATTATCAAAGCAATATCTCAATTATATTAGTATATTAGTATTTCAACGCAAATGTAGGATTAATTAAAATTTTTCGAGGAAGCTCTATGCCAATGTTTTGTCAACGGTTATTTTGTAATTGTTCTTTTAGCTTGAGTAAGGTAAGTAGCAGTAAAAAAAGGCGTTGTATAAGTAATGTTACTTTATTGAAGAGATGGTTGATTTGATGAGAGCTGTTGCTCGGTCCGTGGTTAAGAAAGAAGAGAGCGATCAGTAGAACGTTCGGTTATGACTACGTCTTAGACTACTGTCGCTTATAAACAAATGATCTAGGCGAGGGAAAATCGATACAGTACAATTATATATTGACGAATTACAAATACAAATATTCATGCGCACAGGGAAACTGAACCAACGTATCATGTAATGTCGTGACGAAACATAATATGTTCATTTGCGAGTACTAGTAAGTAAGCCAAATGCTGTACGATATGTAAGTGCATACGAGCAAATGGATTCATTATTTCATCGCTTAGCGCACTATTGCAGATGCCCCGAGGTAGATATATTACTGTTAAAATTCTTGGGGCGGCGTTACGCGCGGGAATTGGTTGCATTCTGCTGTAATAAAACGAGGATTCGCTCTGGCGCGCGATTGATCATCGTTCGCACGGAAGCTCCAAAAGCTTCGTCGAAAGTGAGCTTTTTTACCTCAACTCTGCAAGACTGTAGGTTGCAATTCTGACAGTTTTACTTTGAACTAAAATAATCGGCGAGATACAAAATTGAAAAAAAACTTCAAGAACGTTCGACGAATGCAGATAAGATAGAGCTATAATCCGTGTTTGGGATCAAAGTTTTATTAATATCTACATATACAGATTATCGGTAATTGTGAGTTATTCGCGTTGGCTTATTCCGTATTTGATAATAATTCAAATCATTCGATGTATTCAAAATGAGCTCATATCTATTATATACGCTAATCATAATGATGATTATGCATTAAATAATAGCACGTATGAATTATATTAGCACATTAACATTGTTGATCGGGTTTATGCGTCCATAACGCTCTGCTCGGCCCACCGCATTAATCTAATGCACCACAATTGTATGCGCGCTGCATTCAAAATTTTATCAATTTGGCTTCTCCGTGCGAAATGTGAAACGCTGCGAATTCCAACTTTTGTCCTTGAACGCGAATAAAGCGGTTTATGAGCGAATGTTTTATTTCATCATTAGCTCGAAGAAATAGAGCAACAAGTAAGTCTCGAGCCCCTCGAGATAACGTCAAAAATTACAAAACTCAGTGGGTCGAGACAAGTACGACAGCGTATAAAAAAGGGCAACTTTTCAGGTTCCCCGTGGCAGCTCTCCCAGAAGCCTTGGAGCATTTTTCATGTGCGAATGTGAAGAAGATTAAAATATCTTTGCATATGATGAAAAAGTAAATAATTGTACGAATGTGTAACATATCATTTTTCATGACGAAAAGCCGTATCATTCGCATAAAAGAGCATAATCATTTTGAAAATAAATAAACAGGATGAATGGAATATGCGTGTACGAGTAATATTTTTAAATATATTTCAGGTCCAGAGAAAAAAATGTAAAGCGAACAATTACAAGCAGTAGTTGGATGGAAAAAAGCTGCGTGCGTGTGAGAGATAAAATAAATGCAAGGGTAAGCAGTACGCAGCGGAGTGATTAAAACCGAGGTAAAATGTGAGCTTTCACGGCGGAACTAATTAGTTATCTCGTCGGAGTAAAAAGAGACGCGAATAGACGTTCGCGTTACTTTTCTATACAGTATGAATCCAAACTGCTTTTTACATGCGAATGCGGAGATGTTTCGCGCTATCGCTCGTGATCAGTGAAAGGCACGCGTCTGACGTAATAGGGATTTTTTCACTTGCCGGATATTTTATCGATCGAATCGAATTATTTTCAACGCGGCGTTTTTACAATAATGAGAGAAATGTATGTATCATAGGATTCCATCGGAAAATATAATAATGATATATAGACAAGGATAAATCACTTTCGGTCGAAGTAAATGAAGCGAACGCGAAAGACAAAAGAATAAGGAGGAGAGGAAAAAGAAAAAAAATCGCGTGCGGTGCAACGGCGTGACCTAATCAGGTATCTACGGATGATGGCGTATGCTTCACACACACACACACACACACACACACACACACACACACACACACACACACACACACATACAGTACACACATATACACATACATAGAAGCGAGCTCTATATAGACGCAGCTGCGAGGAGGTCGGAAGTAATACGGCGAGCCGCAGCGTTTCTCGTTAACGTCACCCATATCGGGGCCGCTGCTCGAGCCGCCCTCGTGTTGCGGAGGAAAGAGGAGCTACCGTGCGTGCGTGTATATACGTGGGAAGCTGTCGCACGCGCTGGAATTAACCGCGACGCCATTACATTGACGATGACTGACCGCCGCTGTTGCTTATAACGCACGCGCGCTCCTGCGTGTCTCGCTTATATATAATACTCGCGCCCAGGCACACACGTCCGAATGAAACGTTAGACGGACGCGATCGGGATTTCTTTGCAACGCGCCGAGAGAGAATTAGAGAGAGAGAGAGAGAGAGAGCCGCATGTGGCCCGCGCGCGTGCAATATTTGCGGTAAGCACGTTTCATATGCGTGTACGTGTGTGACTGCGATACACATTTGGCCGATGACTCTTACACGTGTCCCAGGATCGCGTTGACAATTTCGCGCACGGTAATGTGCAGTAATATTTCAAGCTAAACGATTGACACGAGTCGTGGAGCAACGGAAAACACATCATTAATTCAATGCCGTTGGAAATTCGAGGCCACGCGCGAGCGAAGAAAGGAAGCGCACTGCGTTTTAGATCTTTTTTTTTTTTTTCATTTTTACCCGCGCGCTATTGGTCTGCTGCGAAGAGAATCCTCGAAAATCCTTAAATGTATACGTTGGCGCTGGCCAACTGCTCCATATTCTTGTATAAACAGATAGTCGAATCTACCCCGAGTATGGGGTCGGTGCGCGCAGTATTGTGCCCGAGGACAATATATATTTGAATGAATTGCTTTTAGGTACGAGCTGCTGCAGCAGGAGCGAGAGAGAGAGAGAGAGAGACCCAATGAGACTGCCACTTTCTCGTATATACATGTATACAAGCCGTGCAGCTTTACTCGCTCGAATCTCAGCCAGCTCTCTCCCAAGCTCGTTTCTCCTTTCTCACAGTAAGTATACATACACACACGCGGCATTTCGTTCTGATTTTCAAGCGTGGACCGCGTAATAGCCCCTACGTACCGCCGCTGTATCAACACGAGGATTTACTTTTAAATGGCCACTGGTGTTTACACGCGCACATACATACACACACACATACGTACACGCGTGCAAAATAACTGGGCGTGCTAGAGCGCGTAAAATACAACTCACCCCCCGAGCACGAGAAGCTATTTACTGCTGCGCTGCGCTCTCAGCTGCTGCTGCTGCTGCTGCTGCTGCTGCTGCCGTTGGGTACTTTACATTTACAAAAAGTACAGCTAATCACTTTATTTTAGATGCAGCTGCGGCAGCGAATCGCAATCGCACGATCAAACGGATTGCCGCGTGTGTGGCAAAAAAAAATGCCTGCGTGCAATGGGCTCTCGTGGAATGACACAATTTTTCAGTTGTCAGGCTCCGAGTGCGATAGCGTCGATTTGCAGGCGATGCTATGATATTACGGTCGTGCGCAGAGCTACTTCGGAACGTCGGTCTTTTCATACTTTCATTCTGTATGCAGCTCTTATCTGCACATACGAGTTAGAGTTTTAAAAATCAATGACTCTCGGTTTGATTCAGTATGTATTACACGTGCAAAACGAAGGGGAATTCTTTTCCAGATAATCGAGATTAGTTATTTCGTTTTGGTGACCGCAGGTGAAAACCAATCAATTACTACGTGCAGCGCGACTTCATGGCTTCATAAAACACCGAAAAGATCATGCTCAAAGTGTGGGAGTAAAAAAATTTACAAGAAAAGTCGTTTGGATTCTCGAAGCGGGAAATATGGAAAAACAGAATGATGTCGTGAATTATGTCTTCGCATAAAAGATTATTCAGCAGAGCATAAAAATGCGCACCGTGCGTGGCATACATAACGCGTGAAAATAATGATGATAGTAATGAAAAAATAGAAGCAAATTGTACATCCCCGTCGCGGGTAAAAGAGAAATGAGACAAAGAGCAGCGCGAGCCAGTATATATATACATATGCACGGGGAGAGTAAAGTAACCAAACGCTATATATAATACTCTTTTTGAAAAAAAAATTCTCGAAGCGGAAGAAGACTATACTAAGTAAGAAGAAACGGGTGTGAAAGTACAACGTTGTCGTCGCCCAGAGAGAGGGAGAAAGACAGAGAAAAGAGAGTATAGAAACAAAGGAGATACAGCGCCGCGACAACGCGTCGAAGAGTTTCGAGCTTTATCAACCCCCTTGAAATTTACGACTACGAATTCCACAGTGAACTGCGAGCTCTTCTTTTTCTGCTCTTGCTTTTTTTACCATCTATTTTCTGCTTTTCCTTTTCTTTTTTCTCTTCCTGTTCTTCTCACTTTTTTTGAGGTCAATCGTGCGCCATCATTATTTGTTTCTTTTTTTTCTTTCTTAATTTTTACCCTCTGCTCTATTCTCTTATTCGCTTCTACTTTTCCGTTATTAAGATCTTTATAAAAATTTTTTACTCTCCACTTACATTCACCAGTATAATTGTCTATTCTATACAAGCTGAATAACTTGTTATTATTTGATTATTTTCTCCGCTGTCCCCAAAACACCTATACAATAGTTGGCTTTGCGTTTTCGTTTTATTACACTCGTTGGCTCGAAATTGAAAATTTTTCATTTTCAGGGTAACAATATTTTATTTTTACAAAGCCCATCACGAAAATCCGTAACAGTAATGTTACAAATATTCAGCACTGCGACAGCCTTGTCAAGTTTATCCATCATACCATTAATCTTTTATTGAAAATGAATGAATAATAATCAAAGCCAATCCTTCATAAAATATTTTGATCCGACAAAATTTAAATTGATTTTCATAATTCATATGTTCAAGGGAGAAAATTAATTGAAAAATGTTTTTGAACATCCATTTCAAAAAGGAACGTTGTTCAGTCGATACTTTTCCCATTAAAATCCAGGAAAATAAGTGACTAGCATTATTTTCCATAAAAGCTGCGGTTAACTATTCTCGTACGATTATAATTGTAAATATATTGTTGAAAAGTTAACCCATAATGAAAACTACATCATTGTTTACGATAAGTTACTGATAAGGATTATTATTATATGTGACTACAGGTATTCCGAAGGAGTTATATTGATAAACTGGTAAATGTAAGTAGTCGATCTGCGAGTTTGGTCAGACACGCGCCATATATACATGGGCAAGTTAGTACCGTAGAGCCATTACTTTTCACGATATTGCTATATATGCAGGCCAAGTAATTTATTATCTACGGTTGAGGATTATATATTAATGTTCAAGCATAAACGCACCTGTTGAACGCGCTTATATCTTTACGTATTGAAGTGGGCGAAAATGCCGCGTGCGGCTCTCTGTATATTCCACTTGTTCGCGGATGACAATTGTAATGGAAGTTTCATGCTGATTTCCAAGCTCTTTAATCCGATCGAATCGCTTTACATACATCGGTATTCTCGCGATATTCCCAAACTGAACTTGAAACTTTGCCCATAAAAGGACTCGTCGTCGGCAGATCGTTTTGTGCACTCCAACGTAAATATCAAATCGTCCAAAAACGTCTTTGATGGTCTCAAAAGTTGTGCGCAACCATTGGTCGCTATCTCTTTTCCGCTGGGCATAAAATCGCGCCGCGAATTTCTGGGAATTGAAAGCTAGTACAAAATCCAGCACTGTATTCGTCTCATTCTCGACGAAATCGAATGGCTAAAATTGTAGATTACAAGATAAGGAGGTAAACAAATCAGTCTCGAAAAATATAATAAAATTTTAGAACGTGCATTATATCAAAAACTACAAAACATTGATGCCAGCAAAAATAAAAATGTTTAACCATTCGATTTCACAGAGAATCGGCCATATATAGGTAATGGAAATCAATTCGTATCGGTTTAAAGCAATGGCGTAAAGGTATTTTTTTGCTGGCTATTGGAATGATCAAAGCGCCGAATCGTTTCGGACCCATCGAAACAATCAAAAGATGAGCTCGCGTAAACCGTCCTGAATGCCGAGCTTCATTCAAGTAAAACGCTTTTTATTTTTCCACGTTGTTGTTACTGCTGCTGCTGATCGATTCTTTTAGCTTCAAACGCGAAAAAGCTTCGACGCTTTTGCTGGTAACCTCATATTGTGGCGTATCCTGCGATAAATTGCGCCGAGTGTACCGATATTTGATTTATAAAAGTATGACGAATGAAAGTGTGAAAGAGCATACCGCGAGTTGCGGAATTGACAATAAGCATAAAAGCTTAACGTTATGGCGAAGCTGAATCAATACGATAAGAGCAGAGGAGTTTATTTTGATCTGCCGAGCAAAAAAATGTCGTTATAGCTTTGATCTCACGTTAATTTACCAAAAAAGTTATAGATATACTCGTGCTGCTAAGTGAATAGCGGAGAATAACGTAGACTTCCATAGCTTTAGTTTGGGCATGGGGTAGAGATTGTTAACGAGGCATTTCGCGGCTAGCTAATGGCTTTACTCTCGCGAACTCCTCCAATTCGCTGAGCGGCAAAGAGCAGTGGTAGTAGTAGTAGTATTAGTAGCTGCAGGAGTTGAGTAAACGAAAGGCCGTACACCGCTGCTCTTACGATTATATATGCTTTGAGGATAAATGTCTGTGTGCATATCATTCACCGTAACAAGACATGTAATTTATATATTATATATGTGTACTGCGGCAGCTTCGTTATAATAATTATTTATACTGAATTATAGCACCAGTCTGTGTGTATTTTACAACATGCACGATTGACATTGTTCAAATATACCGAGTTTCTCTCCCTCTCTCTCTTCCTCTTCGTTTGGTTTATTCAATATTCTTCGGAAAATGGAAAATTCACGAAACCAGTGGGGCAAGTACTCAAAGCCTCCTTGAATACATATAGCATGCTCGAATCAACGACCTCACAGAGACATAATATAGATATACGAGCGAGAAACATAAGGAAAGTGCAGACGATGTACAGAGCAGCGGAATTTGCGAAGAATAAAAAATGTGCTCGTTCCGAAGCGAGAGAGAGACAGTTGGCTTAAAGCCGATTTCACCGAGGCTCATAATACGATTAGATGCTCTACCGAGATGACATCAATAGAAAGGAGGAAGAGGGGGAGAGAGAGAGAGAGAGAGAAAGAGAGAGAGAGAAAAAAAAAGTACGATAGTGAGCTGCTTTTTTTTGTTTGTTTCAAGCAAATCCCATACGCGCGTTCATAAAATAATCATCGAGTTGTGACTCGCTTTCTAAAAAGAAAACAGCAAAAACGCGGGGCACGATGCGATTAAAATGTATCTCTATGTACACATAACTCATGTCGCTAGATTATGCCTCGAGCCACGAGTGCAACAACGATGACAATTAGATGACACGTACAGGAGAATTGGGATAATCCGGAAAATCAAAAAGCCATTAATCCTCGAGCTTGAGCTCGCGCGCGCGCGGTTGTACAGTTTCTCGAGCTTCCCCAGCTCCCCCTGAAGATTAGTCAGATGAGGATCTAGGCGCGTAGGAGGGGAAAATCCGCCTGCGCATAAGTCCGGGGAACGTCGCGACCTTAGAAAATACTCGTCGCCGAGAGATAAACAGCATATCTATATCAACGTATTTAGATACGATGAAGCGGCAGCAGTGCGAGACCCGTTGCGGCCAGCGGATCGAGATAAAAAAATAGCGGGCCTCTTTGCGTTCCAATTAAAATAGATATATATATCTCAACGTCGTGGCATCGTTACCTGAAATCTGCTATTTCAGATTTCTGCATGCAGTTATATATTCAATATTATTGGGCCGTATCATTGCGAAGAGTCTAGAAGACATGAATGAAATATAAGCGCTGCGCCTCGGTCGCAAGCTATATGCGATTGAGCAGTAATGGGCACAGTAATTTTAAGCCGACGAGACCTGGTATTGCAGAATCTCGCATTATATTTATGAATGATGTAATCTCCTTAGGTACAGTCGCTTTGGTGCATAATAATAACAACAGCAGCAGCAGTGGCAACAGTGGCAGGAACATCGTGCTAGCAGCCTCGGCGCATGAACGACGCGAAGATTCTTAACCGCTACCTTGGGAGATATACGCAGGGAGTTGTGAAGAGGGCCCGCCTCGCGCGCGCGCTTACATTATGGCACAGTATGGCAGCTCTCTCCCTCGCTCTCTCTCTCTCTCTCTCTGCATGTATATAACCCGCTACTCTATATATATCGCTTACTTATACACATATAGCTATATAAAGCGCTGTACTATACACGACCTATATAAGTAACTCGGCTCTGTGTACGTGTGTGTATACGTGTGCAGTAAACTGCGGCTGCCGCTACGTTACTGTGTTGCTATTTGCCGAGGCCCTCATCCGCTTAAAGTGTGTATAAGAAGCTATGTAAGTACGAAGGATTGTATATAGTTCTGGATGCGTTCGCCTATTATACATGCCACGCTCGCTTCTCTTCTTCTTCTACTTCTTCTTTGTGCCATTCGAGAGGATGTAAAGATTTCGTCGACTCCTTGTATGTGCAACATCGAACTTGATGCGGAGCGCGCGAGTTATGATTTTCATTCCGGTCTGGAAGGGAGAAAAAAAAGTATTCGCCTCGTGCATTCTTCGTGAGTTGAATTTTGCAGCGACGTAAAAAAAAAAATAATAAGATGACGACGACGAATCGCGAAAATGTGTACGGTGTACATCTTGAATTTGTAACTTTTAATTATGCATACTATTTTCATGCTGAAATATTTTCATTTTACTACTTTTAGCAATTTCTCGGAGACACGTCTCAGGTTTTTTGAAGAAGAAGAAGAAATGTAGCAGTACCTTCAAACATTTTTACCTTCAATGCTGTTTATGCCATTGCCTTTCTGTACCGAGACAGAAAGTACACTTTTTTCAAAGAATTTTGCACACCACAAGTACGATTTACGCGAGTTAACAAAAATAGATGCGGCTTTTGTAATGAAATATTTTATATAAAAATTAAACAGTCATCTTGAAAAGTAAGGTCATGTAATTTCCATTTAATTATTATATATTAAGTTGAGATTCAAGCTTATTAGTAAATTGTAAATCTCGAAGCACTCTTAATCTTGTCATATTACAAAAATAGCAAAGATTATTGTTAATAATTAAAGCTACTTCTTAGCTTGAAATTTCTGCATAGTTTCTCGTCATGGCCTGAGTGACGGGATATAATTTTCAAGTATGTTCTATGTAAGTCCGAAATTTTCAAAATACTCGGCAGGGGCAATTGCATTCCTGGCATTTGTAGCCCATCAGAATTCAAAATTTACTAACAATACCGTGAATTTGTTCGTTAATTAACAAAAAGAGAAAACGCATGGGTATAAAGAATACCAATAATACTATATTTTCAACATTATTTGAAAAAAAATAGAATTTAACAGATCTTGATCGTCAAATTTAACATATCAGGCTCTTAAGAACTCATTAATACTACAAATCCATTGATACTTATAGTTCTATCATCAATCTTTGCGCCTTTTCATAAATATCATTCTTCCGTAAAAATCGCGTAGTGACTCACATAATTCTTATTCTCAACCATTCAAAATATCATCAAGTAAATTCGTCTACGTAATCTCTAAAATAATAGTCGTATAAAACATTGATGGTGGTTTAGTCTGTGTTTGATTTTTCCCTTGATGTTTCATCATTCATCCTTGAAGAGCTTGGTGAGATTAGAGTACGTAAGTTTTTCTTAGTTGTTATCGTTGTTTCTAGGTTTCGAGCATATCTCGTCATAAATTTTCTTCAAAACTATTGTTTCAGTTTATCTCTTTTTCCTTGTAACTTTAAATATAAAGATAAAAAACAAAATTTTGACGAATTTGTGCTTGAAATTCTAAAAAAATGGTTTTCGAGTTATCGCAATGACATTGCACGAACATTTTTCATTCATTAAATCGGAAATTGAATTCAAATTGTAAAAAATATATGGACCTCTCAAATGGCAATAAAATATGATACAAAATATTTTCGTTACACAACCCTTTTGAAATCCGAAAAAAATTATTTTTAATTTGATAAAATAGTCAGATTTCTTTATAAAAGCCGCACAACCATTAAAATGAGGGTAAATGCACTTGGATGTTCTATAAAATTTAATTTAATTATATAAAGTTTTAGCCTCTAAATAAAACGTATTATTAACAAAGAAATTTTTGCGCCATCACCCATTCGTTTTATCTTTCGTGCATCGTTTATTTGCTTATAACAGTCGCTTTTAATGGCTGCGCTTCTCATGTTCTCTCCCAGTTGTATAGCAATACACGAATAAAAGAACAGTAGTCTACGGCATAATTCAGATGTCAGAGTGTTTATACGGCAATAAACCGTGAGTCCAGACACTTATTATACATTCGTCTCACCGGCTGGAAATTAAAATACTAACAGGGATTTTTTCACGTGAAACTACATTTGTTACAGAAACCCCTAACTTTTTTCCTCGTTTCGTTATGAAACATTTGTCAGCTCGTATCAAGATTTTCATTCGGAGAACGTATTTCACGCAGTAGGATGTTACACTTGCATGAGCAGGATATTGCCTCTCGCAGCTTTTTTGTTGTTGTATTTATTACTTCTATCCGAACGTGTGCTCGCATAGGTCACACGAAAGCAGTTAAAAGCTGGTAGGTGCGAAGAGAGGCAGAAGAGAGAAAGAGAGAGAGAGAGAGAGAGAGAGAGAGAGAGAAAGCATCGGAGAAAAAAAGCTAGAGTGGTATTTGAAGATGTGCGCAGTACAGTGAAATTTCATTAGTCGCTAGGCACTTTCAAAGAGTCGCAGGGTCGGGGTAATTAATCCGCCGCGCGGGATTTGAAGTTTTTTAAGAAAAATACATAAATAAAATTCATAGCGAGTGTAGCACGTACGCTCGCCGACACCTGTAAATGTATTTACCTTTACGGTTCAGCTTTTTTTTTTGTTTTAATTTAATTTATGAGAGTACTTGTGAAGCGGGCGTGATGTAATGCGATTTTTCGATAATAATTTAATAATAAATTTCCAACTGAAATGGCTCGCAAATAAAGTTCAATCACGCTCGCTTTGTTTTATAACGAGCAACGTCAACATCCACAAAATCAGTATTCATTATTCAGTGGATTGTACGCGCAATGATTCATGCGCGCTCACAATTATATGGCTATCTCTAATGTAGTACAAAAGCTCTCGACAGTTATATTGCAGCCAACTCGTATATCATCAAAAAGAGGATAGGAGAAGGAGTCAAAGCGACTATTTTCAGAGTTATTCTTTTGCTTTGAGCCATAATAATTCTTTTCTCTTGTGATATTTTAACTACAATAATGTTAGTGTACAGTCAGCGAGTTCAGCATTTTGATCGTGACTTTTGTTTTTGATTTTTATTTCATTTTTTCACATTGACTTAATTATCGAGTAAAATTATTTTATCAATGTATTGTTCAAGGGATTTTTAGGTTTATTCTGTCTGAACCATTAAATTAAAATGTATTTTTAAAAAGAGGTATATAATAATGTATATTTCCTTGAAATTCAATGAATTTACAATAATAAGGTTCCTAATCATGCTATTAATTTCTTCTGTCACTAATCTGCATCACGCATTGTCCGTTGTATCCACCTTTCTAAGTATTAACTTATTTAATTGCTAAACAAACAAATTTCTCAATGAAAATAAAATTTAATTAATTTGTAAACTTCGTGAGAAGTGTTAGTAATATTCAAGTCGATATGCTCAACACTTCGAAAGTTAAATTACGTAGAGTGTACATATGTAATTTTGTTCAGGTGTGGAGTACGTGTTCTCATGCTCATATAATAAACTAAATATTTCGTCAATTTGTGCATTCGAGCAGCTTCTCAACTAATTTAATGAATTAAGTTCCAAGGTATCAATTTTCAGGGATATACGTCAGAAAACAAAGTAAAAAAACGATCTGACATATTGCAAGTAGCTTCCAAGTGTTTGGAAACAAATTTAATTTAACCAAAGCTTTGCTCTCGAAATACTATGTATCGATTTCCTCTGGCTAACTTTTGGGAAAATTAATTAGAATGTGATAAAAAAAAGTTCAGGGAATTTGATTTGTTTCCCTTGAATCTTATTGAGTTACTGCGAACACTTATAGATAGAGGAAAAAAAGTTCACTGAATAAGTCTAATTGACAATCAAAATGAGACAGATGAACCACATAAGAATTTAGAAATATTCTCGACAAAGCTCAAAATCAAGCGCAACCAAAAAAAGGTAAAAAAAAAAATTAAAACGTACAATTTGCTACTCTGCTCAGAGATATAAAGCCGTAAATTTGGTCATTCCTCATTTCACACGCTGCACGTGCGCGTAATTTTTTTGCCTTTGCGATCGAGTTAACGAACACACTCTATACGGACGCATAGAGAAAGCAGATTGTCATGACTAACAATTTACATACGCTGCTAGAAGGCAGAGAGAAAGAGAGACTTTTTGCGGGAAAATTCAATTAGCACTCCCCCACAAAGGTTGTTGGTAATTAATAACATATTGCAGCCAGCCGAAGAACTTTGCACGTAGCAGCGTTGCTATATAATGGATTGAAAAATTTTCGTCGACTCTCTTTATCTTTGCGTGCAGTGGATGCGTGTGTATGTGTGCGCGGGGGCTTTGATTCCGAATGAGGATACGAGCAGCGGTGGCAGCTGCGAGTGGGGATGCTGCGTGGCAGGCCCGAAAGGCATACACACACACACACACGCGCGCACACATATATATGCCGATACAGCAACAGCAACGACAGACCGTTAACCACGAGAATCTAATTAGTTCCGTATAACGCCACACAGATATAACGTAGACTTGGCGAATCTCTCGCTGCAGCTGCAGCTGCGCGTGTATCTGTCTATCGGCGCAACTAAACGTTTCAATAGCGCTCGTCGTCGTAGATCTGCTGTATGCGTGGGTGCGGCTTTACGCGATTGGAGAACAAAGTTGCAACTATGATGCGGCTGACTCGAGAAGAGTCGAGCTTCCATAACTGTATACGGCTTATAGGACTCGGGATCGACGAGCCAGCTCAAAGAGAATCAAAGCTCTCCTTTCGTAATGGATGTTACATAAATCCTTGCCTAAGAGTTTGATAAATCATTCTATGGTTTTGCTTTATTAATATGAATTGAACACCTCCCTGACCAGTCGAGGACGATCGGAGTTGGAATCATTGTTGCGACGAGCACGATATGAGACATGTTAATAGCGATCAAGTGCATACTCCCCTACATTTGTCGTAGAACACCCCAAGAATCGTAACTCATGTGAGCTTGTACGTAATTTGCACCGGGACAGGAAACTCGCTTCCCTTTTTGATTCATTGTGCATATGATCGTTATTACTTGGATGTAATGCGCGTGGACGAAAATTTTCTCTTTTTGTTTGTACTGAAAAAAAAAAATAATAAATAATAATAGAAGAAAAAACCCGACGACACGTTTTATAGCACAGTACAGAGTTACACAACAATTATACAGAGCTTGCACATGTTCGCGTGATTAAGTCACGTTGGATAAATTATGTGGCAAAGTGTCTCTTACTCTCACGAGCACGCAGCGCGAGCATGCACATGAGCCTGGAAAGCTAATTTATCTTCATGATTCTCCTCGCGAGTCGCGCATCATATATCGCTCACGAGCATTCCCAATTCCAAATGCTGGAATGCCACATTTTCTCGTCTCGCGGTGTAATTTAACGAGCTGGATGCGAGAGCACACCATAGAATACAAGTTCTCGAGGTGCATTTCCGAAACCACCGAGAGCAGTCGAAGATACGGATCGTTACAGAAAAGTAACCAAGTGTGCGTATATGTGTGTGTGTTTATGTACTTGTGTGAAGATTTACAAATGAGAGCTGGTGTACGAGCTGAAAGGAAGAAAGGAAGGAACGGGTCTGTGCTTAGGCGCTGTATTTATATGCAACCATTAAGGTGAGAATAAGTCGAGTCACGCGGCAAGTGTCCGCGTGACGCCGGACGTTTACGAGGAAAATGCCTTTAATGTGGCCCAGGGTAATCGCCCCAGCATATCTGTTGTTTTGTCGAGTTTCTCGTACGCGCGCGCGTGTTTTGTTCGATATTACAATAGAGACGACAAAGCGCCCACCACCAGCGCGATGTATGTAACTGCCTGCGCAGATGCATGTGCATACAAACGCCGGGGGCCGTCATAAAAAATACCGACGCCTGTCTTTTGATGATTTTTGAAGACGATTTTTAACGAGAGGCATTATATAGGCGTGCATTCGTAAGTACTCGTAGTTTATAATTTAACGACGAAGATAAAAAAAAAAGCTAAGCTTGGCATTTTTTTTATCAATTACGTAAGTAATTACAAGTGACCCTTCAGGGTGATATAAGAAATAGTATAAAAGCCAAAGAAGGTACACTTCATGCTGTTTATATAGCGTTGCGCAAAGAAGTGAAATCAGATTAAATTAATTGAGACCGATTTGAATGCGGAATGTCGATGAAGTAATTAACTCATTGGTTATTTGATCACTCGTGCATTTCGTGTAATTTTACATTTTTATCTCGCCAAGATGAAAATTATCTTAATTATGAAATATTTTTTGTCAAAAAACGTAGACCGATCCAATCAAGGGTTAATGAATTTTCTTTTAAAATTGTCTATCGCAATTTTCTCGAAGAATATAGGATTGTCTCGTGTAAACAAGAGAAATTCTTTATCGCATTTCCGTTAGCTTAGAAAACCGCTTGCCTCGAGACCATAATTCATAAATTCATTAAAACTTTGCGATGTATTTTTTACCCGATTAAGTTTTTTTTCTCGCTAAAGCTGCGCAGGTATACACTGCATAAGCAATTAAAACGTCGATGATGGGAAGGAAGTCAAAAAGAGGTGTATTTACACGTGGGCAAGCATTAACACGTCTTGGAAGCTTAGCGCTAATAAAGAATATAGTTATAAAAGATACGTGAGGGTTCTAGTGTGTAGGGAAAAATAGCTTTATTAACAAGGGTTTTTGTGTGCTCGACGCTTTAGAAAATGCGCAAAGAGGCGCTGGCGAGGCGTTATAATGAAAATTGATCGGTGTCGCGCGTCTCGACGCGTCACATGTCTACTCTCCCTTTAGCTGACTTAGCATTTATATGACCTGGAACTATGTGTACGCTAGGCGGCGTACGTATCATATGCGAATTGTGCGAGCAGATATGAAACCGAAGAATTTTCCAAACTCCCACGCAGTCGAGTCTTGTTATTTCATTGATGACATTTTTTGCATACATGGTAAATATTGTTTACGACACAAAGCGAAGCGATTTGCGACAACAATGGGCAACGATTATTAAAGTCTTTTCAAACGCTTGCGCGTGTACGTGTGCACAATGTGCACTGCTCGTGCGCCCTCGTGGACCAGGACTTTTTATTCCTGGGTAATAGTTCCTTTTATGAGCATGTGAATAGTGACTGTATAGATTGTTGGGTTTACAAAGAGAAATTATGGTGACGATAGCTATGAGATTTATTTTCAAGTAAGTTTTAGAAAAAATCTCGTGATAACGTAACTGCATTTTTATACCGTTATAAAAACTGGTAGACATTCGTCATACAACGAAATTAACACGTTAATTATTGCGTATGAAAACTGTTTTTTTTTTTTACATTTTGAGCCTGGTTATTTTGATCAATTTTGATCTGCGACATTCCAAAATTTATAAGAGTTTTGCAGTGCACGAGCTTATATACGTTTTCACTCGTTACGAAAATCCTTCGAAGCTTAGTTTTTCTAAGTCTTCTTTTCCATATGCAAATGAACGGAAAAAGTTGCGCATACATTGAAAAAGCAAGTTCCACGATGGAAGATTGCCATACAGGATAATCCCTCGCGATCCTCGATAATTTTGCTCGACGCTAGTTAGCATTTTTCGTTTTACATGTAGGGCCGAGTCAAAAAAGTTTCATTCGTAAGTATCCGATTTTTGTGCACTTGAATAACAAAATTACGTTTTTTTTTCGGTATTCAATAGTCGTTTCTATGTAAACTGTAGGTGGGCACTTGTTGTAAGACAAATAATTCCGGTTGAAAACTCAACCAGAAAAAGTAATTAAAAGCTTAGCGCGTGCACGAACTCGACTGAAGCAACCTTAAAACTTAGACGCTGGAGCATACCGTAATTGGCACTTTTAAAATCTCCCCCGAGATAACGAGAGCTACACTACACTCTCCTGGCTGTTTCGAATTGATTTATGGATTTATTGATAAATCATTATCTATCAGGTAACGTAAGACGAGATTTTTTATGGCAACTTTCTGATATTTCGTACATGAAAATTTGCGTCGCGATATAGCTGCGACGTAATAGTCGGGAGGCAACGTACATTCTGAAAATTCGAAAGACGCTCCATCGATACGGAGAATCGCAGTAATGCACAAGCAGCTATTTACGTTCTATATAGCTGTTGCTTCAGCTGGTGTGTATATAGCGAGATTGCAGGTTCATGTATAAACAGGCGTGTGGGCGCGGGCGCAGATCAAACTCGATAAAACTCGGACACAGCGCGATACGTATAATATATAATATACGTTCGACCAAGGGAATTCTCCACGTGCCAAGAAGTTTCTTGGGCGCTGCACAGTTTCGTACATAATATTCTAAGAGATCTAAGAGAGAGAGAGACACAGAGGGGTATGCAGGTGGGGCTTTGAGTGCTCGGCGCAAAAGTTCGCGCGCACGGGGATACTGGATGCGGATGTAATACACCTTTTGTGCGACGAGTTCGCGGCGCACAATCCCAATATAGGCACGTATAGCTTGTAGTGTGTATACGCCACGCGGAGGAGGACTGCACTAGACCGCGTCGTCATAAGCACATCTCGAATTGTCAGCGCTGTGCCGCGTGAATGATGGGCGTCGGAAAACTTGCTCTGGAATTGAAACGAAAGTTCCTCCTCCGAGGCTTGCTCTGCGCGCTCAAGACTTGTTTTGTGTATGTGGGCGCGAGCTGCAGTAAACGCGAGAGCTGTACACTCCACTCTTCCAACTAGTTCCGTTTGTGTATATTTGTACAAATCAAAAACTCGAGCTGGGGTATAAATTGCCGAAGACAATCGACGCGAGACAGCTGTGCCGCTGATATAAAAGCAGCACGATCCTCGCTTCGAGAGATATCGCGTCACGCGTCTAAAACATCCAACTCGAGAGAGATAGAGAGTTGAAATCGCCCGAGGCTTGTGTCGTACATCTGCTGCAGCGCACGTGCATACGCGTGCGTGGGTGAGCGCGTCTGTCTATATATTAATATCCAAGAGCTTATATCCGTTCATATATAGCTATATTAAGTTTATTTGACAAACTGCGCGCGCCGATTGCGTACGTATAAATACAAAACGTAGGCGTTTATGTTATTTTTATACTCGCTCGCGTGATACTCGTGCACACACAAATGATTCGTGATTAGCGCCGAATCATGCGAAACACAGAGCTTGAGCAAATAGCAAATATATATTCATCCCTGGGCATATTCTAAAGCTTCGTTGGGAAAGAGAGAGAGAGCATATATAAAGTCGACTTCGAGTCACACGCAGCCTGTTACGTCAGCCCGAGGCGTGCGTACAGGTTGCCGCCGACGCCGCACGCGCGCCCATTGACACTCGCTCTTTCTCTCTCTCTCTCTCTCTCTATATACATATACCGTGTGCCTCACTGATACGCCGAGAGAAGTTAGTTCTGGTGCTAGAGCGTCGTTTAATTAACAACTGCTGCTTCTGCCGCCGCCGCCGCTGCTGCTGCTCCACGACGCCGAGCAAAAGTGGGAAGGAGAACTAAGTGCAGGTCTAGGCTTCTTGTAAATAAACGAGCTTGAATTTATGATGTTAATTATGCGAGATTGAGCTATAGAGAGCTATATACATAAAGTTGTTTATTCGGCCCGTAACTACTGTGTACACACACGGCGCGCGACCAAGTATCACTTGACGAGCGTCGAGTTTTTGCATTTTTCATTCGTCGGCCTTTTTCGCACCTTCGCGGCGCGTATACGCAAAGATTCCCTGTAATTTTCCGCCCTCAAAGCTATTCAGTTTCGCTTGAATTATTTCATTATACCGATATAAGTTAATCAATTTACTTTCTTTATTGGAAAATTACACAAGATAAGTAAGCCCGTCGGCTTCTCGGAATTACTCGAGCGATAAACCAAGGCGGTGTACGCGTGGCGCAAGGTAGCGCACAGCAGCGAATGAATATAGTAATTTTCGTGAAACGAAAATTGGTCGCTCGCTAACGACTAATTACTCATTCCGTTCCCATTACGCGAATCATTCCAAAGCGACGGCGGCGGCGCACGAACTTGCATGCTTCAGGCGCTGTATATTTATTCGAGCCGTGACGATTCCATTACAAGACGTTAGCTATATGCTAGCCCTGCGTGCAAGCTGCATTCGGTAACCCTTATTAGTTGTTTTCCAAGAGGCGCGTGAGAAAACTCGCCTTACAACACTTATATAATATAATATATAGTTAGTAGTAAGAGTCGGTATTACGACGGACGCGCGCGAACCTAGATATATATTTTAACTTAGTTCGTTCGCTCTTCTCTCTCTCTGCCTGGCGCGAGCTTCTCTGATTATGAGGATGAGACATGTACGGGTTATATATATACTTATAGCGGCGAACGTCGCGTATTCTCTTTAGAAAACAAGCCAACTGTGCTCGAGGAAAACTTTGCGTTAGTCTCGCTAGCTCGGCAGCTAGCGCTAGGGAATCGCACATATTATTATGTACGTTAGTGTCTCGAGATGAAGGAGAGATGGGCGCGATCTTCGCGTTTTTGTCTCGCGAGTTAACGTATATCCTTTATCCTCGTGTATCTTATTTCTACATTTTTTTGTTGATTCACATTTCTTTTGAACCCTGATTTATATGCACGAAATTAAATTATATAACCGAGCGAGTTCGCGTATGGGTTTATTTTTTTTGCTGCTGCTGCTGCTGCACTATGTGCGCGCAACGGTTTCTGCACGAATCTCATTAAGATTCTTAACTAAATTACAATATTGAATATTTTCTTTTTGTGAATAAAAAATATAGCGTAGTAAAAGCATCGCACATATCGTTAAGAGAGTAAGTAATTAGTTTAGCACATTGAAATTTGTACGCGGGAGTACAGATTGCGATAGCACGTGTAAAAGATTTATGCGACCGATAGTTTCGAGTATATAAATACAAGCCGAGTTTAGCTGTGTAATCAAGTTATATACTCCTTATCGAGTATAGCCGGAGTCCTGCTTACATTCAGAAGTAATTTAAAAATTAAGCAACAGCGCGCCTCGCGCACGAGGGCGTATAAATGTAAGTTTCATGAGTTACATCGATGTAAGGCCGGCGTCAAAATTATTTTTCAATTAAAATTGCCATTGTTCTCCGATCCATTACCTATAAAATGAGCTGCTGCTTTTGAAAAAAAGGAAGGAAAATGAAATAAGCTCTCATATATTGTTAAAAGAATATTATTGAGGTGCTCTTAACTGTTGAGTGTGTACACGTATGCCTGAATGAGAAATGAAAAATTCGTTATACCTTGTATATGGTGCTGCTGCGAGTGATGAATGGTGCTCCAATTTCGAGTGCCTATCATGTGTATGTCTGTGTGTGTGTGGGTGCGCACGAAAAATAGCTGGTGGTAAGTGTTCTTTGGATAAAAAATTTTAAATTCAATGCGATTTTATTTCCTACTTTTTTTTCATTATTTAAGATCCCTTCAAAGTTAATGAAATTATATTTAAAAAGCAAGGTTTTCGCTCGCATGAATTTAAAATCATTCGAAGGCGGCGTACAAACGTCAAACGTAAAAATAACATATAGTCATGAGTACAGCGCGATTCTTTTACAGTCAGTTTTGTTTTGGGACACATGGCGCGTCAAAGCTGTGCACTCAAGCGAATTTAGCAGTACATAAAAACGAAGAAGAGAGCAAATCGCGCGCTTTTTAAGAGCGATCGCTTAATGCCTGAAAAGAGAGAGAGAGAGAGAGAGGAAAGATATACCAAGCCGAAGGAGAAAAGGAAGAAATAAGAAAACGGACGCATAACGAGTGTGTCGCCAAGTTTTTTAACAATTTTATTTAACGTCCCGTAACTAACGCGCCCGAGCAAGTCTGAGCTAGCGCGCGCGAGCTGTAGCGGCGATCCTTATATATTTGGTATGTGGCACATGCACAGAGCCATACATATATATCGCTGAAGTGAAAGAGAGAAAGGGCGTCATAAATCCGATAAGGGCCGTTATGGCATGAAGAGAGAGAGAGAGAGAGGGAGAGTGGCGCTAACTGCACGCACAGCACTTTAGCCTATTATGTTCCGCGGTGTGCGTGTGTATCGATAATCGTGCGCTGCTATGGAGAGCCTCGCTCGAGCGGAAGAACATGAAAATATTTCTTGAATTATATAATTTTTTAAAAAAGATTATTTCAACGATCATAACTGGAGTTATGCGACCGCCAGCGGCTAAAGCACTGCACCGCGACTATTGCCTCGTAATGTTCTTGTGATATCGAGTGTGTTTTCTGATATGCGCGGCAACAACTTCACGATGATACTGTGCCTGCTTTTCTCCTTTTTTTTTTGCTTCGCTCTACGTTCTTGTGCGTTTTTTTGTGTTTAGACGATGTTGATTTTTACGAGTGATCGTAAAATATTTATGCGTTCGCTCGATCATTAAGAGAATAAATGACTCGAGTATAGTCGCGTTGAAACAAAGATAAAGCGAGGAGGCGTGATTTTTTCTACTAAAATTCCGTTCAAGATAAAAAAAATCAGTTTCCATGTTATTTATTTTTCGATGATGATTGAGCTGTCGTAGGCCAAAATTTTGTACAAAACGAGGTATCACCAGAGTACAAAAACGAATTGAAAAAAAACCTTACATGCTCGACCGAAGCGTCCCGTACATTGACTTGGAATTTTTTTTCGTTCGGTCAGTGCGCTGAATGAAGACGGCAACCGCGTGGAATGGCCTTCTTTAGAGAGTTACAAGAATCTCATAAACACTCGACTATATATAGAAAAAGAAAAGGAGAAAAAAAACCAGACAGAGATAAGCGAACTCGCTCGAGCGAGGGTTAACCCGAGAGAGTCGGAGTATACAATTTTGGAGAAAAAAAAAGAAAGAGATCAAGAGGAGAGACGGCGCGTTATGTGTACAGGTATATATGTGCGAGCGTGCGTGAGCATTTCTCGCGGCTATTTCACGAGTGCACTGTAAAAGCAGTACGCCGCAAGCAGCAACAACAGCTAGTATATATACCGATGGTAAATATCGACATTCTGTCTCGTCCAGGGAAAGGCATTCGGTCGCACATAGAGAGAGAGAGCACAAGAGAAGTATGAAAAGTGGGAAAACAATGCAATCAGTGTGTACGTATACGAACATACATGCTCCGTCGGTATTATTCGCTCGCTCTCTCTCTTTCCCTTCTGGTGTAACGTATTATTTAGAGCACTGCTCGTACAAATACGAAAGATGATATTTCCGTTCGTTTAATGTGGCCACTTGCCGTGAGATACGTGTACCTATGTAGCCAACAGTCGTCATTGAAAATACAAGGGTATAAAATAAAAAATCGTTTGGCTGCGGTTTCAATTGGGACGCGATAGTATCGCATCAGCTTTCGTATCCACTCGTATCGCCCGGCCGATGTATAGAGAGAGAGAGAGAGAGAGAGAGAGCGAGAGCTTTTCGTTTTATATGCGCAACGATTTCTCTCTCTCACTCTCTCTGATGTGCGGTGACAGCCACGGCGCATCATGGGCGCAGTGCATCAAGCGCCGCTACGACGGAGAGCTCCCGATCTTTGATTAAGCTCGTTGGCCCAAACATATCAGCAAACGTGTGCCGGTGTGTGCTTTTAAGCGCATAACACACAGAGCTGCAGTTGCATTTATCCGCCCCCGGTCGTGATATGTGTATATAAGTGAATCGCTTACTCACTGACTCGGGGGCCGTCGAATAAATGTTTTAGCGCTTTATAATACGTATGGGATATATATGTATAAATATAAAGCTGCAATGACGCGCGAGCACTCGCACTAATGGAGCAAAATAACGCGCGAGAGCCGCAAGTCTGTACTAACGTTTCAAATGCCATGTATATAAATTGTAAAATAAACATTTTCGAGTGGTCCAAAATATACGATAATGAGCTTTTATCGCCGCGTGTTTCTACAATGGCTAAGTTGTTGCCTTTTTTCTCTCTCTCTCTCTCTCTCTCGCGCGCGCAGAGCGAGCTTTTTCGCGCTCTCTACTACGGTCGAGGCCAAGAGCCGTAAACATCGATGTATCCTCGATCGCACGCTCTCGAGCTTTCGACTCGTATTATGATCGCGCGTATGCGCGTTTTATCCTGATGCAGTAAATGTATAGGGTTTATATATCTCGCTCGAGCGCGCGTATACGGGATTCGAGAGCTGCACAGCCACACGCACACACACACACACATTGATCGTGCCTCGCATATCTTAATATATGTATATATTGCAAGGGAGGTTTTGCGCACTTTTGAAATAACGAAAAACAGAGAGAGAAAGAGAAAGAGAAAGAGAGAGAGAGAGAAATAAATGGCGCCTGAGACGTACGTACAGCATGCATAAATCGAAAACTACCACAGCTCTTCTCGCGCACAAACGTGCAGATGTATACTTATATCGCGCACGGGGAAATTTACGTAAAAAGTTTTCTGCCAGCTTTTGCGCACATTCTGATATATGTATCACGAGCGCGTTTTACACGATTCCCCAAGTACTTTATGAAAATGCCCGGATACGCGCCAGCTAATCGCAGCTGGATTTTTCATTTTTCGATCGTCAACCTTGGTTTTATTCATCCTTGAAATTTTGTTTATCCTTGAAATTCGTAATCATTTCGTTTTTCCATCTATATCGTAAATACGCGAAATAAAGCGCAACGAATCGAACCAGTTTTTGAGCAAATTTCCATCGCATTAGGCATCCAATGTATAAAGCGAACACGGGCCAAAGTGCGCACGAGCATGCGCGTCTAGCTGTCCTCCTGCATCCGTATACGTAGTCTATATGTCTGTCTGACTGTCTGTGTGTGTGTGCGCGGCGCATTATTTACACAAGAGGGGACCCGAGGAAGAGCTCTCGAGTACATATGCATGCAGGTGTATTAATGCTCGAGCGTATGCATTTCTCTCGGGTGAGTTCGTTGTGTGTATGCGAGCCATGAATAAATGAGCCTCGTCAACGGCTATACGCGGGCATCTCATCGATCAAACATGCACAGATGCACATAAGCAATTGCCATTGTTCTTGTCAGCGAGTTTTCATTTATCAATTTCTTTCTTTCGTGCAAAATCGAAGGATGCAATTGACTGTCTTTTTTTCCCCCTCTCTTCGATCAAATCATATCAGTATACGCGTGGAAAATTGAGCTACATGTGATCGAGTTTATACGATCCTCGTATATACGTATAAAAGGCGCCGCACACATATCAGACGCATGTGCGCGCGCCCGCGTGTTACAACTAAGTTACGATGTTTATATACATGTGCAGCTGCACACAAACTTGATGGCTTACGTTCTAGGGAAGAGAACTCGATTATCTCTTGCTCTGTCCTGGCGTTGATGCCACAGCCACGCAGCACGGCGCACTGTGCACGTGTATTCGTACATTATTATATACGTATATATATATACGACGGGGGCTTCAAAGCCTGGCGCAGTCGTAAAGGAAAAGATTTGCTACCCGCGCGAGCTGCCGTGATATGCCCCTCGTGCCTGGCCTCCGAAGACTTATGAGACATGATAAATTTTATCTCGCTCCGTGACATCTCAATGAAAATTTTCCAGCTTGATGAAAATACATCTCCAAAAGGACGTAGCGCGCAATCTTTTTGTCGTTAAATTTGATCACGCTGCTGCTTTTCAAGCTGTGTACATGCCGCGTTGCCGTTCGCCCGACTAAATCCAGTCAACACAATCGTCCTGATTTCACTGTTACATTTTTACATTAGTTCAAAATGTTCAAACGTTGAAAAAACTAAAATAATCCTTCCGAAACAAAGCTACAAATGCAAAAATAACAACTTTACAGTATATTATAATGTTAAAAATCTTATATAACGCTATTATTTTTCGCATTCACGCATCAATGAAAGACAAAAAACGAGCGACAATTTGAATTCGTGGGGAAAATAACGAGACCGCACAAGCGTCGACGACGAGAATGCAGCTAGCCAGCCAGCCGCACAGCTGCGGCGAAAACATCGGCAAATCAAAAAGCACGACCTACTATATAACGAGATGTGAAAAAATTGTGTGCGGTTGTTCGCGCGTAATTGGACTTTCAAGGGATGACGAAGAACCAGTGGTGCAGCGGTGAATTTGAGCATCGAAAAAATTTCGCAAGTCGTTTCATTCCTGGAAGTTTCGTAGAGCGACGAAAAAGTGTTCGTAATTATTATTTCCATTATTATTTCAATATAATATAAGGGTTCGACTGATCGTCCGTCCGTTCAATGAGAAAGCAGACTTTATGAAGTAACTAATGCAGCTAATGGATCCATTTTGGAGCATCGGTTCGTGGCTATGCCGACGAATAATTGATGACGCAAGCAATCAAATTTTAATTTTAGAACAAAGCAACTTCAATCGCAAGGACCATTAGCCCCAGTCGCGATTGCGACATGAAAAAAAAAAACGAGTAAAGTGCGCGAGCGCGAGGTGTTAAAAAATTCAGTCGAAAATGCACTAACGCTAGAGTAGACGGAGAAATTCAGTTTTCGAATCGTGCGTGTGCGTGTGTGTGAGTGTGTGAGCGTCGCTATATACCGCCAACTGTTGCGTGCCGCAGCCTCCAGCCGTTTCGCATGAGTTGTCGGAGAATCAAGTCTGCCTACTTTCGCCGAGGGCTAATGCACACATGCATGTACGCACGTTGGGCCAGGATTTGTTTTGAGCTTTTATCTAGTCTAATGCGCACCTTACATTTTTTATGCACGCAAGCGGCATGATGCAGAAGAAAGAGAAAGAGACAGAGGGAGAGAGATCCATTAATAGTGGACGTGACACACGCTAACGAATATAACCAGATGAAGGAATATCACAATTTTATTTCCACGAGAGCTGCGAATGTTTGCAACTTTTTGGCTCCGACTTGGAGCGGCGAGCTTTTTTATTATTCAAAATTTTCCTTACGGAGAGAAGAAAAGTCACGTGTAAATTGTCTCTTAAATTTTCAACGATACCCGGGTAAAGAAAAATTCTCGCTACGCGTTGCGCAGGCAGAATCCGACCCGAGGTTGGAACTGAAATTTCACTTTTTTATTTCTCAGCTTTTCGCTTTATTGAATTGTTTTATTCCGTTGCATGTACGCATGCATTAGAAAGTTCGTGGCGTGCCGTTTAATTGTATATTAAATTGAATATTATAAATGGGCTCGAATTTATGAAAGAAGAGATCCTCGAGAGCTGCGAAAAAGAAAAAGGAGGGGGAGGAAAGAAAAAAACAGCCAACGAGGGATTAAGTAGAGCACTTAATCTAGAGGACGTAGCCTACATTACTTTTTTTTTCCTCTTTATTTATAAGTTTACTCGTTGCCTATTATGTGCTGTGCCGCTGCACGCGCAGCGCCGGCACTTGATAAGCTTAAGTTCTTACGGTAAATTCAACACACTTTCTCATGAAAGACACGTGAAATTCAACAGAGAGTGCATTAGGACTGTTTCGCTCGGCTGTGCGGGGGCATTAGTTCTCGTCGGTGCTGCTTGAAAAGATTCTCGTCGGAAGCGCAGACGTTAAAACAGTTGGCACTCGTTGACGTATATATATTCGGCGCGTTGAAATGCACCTGTAATTCTCATTGACGTATTGTTGCTCGAACGTTCGTTCGGTATTTTGTGCGCGTGATATCGGATCTTTCAATTCCAGTGTAACGCAAGCGCATGGATATAAGAAAAAAAAAGATCGAGAAAAATGATTACATGATATTCTCAAGTTTTTGATCAAAAATCAACACAGCTACACAGACACGAGGCGCAGCAGCATTGCATTTCCACGGCTTCAATAATTCAGCGTCTTATGGTTCGGTTGAGAATGGGAAACCTAACAGAACAAAGCGTGATAGTGGAAAAAAAAGCAAGGAAAAAAGTATATGGACAAGAGGGTATACTTTCTCTAGCTTGCACATACATTACGGCGTTTGCTTTTTTGCCCCGAGCTGCTGTTGCTCCTCGTCTGCGCTCACGTCCATCGACTTTAGTAAGTGAGAGAGAGAAAGATAGATCCCGATATTATGTGCCAGGCGTAAAGAGCACGAAAAGCCCTCGAGGATACGTGTCCGTAAAAAGGGATGCGAATGTCAATAAGACTAATGTGATTATTGAAATAGTGCAGTATTGTGAACGCTCGAATGGATACGTGGACTAGGTAAATAAGTTACAGCCCAGTGTAATGGGCACTTATAATTTAGCTTGCTAACGAATCGTTTATAATGAACACACAACGATTTGTCCGTAGGTAAGCAGAGCTCTCGCAGAAATCCTTAAATTATCTCGCTATCGATCGGCGCGTGTAACGGGGCATATTTTGTTCCGAGCTATATAACGTAGTTGAAAGAACCGACTATACTGTAAATTTTCATCCTATCGTATCTCTCTACCTTCTCTCTCTCTCTCTCTCTCTATCTCTGTTAAAAACACATATCTTTTGCCCGTAAAGTGCGCACCAGTAAAATCTCAAGCGCACTTGTGCGCCGAGCGAGGTAAGAAGAACAAAAAAATTGTCGGAGTGTTTTACGTTATTCGAGTCTGTTTTTCACCAGTCACTTTTCATTCACTGACACTGTGCATTAGCATACGCGAACGCTGTATATGAGATCGAAACGATGAATTGCTTCATTCTTTTTTGTCTGTATGTACATAGTGGCGCGCAGTATATATCGCTTGTATGCATACACATCGTCGGTTATAGAGTAAAAGTACACGCCGCATTGATTTATCAGCTATACTTGGTATTTTCGCGAAGCTCGCGTGCGCTCACTCCTCTTTATCGCTCACGTGCTCTTTGTATCTTCTTAACGTCGGACGAAAGAAAAAAAAAAGCGAGAGAAAGAAAGGCTGAAGAAAAAATTGAAAAATTCCAATAAAGCAGCCGGATCTAATGCATATTCATGCAGTCGCGTGATTAAAGTGTTACGAAAATATCACGCGCGCGCGAAACACAATGATGTTGGAATATCATAATAATGCAAGGTATGTACTATACGAACGGGGCGCAGAGCGCGTTGAATCATGTGATATCGTAAACATAAAATATAACCCGGCCGGTATGAATGGCCATTCGCGTGTCAGTGCAGCACCTGCTTCATTTTAGAAACACACACATCATGACAGCTCTCTCCCCCCCGCGCGCTGACGCCGTTCCAGCCAGCAGCATGGCTCGCAGCAGAGCTTTTACGACTGAGGCAGGACTTGATGGAGAATCTTCCACTTTGCGAGGCCTCTCGCGCTAGCTACTAGCTGCCTCGCCCATACGCAGCTTTCAACTCGACGCGCTAAGGTATGTATTATATTCATCGCTTTGCATTTGAAAAAGCAAAATGTACTCGAGCAAGCGTATATATACGTTTGTCCGTGCCATAACACATGCAACTATCAAAAGTATCAATTTTAGTGTTTTTTTGTTCCACGCAACACAGAGTACAGAATGCGCATAAAGCCGTAACAAGTTTTTTAAGAGCGCTTTGAAAACGAACAGCAGGTGTAAAACTGATACACTCGCCGGAGGACGAGCTGTTCTACTGCAGCAGGTATTTGTGCGACGATAATAGAGAAAAAGGGCGCGCGGCGGAATACGTTTGGGAAAAAATGCTGTTCGCGCGCGTGACACGTATGGAGGTCGCGAGTCCACGAATCCCAAAACAAGCTCGTGTGTTTTTCAGCTCGTGATTTCCAACGGATCATATTTACAAAAAAAAAAAGAAGCAGAAGAAAAACCTTGTACACTTGCGTTCTATTTTCGTCCCTATATGGGTGCACGCGTCGGTCGAGCGTTTCGCAGCGCGGCACGCACTAATCCCATTACTCGTTGATCCGCGTGGGCGTTCGCGCGCCAGTCTGTGTACGTCTCGTTCGTCGGGACGACACGCGCACCGCCTCGCAGATAACCGCGCGCGGGCTTATAATCTCTTCGTTGTACATTTGACAATGATGCACCCTTTTCGCGCGAAACAAGAAAAAAGATGCACGCGCAGTCGGCTTACATACAGCCTATCGCCGAGCTGCTGAATAAAATCGTCGCAATCGTTATAACAAAGTCGTTTTCTCGCTCGCGTGGCGCTCGACGCACACATGCACTAGCAGCTGCTGTGCACTCGCGTCGCAAGCTCGCGCGCGGCTCACGGGTATACGTAGATTTTATAAGAATTCCAGGCGATACGTATCAGGGCCGCCGCGTCGACGGGATCGCGAAATAAGCGGGTGGCGAGTCGCTCCTTTCCCACCTGCGACGCTTATGCTCGCCAGAGCCGCGCTCGACGCGAGTATAGAGAACGAGAGCATTGCCGCAGACACCCGCTCGCGCGGGTGATTTACGCGCCAGAGTTGTAAAGCTTTATCGCAAAGATAGCACTCCTCGCTGCCGCTGCTGCCGCTGCTACTGCTGCAGCGGTATAATGGGCAATTATCTGTCTTGATCGTCGCTCGTTAAATCGTCCACGCGAAGGGTCGAATAACTACTTTCTCTCTCTCTCTCTTTTTTTGTACTTCTTTGCAAGTCGTGCGGGATGACCGACTTTTCAGTCTTTCTCATATACTATTATTGTTCGGGGTTTTTTTTTTTACTTTCTCTCTTCGCCGATAGAGATAATTTTACATTCGAAAATGTATGGCTGAAACATTGCACTCAACTCAACTTTTTCTCTCTCTCTTTCTCTCTTCTGCGTTCTCGTCACGAAAATTATACAAAGCTGCAATAAAAACCTTTCCTCGTGGCTGACTGAAAAGGCCAGACAACTTTCTTATCCCTTATCTCGAGAGTCGAATGCGAAGAAAAAGGTCGTTACGGTCTTTGGCTCGAAATTGTGGCAAATCGAGTTATATATCCCTCTGCCGTTCTCGTAGGTACTCTCTGTCTCTCTCACTCTCTCTGTATACTAGGTGTGTTGCAGAGCGCACGGAAACGAAATTTTCTTTTCTCGCTTTCTTCCACGCTTATATATATATATATATATACGCTATATAGCGCGCTACTTTCGAGTAATCGTGGCAAAGGAGACGAACGAGCGTTTCTTTTCTATTTCTTTTTTCTTTCGAAAAAAATCAAAAGTTGTAGTCTATCGCTTTTTCGACCTTGTGCTCTTTCTTTTCTCTTCCTCTTATTATTATTTTTATTTATTTTTTTTTTTGCGCAACGCAATGCAACTGCAATCGCAAAAAAAAAAAGAATTAATCATGTCGTTTTTTGCACTTAGCAGCGAAACAAGCAACATTACGAATGTAGGTCGTTATATTCGTAGATTTCATCGAAATTCCATCGCTTTTAAGTTTCAAATCGATGAACATTAGTTTTTAGCCCGAGCGCATGTATACATATAGACGCTGGGGCGCGCAATAATGTAGGTACGTGGCCGTAACCTAGAGCCTTTCAGCTGCGACATTTGCGAATCCATTTGAAAACGGCACGCGGCGGCGGCGGCGGTATTTATGCTTACTATATTTATCGTCGCGCGCACACGGGGGCTGGATCGTATCAAATGAGAAAAGCTCGTATAATCGAGGTCAGCGAGGCGGACGCGCGCACAAATCATTATCGAGCCTCGTAACGATCTCTCCACGTACGCGCGCGGCGTTTCTGTAAAGGCAATGAGATGAAGGGCCAACGCTTGATGGCATGAATGCACGTGCGAATGATACACAAGCGCATCGTCGTCGCAGCGAATATAGCCCGAAGACGAGCTCGAGGAAAATGCTATAGCGACGCTCTTGGCTCGTCGGCGTACACGCGGCAAACTCGTACGTATGATATACCTATATAGATACGCATCGTCTCGTAACCGCGTCGCTGTGTACGGCGTTTCTTGCCGCTACTGTCGCCGCCACCGCATCGTCCCTTTTGTCGAGACCTCGGCAGCTATATGGCAGATGTGATATAGCGCAAGATGCTGCTGCCGTTGCTGCGACGCAAAAAGCGGCGAGGCGAAAATTCGGATTGCCCCCCCGCTGCGCGTTTTGTGTCAGCTCGCTCGGTGCTGCGCGATCCCGATGGCTAATATACTTATACGCGCGAACGCGATATGTATCGGCCAAAGAACAATGTTATCGCAGGATCCTTTGCCTCGTGTACGCTGAAACGCGCAAAAGCTCAAGCTCAACGAGAAAACGGGTATTTTATTCTTTCTTAATTTTTACTCCAAATAGCAACTGCATACAAGCGCAGAAATTAATTTGCGTTTATTACGCAAACAAACGTCGCGAGCGCTCGTCACAATAAAGTGAAAATCGCGTAGCCTAGTTATGAAAAAAAGTACTTATTATATATTCCGCGCGCGGCGTAATAAAGAACATTTTTGCCAGCCTCAAAGCAAAAGAAACCTCGAGCCAGGAAAGCTTGAATTTAGACTCTCTCTCTCTCTCTCGTTCGTTGTTTGTGCGCGGTTTCGAGATTAATTCGCAAAATCTTTTCATCTTTGTTTATATTCGCCTAAGTTAATTCTGCCTTGCATTTTAAACTCTCCGAGTTTTAACAACTTTTGATACCGAAAATAAACTACTTTGCATTTCGAAGGATTTTTCGACTATTCGGGACTCTTTTTTTATCTTCAACAGAAGTGTAAATTCAGCGCACCCCATAAAGAATAATAATTGAAATCCAAAAGATTATCACTCGCTTAAGAACCTTGGAGAGAATTGCACGCGGTATAAAACTGCGATGAAAATTAGCGGGATTGCCATCGTACGCCAGAGTGGAAAATATGGTATACAAGAAAACGAAGGCGTCGGCGTATACGCGCGCTTACGTCCCGGGCTTCGAGGCGGTTTACAAGCGATGCGACGACGGTCATGACGACGTCGACGTCGACGACATCTTGGCACATACATGTATACACGTATACCTCTCGAGAGTAATTTTCCTCCTTTTTTCCCTCTCCACTGGCATTAATTTTCTCGCATCTCTTGGTATGCTACATAACTCGTCTTTCTTTCCCCTACATTTTTTTTTACTATAGCACACGGCTTTGAGCATTTTTTGTCATTGTAATGAACGTTATGCAGAAAATATACGAGTTTTTCTTTCGAACTCGATTTTTTCCTCGTAATTTTACTCGTTTCAATACCTTGATGACTTTTAGCTGAAAATTATAGCACCATCCACACGATGGAGTACATTAATGCGCATGAATTGCAACTTGCAAAAACGTGATAGTTGATCCAAACGCGATGAAGAAATTTGAGAAATATCATGAAATAAACAAATGTAAGCAACAATAATAATATCACGTATGAAATACTGAGAATTGTAATACGAGCTTGACACAATATCTTTATACTACTGAAACATTGACACGGTTCTTGTCTGACTGAACTCGATCATAATCCCTTAACATCTCCCGTGTAACAGAGAATACACGGAATGTAGAAATGTAAGCTGGTTAGGATTTACACGCGATACCTCTCGAATGCGCAAGACAACTTATTAGAATTACACAAGCGCGTACTAGCAATGTAAAAAAAAGTCGAATATACAATTTTTTATTCCAAAGCTGAATCGGCGACTCGAAATTGAAACACAATTCATCGCCATTCGTGCATAAATTTTTATCTCGACGATCGTACACCCCTGAAGTATCGTGGAGATTTTTCAATCCTTACGTAGAGCACAGTAGTCGGTATAATTGCCTCGACCATCAGCCCGTACTGTACGCTGTACGTGACGGCATTCTCCAACGAGTGCCGGTATTATTTGGGCACCGAAGCGGGCACGGTAATAGAAACTTTTGCGCGTCCGCTCGCGTCTATACGCTGATCGATTTTATAAATACGCCGATAGGCATTACGACGCGAGCGAATCATACAGCTGGAATCTAGTTTCGATTCGTAATCATGATTATATTTGCCGCGCGATGATTCCTCGCTCGTTAATCGTCGCGTATTTTACTTATGGCAAGGATCGCGCGCGATCGTCGCAGAGCGCGTGTAAATAAACGTGCCTCGTCATGCATATTCATCGTATAGTCTCGCGCACGCCACTGGATTTATATACAGGCGCATTACATAGGCCGATGATACACACATTACACACGTATGTGCATTGTCGCGTATCAAACATTTATTTTCTATCGCGCAGCCACACTGATGTTAATTCGAATGTGCTGGAAGCAATGACAGCCGCTCGCGTTAGCAGTGTCACGTACAATTTAAATGTGTTTATATGCGCATATATACACACATTATGCCGTGTACACATATCATTGATAACGTTGTCGGTGCAGTCCGCCTGGCAATGTTGAAAAAATACGCTCGCGGCGCCCCCCGCGCGATACAGATCCCCACTGAATCAACACGATTCGACCACGCGCCCGCGGTGTGCTCGTGAAATTTTCCGAAAAATCCTCTTTCGACGAGCCGATTGTACGAGGAAAATTCTGTAACCAACCGCGTAACGACTATTACTGACGCTTCGATGAATTTCGGCGTTTTTTTTTTGCCTCTCCGTTTGCGTGCAGCGACGGAAAATTAGCGGGTTGTCTCGCTCACGTGTCAACATGGCACCGGTTATGCGTCTATACCGTATTGCGATATTATAAATACATCGTATAGATACTGGCTATAGATATCGCGTATCAAAGTTAATTTACGTTCACGTTAATGTGACGCTATGCGTGAGTACGTGTGGGTCTAGCGCGACGCATGAACGCCGCATTTTAGATTAACTCCGGCTAATGTCAGTCATTGAGAGGCGGCCGCCGCCGCCGCTGCTACTGCTGCTGCTGCTGCTGCTGCACATAACACAGCCGCACAAATACCGGCACACGTTGTACTTTATGCACGTATAAGACCTCATGAATTATGTATGTTTATTTACTGAAAGTTTCAAATACGGCGACGTTTATAAGGCACACGCGGGATAACGTGTTCCATCGGCGTTTCTCGGCTTGCGAGATCTTTCGACTCGATAAAAGTGCATTATATACCCTCTCATCCCCCCCTGCCTTCGCGCGGCTGAAAAGTGAATTCGAAGACTTGTTGAATACGCGGATAAATTAAAGACTCTGCGGCCGACGACGCTCGAGCTATATATAACTGAAGACTATAGAGGGAGAAAATCGATCGGTCGCGTATATATACACGGCTACTATGTACAGGCTTGCCGAAGAGCGAGACTGAAGCTCGTCGATGTATCGGACCAGAGCAGAGCAGCGGCCGACACGCAACTGTGTATACGCCTCGAAGCAAACTGGATGATTCGATGGGTTGCAATGGAACGATGAGAAAATATTGAATATCGAACATGCAACAAGACTGTACTGCCATTATGGGGCGATAAAAACTGTCTCCCCCCCTCGCTGGCTGCGGAAATGCGACTTTTCATCGATTACTTCGAAATGATAAATTGATATTTCGCTCGGTCATAATCTATCCTTCCTCATTGAAGTAACGATTGTATCATTCGACTTGACGTTTATGTTATTCATTGTAAAAATGCACGTGTCGTGCAAGTGTATATAATGCGATACATTATTAAGGTCAAATTCCTGTATCGCTTCCTGTTGCACTAATTATGTGCATTCATAGCTTAACGACCTCAAACCAATTAAAAGAGGGCAACGATAACAGCTCACTGAAGAAGAATCACTTTATTAAAGTAATTTGTTTCTTGCGCTACAAGAATTACTCGAATTTTGATAAAATTTTTACCTCCTCGTGAAAAGCTTTGTATGCTCTAATAATATACAAACTTAGCAGAGTATTCCGTGGATAACGTAAATTATTATACACTAGAATATTTACAGCGATTTAACAACTCGCAAAAGTTTCGTATTTGTGTGCAAAGCGCCGATCGTGATTGTGACCTCAATTCTGTCGAAGCAGAAAATCAGGTAGAGTGTATTAGCCTATTGGCTTTTTATTCGGCGAGAGCTGGCGTCGATCAACGTTTGGCGCTTTGATGAAAACCAACGACCAATCAAAACAAACTTTTGCTAAGCGCGCGCCAGCGTGGGTGCGAGAATTTCGGGATCCATTTGTGCGCGCGCGCCTCGACGGCCAGGCCAGGTCACCGAGTGTCGAACAGATAAAGCAGCTGCGCCGTTAATATTTTAATCCGGGCCAAAACATCAATAGTTCGATGCCGGGTTTGCGGTGTCCAGCCAACATTTGATCCCGTAATGACTGGCGAGATAGGGAGAGAGCGACAACTTCAGGACCCTATCTTAGCTGTAGATTTTGAAATCGTCCGAGTAGTCGGCGGAGCTCCCTCGAGATTTCTACCCTGTACAGTAGTTTGCTCGGGCTGCACTGGGGAGCCGACCGTCTCAAAGTCATTCTCTCTTGTATCTTTTAGGTCTTTTTTGAGCCAGAAAGTGGAGCATTTAGATTTTTCATCGAGTTCGCTTATCAATATTCATTGAATAAAATGGCAAATGGGGCTGCTACGTGCACGTTCGAGTGCAACAAAAAAATGCTCGATTTACTCAGCCGAACAATATCTTTTGCGCCACGGTAAGCTTTTTTTCTCCCCCGATATAAATACAGGCAAAACTTAGCTTCCATCATTCATCATAGCACGCGTATACAAAAGCTTTTTAGCAGCGTCACGCAATCGCATTAACGTATATATAACGCGTACGGCAGAGAGAAAGAGATACACGTCGGGGGCGAAAAATCCGACTCTAACCTGTCGATGAGTTTTGATGTAGAGTCAGCCTTGATTATTACGAAGTAGATATACGTATATGATTTTAAGAAAAATCGAGCGGAACGATTACTTTGGTATGAATTCAATTTTTTGCCATTCTCAAATGGGAGTAGAGGTTTGAAAAAAGAATAGCTTTCGTTTCAACACACTCGTCGAGATTAAAACTAACTGCGGCTTCATTGGGACCGCATGTACACGAAGCGCTGAGTCCGGCGCGCGGCGAGAGTCACGGATCAACAAATAAACGCAACAATATTTACGCTATAGCTGGCGTCGTTTTGAGTATAGGGAAACGCCGAGCCGCAGCAGCTCCCGCCGAGCACAAAGAAATCAATTTCAAACGCAAATACGCTCCGTGGCCGCGATATATCCGCAGCGAGAAGTTCGATAACAAAAAATAAAAAAGAATAATAATAATGCCGTTATCGAAATGTTGCTCGAGAGTCGGTTGTTTTATCGACGGTCGCAGCCGCGTGTGCGCGTGATACATGCGCGTCTATACGTACAGATATAGACTCGGAAATGGATTTTCCGAACGTAACCGGCTTCGATTTTAATAATAATCCAAGGCAAATGTAATAATACGTTATAATGAGGGACGATCGCTGCGGAATATGCAGCTCACGCTCCAAGGCGTTTTTAAAGTAAGCTCGTGCGCTAGCCATGTGCCGCTGTTGGCGTTGTTATTGTTGTTGTTGTTGTTGTTGTTGTTGCTGCTGTTGCTGCCGCTGGTACTGCACGTTATCGATTATCCATTGTTCATCCTTGCTAGGACTGTACACAGCCGCCCGTTAAATATATGCGCGTTCGTTGCGCTGCAGGAGCACTTGACCGATGACAAGGTGGCGCACAACATAATTGCATTTTCACCTATCGAAAATTCGATTTTCTCCGCGTACTGGTCAGCTGCATTATACGCACGATGCTGCGAGCGGAATCTCGAGAGCCAAGTCGTGTTTTTACCCCGTCGTGCAGATAGTCGAGCGCTGTGTACTGGCATAGACAGTCTGCAAATACGACGGAAAATTGTCGTCGCGAGCAATTACACGCCGAGGGACGCACTCACTATATTTTGGTTTAATTATATACGATATTTGCTGTTTATGGTGGCAAGATGTACAAGCTGAAAATCGAATTCCAGAATAATGAGCCTACATGCACCGTTACGCTGCGAGAATTTCGGGGGGATAGACGCGTATTATATCGCACCGAGCAATGCCGGAGCGCGCGCGCGGCCCGCTATGCGCCGCACACACTATCGCGTACGCCGCGAGATCGCTAGCTACTCGCTGCTGCTGCTGCTGCTACTACACGGCAAATAGTGCGGAATCTGCGCGAATACGCGTATGCTGGCGTACGTACCTCGCGCGCGCCTAGCACACATACATACAATATATGTAAACAATATGTGCTGCAGGGATTCGATTTTGCTGCTTTCGCTTTTGCTACTGCTGCTCTTGCTTGTGCACGATAGTAAACGCACGCGGGTGTGACATTCGAGCGCATAATGTATTAATGTCAAATTTCGTTGTTGCAGCTACTATCTATCTAGAAACTGCTTGCTAGAGCTCGAGATCCGACATTTATAGCTTCAACGATAAAAACAACCTTCCTACAAAAGTTCAACATTTTTGGCGACTAATTGGCAACGACAAATTTTTTAGGATATCCAATGGCATTAAGAACTAGATTATATGCACTAATTGGAAGTGTAACATTTTTTTCAAAATTTTGTGCCAGCTCTTAATGCTCCACGTTTATTTCCTTTTTAATGACTATTTGACAAATATATAAAATTTGGGCTAAATTAACGATTTAAATTGGTGCAAATTATTCAAAACATTTAAATACACTTAATTTATATTTGCGCGTCCGAATATATAACTTTTTTCAAATTAATTTTATCCGTATCCATCGTAATGCGCGAAAAATAGCCAAAAAAATATTTTCACTGCTCACCTCGACGTGGCGCATAATGGTAAAATTTATGCATGTGATACTTGGGAAATGTGTTCAAATGTAGAAATCCTCTCAAAAAGCATGTTGAATCGTTGCATAATAATATTATTTACTCATATGATGTGCATGTTCAGAAGACTAATTAAACATTTTTTATTTATAATATCACGATATTCTTTAGTGTTATCTCATCATGTATAAATAATGATTATGTTTTAAAAAGTTCAATAAATTTTTAGAAGAAAATGAAGCAGAAGCCGTTTTAAGCGATTTCACTTTTCAGACCATCGCTTTTTAATAAGTAATAAATATATGATATAGTGATATGGAAGAAGGAGCTTTGCGCGCGACACGACTCGTTGCGGGGCAAAAGTCAAACGACCCGCCCTCTCACCCATACTTATCATCTCGAACGGCTTCTGCGCGTATACAATGTGTGAGTTCAACCTATTGCCTAATTCATAAGGTATACGCGTCCGTTATATCCTACAGTGTCTGATGTTTGCACTGTACAATTCTATTAGGCAATTTTGGCTTCACGCGCTGTAAATTTTCCACTCCCAACTTCCGCGTGGATGTTTTCTGTTAAGAAGCCCTCGGAGAGGAAAGTTTATCGCAACTACTCGTGGCGCACAGTCTGCCGACTACGCTGTATGCCCAGCTACCGCTGACTACTGTAGCCCCTGCTCCAAACGTCAATATTCCAAGTGAAATTTGTTGTTTCTGAAAAATGTTTACATACTTCTCGCAAAGGCAATTGTATATTGTTGGAAAAAGAAAAACACATCGTTGCATATATTTTCGTAAAGTTGTACGACAGTAAAACACGACACGGCGGCATCTAGATGCTCTTTAAAAGCAAAACTCCATTTCGATGCTCTGCCGAGGCAAAAAAGCATCGAGCGATCGTTCGAAGTGTATCCTTGCGTCGCTTACATAATAGGCATACATCGACTAGGAAATCAAAAGCATCAAGCAGACTTTACGTTCTGGTTTTTCATTTTTGAGATCATCGATGCAGCCCAATATACTACTACGTCTGTGTGCTTTCATGTAAATACTCGCACGATCAGCGCGTGTGTACCGCTGTACTCCATCGCGTGAAAATGTGATTTCGGATCTCGGCATCGAGAGGAAAACAGAGAGGATAGGCTTTTTCCCTATTGCGAGGCGAATCAGCGCTAGATATACACGAGCGAGTTTAAATGTGAAAAGTTCAAATCATGCATTTTCCGTGAACACTATGGAACATTTGGCTTTGATGTACCGGAAAAAGAAAATGCTTATATTTACTAAATATTTTCCAATGATAAGGTGAGCTTTTCGTCTGAATAAATCTTTTGAGCAAGCTCGCACTTGCAGGCGAGGCTACATTTTAATCCTTCCAGTGTATCAGTGAGCGAGAACACCATCCGCTGCAGCGGCGCCGAGAAAAGAGTGCGCGTATAATATTCCAACGGAATCACGAAGAATGTATTGAAGCATCAGAAAGGATAGGTAACTGGCGTGCGTATATATAGTTTATACGCAGAGAGTAAAGTACGCACGGCAGTAACAATCCCATAAAACGTTTTTCTTTCGGCCTCGATAGTACGCGTTGTTGTTGTTGCTGCCGCCGCTGCTGTTTGCCATTTCTCTGGAGGTTTTCATTTCTACAATTTCTATGAATCGCTCGGCTGTAAGCGCGAATGTATATATCTGTGTACACGCTGTGCACCTTATACACTCTTTTCGTCTGTTTTCCGCTTTACATTTTATAGTGTACTACGGGCTCTTTTCACTGCTTCTCTTTCTTTCTACTATTTCTGAAATTCAGCATTGTCTAAAAGGTCCAAAAAAGTACCAAGACCTCTTAAATTTGTTAGCATTTTCATTAAAAAGAAAAAGCAAAAAAATATGCTTTCAGGGTAAAATTTTGCAGAAAGAGAGCTGGAAAATCAATTTTTGCTGTTTGAAAGCGTGTGATTTTACGCATTTCGATGAGTGCGGAAAAGAAAAATAGCGTTGAGTGCGCGTAACGAAAAGATGCAATAAAATTCAACGACAACCTAGATTGATTTCTTACTGGCCAAGTGAGAATCTGCAAATTTTGTTTCAGCCATGCTTACACGTGATCTAGTTGATGTTATTTTGAAACCAATGAGTTTGTATTGATTACCTGCAACAAAAAAATTAACATTCAAGCGATTATTATATATATATACAGAAAAAATGGTTCATCTTTAAGTATAAATTTTTTTATTTTATGTAAAATATAATCTAACTATTACTAGATGTTTTAAAATGATTCGGTACACAGTCGCACAGAGAAGTGTAAAAGGAGCATAGAAGGTACACACGCAGCGCGTCGTGTGTATATACACGTGCAAATTGATGAAAGGGAAGCAAGTGAAAATGTTTTTCTGGCCGTACTTGTCTCCGATACGCGAGGCCCGATAAGGTGTTAGAATTTGCTCTCGTTCTCTTTTGCGCGCAAAGCCTAATCTAAGAGCGCACGCGATAAGAAGAAACAGCCCGGGCTGCAGTACGTCGAGCGCTCGGGCGGCTCGCCGTCATCGTACCCAGAGGGGGGTATATAAACGGACACAAAGGCCGCCGCAGGCTCTCTTTCGCAAAACTATATGCGAGGACTCACAGACTACAAAGGATTTTCCCTTCTCCTTCTACGTAGTGCTCGTCGTTTGTCGTCGTCGTCGTCGTAGTCGTCGATGCTGTGTGTGTGTGTGTGGGTGGGTGCGAGCGCGCGAGCGTAGGGAAAACCACCAGCGCTACAAAGAGAGTATATAGCTTTGCATAATTTCACTCATGCGCCCCCCTGCCTACTTAGCAGTTACGTAGTAGTAGTAGTAGTAGGCGCGCAAGCGAGAAAACCAGTGCTGCAGCTACAGGCTATATAGCTCTCTCTCAAGTACGCGCCTAGAACCTGCATAATGCATGCGAAGCTGAGTTCGATCTTCGACGCAAAGAAAACGCCAAGCTACGCGCGCTCTTTTCGCTTTGTGGATAGCAAAGTAATTTCTTCTAGCTGGTAATTATCAGCTCTTTTTACCTGCGAATGCGTGTGTGTGTGTGTGTGTGTACGTATGCAAAGGACTGCTGATATTGCTACTACGGCTCGAAAATGCTAATTTTCTTCCGATACTTTGGACGACCTGCCGCAGCGCGTGTAAGGCTGAAAAAATATTTACTGTGAAAGTATACCAAAGCGCTTCGAGAACCCGAACTCCGGCTCAAAGGGTTTGTTTCGTTTGTTTATGCATTTGTCGTGGTTAAAAAGCTAAATTAATTCTCGATTCTCCAGTCTTATGCGGGGTATACGCAAGCAATAGCCGAAGCTAAGATGATTAACGAGCATAATCTCGATTGTCAGACTTTTTATTCGACCTGTTCTACCGCGTAGCATACATAATCTCGTAAAAACATTAATGTTACCCCGCAGCGAGTGCACTACTGGCCACGCTACGCTGCACAATCAAAGCTCCATTTATCTTTCATGTCTCGTTTGCTCGAGAGATTTTTTGCCCTGTATATGTATCAATCTACTTCAAGAGACAGCGAGAAAGACTAACGCTGTGAAAAAGAATAAGAGGAAATAAAAAGCAAGCCACGAACGACATAGAAACAAAAATCTGCCAGCAAGAGCGATGACGGACCGCATTGGATGTAAAAATTTTTCAAGAGCTATACACGCATTATCATAAAGCGTCAGTAGTAGCAGCTTGGACACGCTCGGCTCGCAAATCCTCATTAAAATTTGTAAACGTTCTTTTTTTCTTCTTTTTCCTATAGCAATCGTTCATTTTATCTCAAAGTCTTGAAGCGAGTGAGAGGAATTCTTCCATTTCAATTTTGAACCGCAATTGCGACCTACATTCTTTTAAATGTTTTGCGCGAAAAAAAGCCCTTTAATCATTACGTTCATTTGAATTCTCAAGTCAGAAAGTTTTTTCATTAAACGAACTAAGGAAAATGTGTATCAATTACTTGTGTTGGCCGGCATAGCCGACCTGAAGAAAATATTGTACAGCCCGATCTCTCAGGTATATAAGGCAGCACCGAGACTCTCGTATAATTGCATTCGTAGAGAGCACGATAGATAATTTGAAAACTTTTCTTTGTCTGAAGCATTATGTGCTTGGAATAATTTTTCGTGCATATAACAAATCAACCGGTCGAACACCGTCGAAGGGCCGTTCTTATTTGTTTTCTCAATCTTGTGGTTACATCATCGAGTCGAACTATTTCCGGATAAATTATGATGTTCGTAGAAAAGCGGGAGTGGTTTAAGGGCTAATATCAGTGAAATTTGGTTTACGCTAGATCAGTAACATCGTATATTCGGGAAGTTATATGCTATCAGGGACAAGTGTTACTCGAAAGCACTTGATTGATATATTATATCTTATCCGCATAACTATAGTAGTATTACATCGTAATAGAACCAGTCAAAACAATAAATGGTGCGATTCAAATTTTATTATATCAAATTTTTTGGATAAGAAAGCAAATGAATTAGAAAATTTATAACCAAGTATTTTTAATAGTTTTTGTTGTTAAAACAACTGAATCCGTGCATGGAAAGAACCATTTTACAATAACTTACGAGTGTGTGTGTACGTACCAGCGCGCAATACTGTTTGTGAAAAATTGCGAGCTGCTGCACAAAAAATCGAATGAAAGGAAGCACGGAGCAAGGAAAAGAGAGAAACGGGGTCGCCGCTGATATTCATAACATCCGGTAGAAGAGTGGCTACCATTAAGCATCGCGACACGTTTCCGCGACAGCGCTGGGAAAAGGCGAAAAAACCTCTAATTTAACATCGATCGATTACAGCGAGTAGGAAAATGAAGAGGTTTTGCAGAAGCGACTCTGAATTACAATTTTCGCACATTTTGCGCTGATGTCCACGTTTTTCTCTCTCGCGATGATGTTTTTTCAACCAGTCTTCTTGATATTCTTTAGGGGGAAAAATTACCGATAATGGTTGTTCCTTTTTCGGATCGATAGACTCGAAATGCGTGTATAAATACACTATAATTATCGACTTTTTGCTTATCTATAAATTTCTTATAATAAACTAAAACTCTTATATTGAAAATTATACACGGTTAGTGTTCGTAATTTTTCGATACTGAAATCAAAGCAATATATTTAACATTTTTATTGATTATTGCACTTACTGAAGTTATATTTATTGATCGTATTTCTACAGCTTTTTGGTTGGAATGTTATAGGATTTCCAAAATTAAACGACGTTGATACTTTACGTTGATACTTTACGTTGATACTTTACTTCATAATCAAAAAACTTTTAATGATATATCCTGTGAAACGAGAGCTTTAATTAAATGTAGCATTATATCTACCTTTTGAATATCATCAATTTTACCTTTTGAATTATCAAATTAAACGTATCGAAAAAATCGATAACCTTTGACGATTATACTTTTTTTTAATAATGAAATTTAAAAAATTCTTATTTTATGACTCCGTCTATTATTACTTGAAACGAAAGACTTACAAGTTTTATCGACGATGTAAAATCTATTCTATAGAGTTATCTTTTATAAAATAAAAGCATAAGGACAAATTTAAGTTGAAAAATCAATTAAGCATTTTCAGTGTTAATTACTGAATATTTCCTTTGTCGTATCTTGGTGAAAGTGTGAATTTAATGCTCGAGTGTAGTCGTAGCTGGCTCGATTTCTCGTTAAAAATCCAATCGTGTAATCTATCTTTCAAGTTCGATGAGATGAAGCGTGCAGCTGTTTGAAAAAAAAGGAAATAGAAGTTGGAAAGATAAATTTTGCATCCATATTCTGGAAAGTTTTATTGAATTTTCAGTCGTTTATCTATTTAATTTGCGATCTATAATTCAAATGATAAAGTTGAGTATTCAATACTTAATTCTTTCACACAAAAGCCTTCAAAATATCAATGTACTGATTTTCTTCGAGCATATCAGTAGCTTCTTCGTACGCTCACTGATTAAATTCAAAAGGCTTCATGTGTTTAACAAAGCTTGGAGCATAGGGGTGCGTTGTTCAAGTCAAAGGGCATGCGTAAATGTAGTATTTGTATTTGAAAGTTACACGATTGTTTTGTTGTACAGTCGATTATTTGTTCAAAACTCCTGATGGAAATCATATTCATATCTCAAAGATTCTAGTCACGATAGAAGACAATAAATTCAGACATTTCATCAAAGCTGCCGTAACTGTAACCGTAGCTGTATTTCATCTGCCAACTGGTATTAGGAATACCAAGTTACCACCTGCACCCACGACTTCGATATCAGGTAAAAAAATACGCCATATATCAAAGTATCCAATTTTTCCATATTTTTGAAAATCTTCAGAAGCTTTCACTCTATTGCTTCTCTTCCTGTTTTTCATCAAGGGTATGCGAATAAGAACGAGCGTGTTATATTTCTCTGGATCGCCTGTCTTCGTCACACTCAAGTTGGAACGCTTCAATTTTCTACTAGGGCAACAGAGAGCTACACGTGTTCTGTCAGGTGATTTCGATCTAGAGGAAGAGATAGAGGGGAGAGAAAGAGAGGTAGAGAGAAGCTGAGCTCGATATTATTCGCATATCGATCGATCGATATTTGCTTGGCATCACTTCATCTACGAGCTGGTTTCGTGGACGCTGTATCTGGCCTCTCGACGGGTTAATAATAGAATTTCAAATGTCAATATTACTCTCGCTGCGATCACCGATCCCAGTGTCAATGTATTTCGAATGAAGACGAAAGCAGAAGCCATTTCAGCTTATGAGCTTATTGGTCCTCGATATCAAGTGCATCTCCTTGTCCTGCGATGTTCCGAGGCATACAATCCTTTCCCCTCAATTCAACGAATAATTATCGATCGATCTTTCAACATTTTCACGTACATACAAATGAATTTCTTAGAATAATATATAATTTTTAATAATTCAGTAAATTTACGTGTGCATTCATTTCCGTCTTCTTTTCTATACACTTTTCTAATGAGAAGTGGCACTAAGCCAACGTAAATTGATTGAGTTTCCATAACAAGAGTTTTCCAATATACGACAGCCTTGGATCTGTGCACCCCACCGTGTTTATATATTGTTTATATACATGCACGCATTCACTTGCGAATGGTATTAAAACTATGCACATCCGAATACATTACGGTCATAATGAGTACATCGCTTAATGGATAACGATTACTGGATTTGTACATCGATCCTTGAGCAATTATTCTCTCTATTATTAAGCTTTTATCAACCAAAATAACATTTCTGATTCGGCTCTATATTTTGTAATGCTTCTAGGGCTTTATAATTAATTCTATTTTTTAGCACGAGCTTCATAGCGAGATTTTCTAAGCCATATATAGACGATAAATTTGTAATGAAAGGTGAAAAAAAGAAAAAGAGAGTTTGGATGGGAAGTAACATGAATATTTTCAGTGGAGTAATGAGGTATTTGAATATTTTAGCGAGCTTGATTGGCTCATCAATGACCGGAGAATTTCCAGGCAAATTTGTTAAAAGCCCGTTTAAACGTGAAGCGCAGCGTCGTGCGAAAATGAAAACAACGAGTTTATGGTGAAAAGGTTAGAGAGATGTTTGAATCGCTTAAATGATGAACAAAAAAATGTCGGTACAATCAGCTAAATTAAGCAGCATCATAGATTGTAATGGAATTTTCATCAATATTACAGAATAAACATTTGTTTTGTTCTAATATAATATATTATGTCTCGCAAAATTTGTAATCGACGGGCACCAGTAAAAAATCAAAAGTTTTGGTAAAAGTGTTATGCTGCTTTAAAACTAGCAAGGAAGCAAAATCCAAATTATCACATTCATGAAAAGTTCGGTCTCTATTTTCCAACTTTTATCTCACCACACAGAAATTTCAGGTGCTATCTCGTGGTTCCATGCGAGCAGCGTGCACATGGCAAACTGAACTATCTATCTTTTAACCTTATATCAAGCTTGATCGCTATGAAAAATACATGCTTCATAAATCGTAAAATCTAAGTTGCCGGGCGATTCAAGATGATTAACGGTACGATCATGCGCGATTGTATTATGATGTATGCGTTGCTTTAATTCATTAGAATTGTGGAAAAAAAGACATGAATATATTTCAAAAATTTTATTTTTTACGAAATTCATATTTTTAGAAAACATAACACGTTCGTTGCTATTAGTGGATAAATTAGTGAAAGCGTTGTAAATTTTTATCAAGATTAATGGCTTTAATTAACTGGAAAAATAATCAATATTTAAAGTCGCCATAAATGCTTGAGTGAATTCGAACGTATACCCACCAAACAACCATAATTTTCATTGTCAAGTTTCATAATGGACTATGGTGGCTTTCAAAAATAGTAAACTAAAATTTAATACATCTACAAAATATCAGAGCGAAAGTAGCGCGACAATGTCACGTATCGATTTTACGCCGAACGCGTGCACCTTATGGTGCTCTGCAAAGGCTGTAAAAGCAAAGATCCATATAAAAACGTATGGGTTATATGAAATAAAACGTTAGTAAAGCTGCGCACGAATGATAAAATATTTACATTATGTTTTTCGCGTTACTTTCAGCGTTAAATTTTATAATTGAATTTTTTTCACGCCAAATTTCAGTAATTGGTGTCGTGCTGCCGAGCGTTCATCGATTTTTTTACGTAAGTAGTATATGCCAAGATCGTGTCAAACAAAAGCGTGAACTAAATAGAATTCCAATAATCAATGAAAAGCATTTGGAAAGTAGGAAGATATGTAATTCAATTTTACGAAACTAAAGTAATGAAGTAACCATGTTAATTTACTCTCCAAGCCATAATAACTGAACGTTAGAAATGAATGTCGTAATATACGCCAGCAAAGGTTGAAATTCATAAAAGTTGAATCTATCATAATTTTATACTGAAGCAGACACAAATTATGCCGAGAAAACAAATTGAAATATTCCTAGCGAAGAATGAATAGGATTAATGAAAAGGAGGCTCCATTTGCAATGAACGATATACTTTTAATTAATGTATATTTTAATACTTAATGGGATAAATGAAGTATGATTAATTCAAAAGTTTTGCCTCTGGATTCAAAGTTTGACAAGTACTATTGGTTTCGCAACTTTTTACATATTCGATCATTCCAGCCAATAAATGCACGGCGATCCACTATATATAATAATAATGTATATCGTTCGCTTCCCCACTTTGCAGCTTCCTGCCGGCCAGATAACGCGCTTGTACTAACTTTGAATGAAGTTTTTACGCGCGAGTATCTAAATTATTATCTCTTTAAAAGTGTAAAAAGTAATGACGGGTTATGTAAATTTCTGTCTTAAGAATATAAACGCCACCTCGTAACGGTGCAGAGTAAATAAGAGGTTATCAAACGACAATAGAAATGTGAATAAGTGAAGTTTCTAAATGGAATGGAATATGAAATTCTCGGCTGCGTTGCTATGCTCCCTCACTCGTGTGTGTTGTATACGGTATACCAGACTCGGCACACAAATACGCAGCTGAGGCGATACACACACACACAGACAGAGGCTCCGCTGTAGTCTGGAATCAGGAAATAGCTGTTTTGCTGGTAAAGTTAAACTACATCCAAAGGTCAGGTGAAATTTGTTGTTTGCGCGCACATAGAGAAACTCACTCAGAGCGCGTGGTGCGTAGTTGCTGCTGGACTGCCGATAAATGTATTCGTTGGTAATTGAAATTACGATTCGCTCTTTCATTTTTGTTACGGGCCAGGCGTTCGAGCATATAGTCATCTATGTGCGTTTTCAAGTTGCATAACTGAGAAATGCACAAAGTGTGTTTATACAAATTATTGGACGACTCGCCTTTTCAAAACTGCCGAACTCCAGGCGAGCTTTTTTAGGCGTATTATAATTGGAATGGAGCCCCGAGTTGAATTAGCTCGTCATAATAGACTAGCAATAATTAGTTCTCTAATGAAGCTGAAATTCGAATTGTAATTAGGGATGAGCTAACAGGTGAAATTTGACAAGGGTTCCAACATACGGGCTGTATTTACTTGTCTCTGCATACGCCGTTGGCCTCGCGTGCAGCGTGTCGTGCTCTGATACGGATAAAGCTCGAGCTCGTGCTCGTGTCAATGCCAGCTCGTGCTGCGCAATGTTCGCGAGTCGCTTTGCTTGTGTGTTCTTCCAGGACAATTGTCGTGTATTATTACTTGACAAACACCCTCTCGCAGCTGCAATTGCAGCTCGCTGCGGTTAGCCGTCGCCTATATAGTGCTCGTCGATGCTCATTTGAGTGGGGGATTAAAAATATTGATCAGCAGTTATCTGTCGATATGGCAAAAGAAAGAGAATAGGACGCAGTGACAAAATCGAACGAGAAAAAAAACGCACGCCCGTCCGCTTTAAACATGGAAAATGTAATTGGCAATCAAGCAGCGCGTGCAATTAGAATTGGTAAACACCGCAGTTCCACAATCGCCTGCAATTAATGGCCCGGGTCGAAAGGTCTTCTCTCTCTCTCGCTTTTACTTACTCACTCATACAGTCGACACCATAAACAAAGATTCAGAGACGAATATTCCAGGGGTTGTTTGTTTTGGCACTTCAATTACGACAGCACGACGAGTAGCGCGTATTACTAAAGGAAAACGTCGAAAGGAACAATACACAAATATGAACGATGTCACGTATTATTTTTCTTTTTTATTTTCCTTTTTTTTTGCCCAGAGGATGTAAATGTGCACTGTTGCGCGATACGTGCGCCAATTGGAATATTTCGTCCATTTGGCGTTCATTAAGCTCATGCGCGCGTGACAAAGGATACATCATTCCGCTCGGCTCGAAGAGGCGATACTTTTTTTGCAGGCTCGTGCGTTCTTTGCTACTGCACTGCGTGCTTGGCTCTTCGTGTTCGGTGATGCACGTTCCATCGCATCGAGAGAGGAGAAATTTTTCGCAAAAATCAACGATTCGAGTAAATTTTGTTCATTAGTTTCGGTCGAAGTCGATTTTACCTAATCAATAATATCGAATTATAAAATAACTATGTAAAACTGTGTTTTCAATTACTGCGCGAAACTTTGCGTGCGTTTAAAACTGCTAAGTGAGCCGAGCTGCGGAGGTTTGAACCCCCGTATACGCGTATATACCGAACGTAAGAGGAAAGCGGATACTTTAATTGCGGACAGCCGCAACAGCCAAAAGGAATCACGAGTGTACTAAGAAAGTTTCGCCTGCTGCAATGCGCGGCATTAAACAAACTTTTCAGCCGCTCCGCCACGAATAGATGTAAGAGGCTGCTGCGCGTGTGCTATAAATCAAACTCATCGCCGCCGTCCTTTGATGAAATTTACTTGACGATTATTAAGCCGTGCACGCGCATATCATATCGCTGCGCGAGAGATGTACGAAGCTGAAAAAGGCAGGCAATGAATATTGATTAATCGGTTATACGACCGCGGTATATACGGCGATTACGCGAATCACACGCGGATAATTTTTTCAAAGCGTTCGCTCGATGGATCGAAGCTAAATGACGGACGTTCGACAATTTGCGGGAAATGAAAAAAATAAATTAAAAGTATCGCTGTATATCGTCGGAAAATTGCATGAGGATTTGTCAGGGTGAGCAGACACTGTTCGCTCGCTGCACGACGGAAAATAAATCGTCTTTGTGCTCGATTGGTATCGAACGCTCTAATAATTATCGTTATAAAATGTTTTTTTTTTTCAACAATTTTGACAATTTTAGAGTCTACATTTCAAACAAAGTATGAATTTCACTCAGCCGAGTCAAGTTATAATACAACAACATGCTAAAATCTTAATATAATTTTGATAATTTATTTATGCAACTTGAAATTCTCTTTGTACAGTTTTCACCGGATGAGTTATCTTTTAGTTTGGGGTTGCACATTATTTCCTGCTTCGCTTTATTCACCAAGGGGTAAAAAAAGAGGACGAAGCAAGTAGCCGAGAGAGACTTCTCATTCTTTTCTCGCCGCAAAAGTTTTGTTTTCCAGAGCTCGAGCCTCAACAGAAAGGAGTGGAAGAAATATTCTCATCTTTCATTTTTTGACACTTAATTTTCCAAACTTTTTCAGGAAATTCATGCAAAATTGTAAATATATTTGTTTTTAAAAGGGAAAAATAACATACGGTCAGATATCTGTACGCTCGGCAAGAAACTTTTGTATTTTTTTACGATTGCGCGTGTGTAAGCTTATTTCCATCGGCCGCCTTACGATCCAGCGGATGGCTTAGCTTCTCTGAATTCTCCATTTATATGGTTAAATTGCTTGCTATTATTAAGTGTTCTAGATGAAGTAGAAATACCAGGACAGTCAATATATCGAAAATTCTTTGTTTATTATTTCGAGTAAGACCAGCTTACATTGCAAGAGTAAAGTATATATTTTCGTCCAACTTGTATCGATTTTATCCTATGCAAGGAAGTATATTATAGATGAACGTATTGGAAAATTACTTCGAATAGTTTGATTATTTTTTTATGATTTTGGATGAAATGAAACGCATCGAATAAACTGTAAATGTAAAGGTAAAGATATTGACGCACGAGAGTCGTGATATTGCATTTTTTACGCAAGACTCATGTATAGTGTATTTTATAGAGTTACAGCGAGAAAGAGAGAGAGAGAGAGAACACACGCGCACAAACACAGAGAAATTCATACTATACTGACAAAGTGCACACATTTATATAAAGACGCGTACGCAGGCCTGCTTCATCCCTACATTACCTATACAGTGACCTCGAAAAGAGCAGCGCCGAGCGCGCCTATATTTTCTTTTCTGAAGGGGTTGTTGCATCAGAGGGATGATCCTTCTAAAAATAGCGCACGAGTCTGCAAAGCCTCTCGCTCTCTTTCTCGCCCAAGTCAATATGTATGCATGCCGAGCTCCGCTAGCTGCTACGTGTGTACGTATATAATATATATATACGCCTCGCGCTCGTGTGTTATGTGCCATACGTATACTTGCGTATATAGAGACGAAAGTGTCCGATATAAAGAAAAAAGAACGGGAAATGAAAATGACTTGCCAAGTGGTATAAATCGCGACGAAACGACTGATCGCTGCATTGTCGAGAAAAGGAAATAACTCAATGACGAAGCTTGCGAGTCGCACTATAGTGGCTTGTACAGTTGAGAATCTCGAAAGGTACATTTCGAATGTAAAAAAAAAAAAAAAATTGGAACACTTATACGTGCGTGACAAGTTATTATTTATACGCTAAAAGCCGAATTGCTTTTGAGTGACGGTTAACCCTAATCGACGAAAAGAGGCGAAAGCCGATTTTTCGATATCGGCCTCGGTAGCGAGCTGTTTTTACGAATTTATATTACGCCGCGCCTTAATAACAGCCGCTGTATACATAGGTACACGTTCTAAATGTACAAGGTACACGTGTATGTAGCTGCGAGGCGATGTGCCCGTGTACGTGTGCGAATGTGTGTATGTACGTAGCTGCACTTCATGTAAATCCATAACAAAATACACACGCGTTATGCGGGTATTAACGGCTTACCTGTATATAGGATGCGCATAGGATCATACACGGCCCGAAGAGAGTGGATATGCATGCAGCGGTGCGTTATTTCGAGACGCCCGACGACGACGCGCGCGCGAGCTTGCATATTTCTATACGCGCCCGTTTCACACTAAAAATGCATGTAAAGCGCGTAGAACAAGGTAAGGTGATAAAACGCGTTCTTATGACACTGGTAAAAGCTTTGCGTTTTCGTATTGGGTTACATAAAATATGTCGTATAGCGCGCTTACAGTACTGCAGCGGCCTCGGCGCGATGCTCCGAAATGTGTAATACGTGTACTTTGCCACCACGACGCGCTATGAAAATTGGCCTTTCTTTTTACGCGCGCGCACGGCTCCGCAGCGACTCTCGGAACTAATTTTTCTAATCAAACTCGGCGCGTTCGCGTCGTGGCTGTGTGCTGCCTCGTCGCGGAAAAGTAAATAAATTCGTGGCAGTGCTGCAGGGCCGATCTGTGCGCAGCCGACGAAATCCAGTCGAGATTATGGAAATGAGCGAGCGTGGACTGCGTCTGCAAGGAACTCGAGAGTGCAAGTAGACATAAAAACGCTTCTATGGGATGCATGAATATTTTAACTTCTATTTTCATTTTATAATAAGCTTTCCACTATAATATAATGTCTCGCGCTTTTTATATTGGGTAAAAAAGTGTGCAGATGCAATGAAGTTTCAGCTGGGAAAAACTTTCTTCTTTTCTCTCTCTCTCTCCCAGAGCAGCGTTTCATCTGAGCGCTATTGGCTTTTTGAAAATAAACCGAGCACTTGTCAGACGCGATCGAGCTAGTGACGACAACGACGACGACGACGACGACGACGACATTCAATCACCAGCAAATCATCAATTTTCACCCAAGATTTTCTCATCTATTTATACAGCCTGGTGAAACTTTAAAAGTCAAGGATATCTTTGGCACGAGCTTTTTTCCACGAAAATGTATATTTTATCTTTTTTCTTTAGAACTCTTTATATTCGGAGTACAAAATATAATACTGCAGCATACACTCACGCACACATGCGCGCAGCTTACCGGCGACGTAAAAAAAACAGCAACGAACGAGCCCTGTAATATCGTGTTCAAATGCTGTTCTGTATAAGTGTCACGGGCACTGCATTCTTCCTCCGAGTTAATGCGCTTTGCGGCCACTTGCGAGCACCCGGCAGTACAACTTTTGCACGCAAACAGCATTTTTAAACAATTTCTTCGACATTTTTTCATTGATTTTTTTTTCTTTTCTGCAATTTTTTTTGTAGCCGCTCCTTGCTCACGCTCTCGTTCGCATTGTATATCCTCGAGTGATACAAGTTTTAGAATTGAATTTTAACAACATACCTGCGAAAATTCTAAAGATATTGATTTTTGAGTTATTATCGTAGATACTCGTTGTGGAAATCCTCAAGAGATTCGAAAACGGTGTATGCGTTCGAAGCTTTATAATCTAACCCATATGTGTTGAATCTATGCTACCGGAGCTCAAGTAGTATTTATCCTATTTACCGTTTTCTGAAGATGTTTGTTCAATACCTCTGCACTCGTCGATGTATTTTCCATCGCAGATTTTGCGATATAATTTTTGGCTTTTTAGAATCAGTAACTCTCGGGTTTATCGATTCATAGAGTGTGAAATTTGTAAATTATCGAATCCACGTGCCGCGAAAAAAAATATCGAATAGAATTCAGGTGACCCATAAAAGCGATAAAATTGATTTATTTACCTGTCTTGAACTTTTTTGCTTTTTTTAACGTATGCTTTGATTTAGAACAAACTGTCACTGACTGCTGCTTGGGAGGCTCACATATATTTCCTGCCTCAAAGGGACTTCCAAAAAACAAAAAGATATCGATTTAGTTAATCTAAAGAGCGTCGAAGAGATCGGAAGAGAGCGATAAAAGAAGTATTATTCTTTTCTTAAAAAATTTTTAAGTTAAAAAAACTAAAGTAACGATAAAATATTAAAATTGTGTAAATTAAAAGCAAGAAAGTAATCATCAACTTGGTAGTGTTATTTAAATTTAGTAATATAGCGAAAAAATGCAAACTTCTTTCATAATGTCAACTATTATCTGGGCCTAGAAAAAAATTCTTAAACTGCACTCTGGAAAATAATATACAATTAAAATAATCAACTTTTATTAAGACTATTATCGGCATGATTTTAATCTTTCCAAAAACTGCCAGTTACATTGTCATGATTATAAGTAAATTACACACTCCAAAATGAGAGACTTGATGGCTACATTACAGCAAGTATCGTTACGTGTAAGTCAATTCATATCGTTCTCATAAAAAATGTATACTCCAGGTCCTTCGTGACTGCGTCGAAAGTCTTTATTAGACTATAAAGCTGCGATACTGAAAGAAAATCTCAATTGTTTCCTTCTCTGCTCCATAAACCAAGCTCTCTGACAATCAACGTTATAATACTATGGGAGCTTCTTATATTTTTCAAAATTCAATGTCTCGCTATATTCATTTACTGCAGGATATTTAGCGTTTAAAACTATTTTTTTCTAATAAACCAGTTATCCACACTGTTTAACTATAACTTTTTTGATATCATAAAAGCAAGAAAGAAATGCATTTAAAGTTGCCGGCATTTAATTCTTCAACAGTGAAATTGTATTTGCAAATAAGTGAAAAAGTTTTAATAGCCAAGTTTGAAACGTTGGAGGCACCGACATTAATAATATTAGTTATGCATTACTTGGTGAAACTGTAAGTAATATCTTCTCATTCACCAAGAGTTAATAGTTAGGTTTAATGATGCTCGATAATGAGTATGATATTAATAAATGAATTATATTACTGAGTAGTTTAATAAAATATTCAAGGTCAAGTCAGATATAGACTAAATAAAATAAGTCAAGCGTGAAAAATACACAAAATGTATTCGATGATTATGAAAAATGTTAATATGCACAAGTTTGTCCGTACTTTGTTTAAAGTAAATATTTATTAAGTGGATTTTTATTACGAAGTTCTGTGACGGACTTATGTTTCCTTCAAAAGAAATATTAATGTGTACTTTGATACATTTTTTTAAATGAAAAAAAAAGGGATTTCGAGAGTAATCTCGTCGAAATTAATATGATCGCTGCGAATGCGAACTTATGAAATTGTAATAACTTCAAGTAGATTGATGGTGTGTGAAGCGATCAAAAACAGTTGAATTATTCAATCGTGCAGTCACGCAAGGAGCTCTTGGTTTTCACCAGCACCAGCACGAGCCTGGCACAGGTCGAGCTTGCAGTCGCTGACGGGAGCGATGATCAGGTAGCGCAAACACGTGCATTCTCGTCACAAAGCGCGACGCTATTCGCCGAGTTATTTCGCGAATTTCAACCGGACGAATTATTTCTAGCGTCGCACTCACGGCTGAATAGTCGTCGACGCGCGACACGGATCGTCATAATTGCCCCCGAAGCACTGGCCTGAAAGCCCGCGACTACTCCGGACATTTAGTAGGTATATAGTATACAGCCAAGCGAACAATACACCGGAGTTTGCACTATTTCGCGAAACGGGAGATTCTTATTCGTATCTGATATACGTGGCCGTCACTCGACGCGAGTCGCGAGATTTTCGCATTTGCTAGGCATATCCGGCAACGCGGCAACTGTCCGAAAGAACTAACTCGAAACTTCACTCTAGAAACACGAAGACTATAAAATCCATTCTGGTGCGCTCAGCTTAGCCGGAAGTATTCCGTCACCAGCCGAGGATTATACATCCAGCTTTCCCGCAACAGCACTATACACTTGATACTTCTTTATTTCCTTGTTTTAATTAGACTGAAAAGTGGAAAATAATTAGTCAAGTGTCCGGAACTTGAGGCAATGGACTGCATCAATTTTATTTTTGCTCGAATAACCGCTGATGAAAAGCTTCAACTATGAACCGAGAAACAAAGCTTTATTTATAACAGTTTTTTAGATAGAATGCAATTTATCAAAACAAATGATCATAGTTAGTGTATTAAAATATGGAAGCATCGCTTCATCATTTTACTTGATTATCTGTTTTATTTTAACAAAGTTTTATCAAATTTAAAAGTAAGTCTCAGAAAAAAAGCTTTGCAAAACTAAGTTTTTCGTTTTTCTCGAACTTGGCTTTTCTACGGGATTGGAGCACTGACGCACAAGTAAGTGTTAGCATCGGGAAATTTTTAGCTCTTTCACTTTCAGCTTTTATCTAAGTATTTGTTAGACGTTTGCCACGCGTACGAACGCAGCATCTGCTGCGTGTTTGTTTGTGTGTGTATGTGTGTGTGTGTATACGCTGATTCGAGGCTTCCTCGAAACTTTTCCCCGAATGACATTCGGATTTCTATTTCATCATCGAGCTTTCACGAGTTTCCCTGGCATATGTATACAACTTTCGAAACTGAGAATATACACTGTGGCTCCGACGCAGTGCACAGTGTCGCCATAATTTTGAGCTCTCTAAGTTTCTCATTGTGCTCAGAAGTAACAACAGCTCTCGCAGCAGATTTTCAACCGAGCTGTGGGCAAATACACAAATATAGTTCGATATATACATACGAATATGTCAAATGTATTATGCATTCAAGTGTAAATCCTGAGGTGTATACGTATAGGTATGTATCAAGCTGGGCATTACGTATACATGACAGCTTATAGCGAGTCTTTGATAACGCGAAAAAAAAATATTTCAACTTTTGGAAAAAGTTTTGATGTATACCGAGCTTTTTTTGCGTCAGCTGATTTTTATTTTTGTAACGAGTTCATTCAAAGCAAGTTTCCAATATTTTTTCTGAAAATTCAGCACTCCCGGTTGCACATAAAGAATAATAGAGTCCCGTTACACGAGGAAAAAAGTAAAATAAAATCCGCGGACAGAAACAATGATTGTTAAATTATTGTGTACAAAGTTGAAGTATTACTTGAAAAATACGTCAATCGCGTACCTTAGAAAAGCTGATGTCAAAATGCAATTTTCGAGTCCACTATTTTTCCAGCACTTTATGCACTCGCTCAAAGTTGACTGGCTCCCAGTTGAATCGACTGTATTTTACATATTTAAACATGGCAGCGAACATATATAAATTTGTCGGTGTAAATTCAAACGTCGAACGTGCTTTGCTCGCACGGTTATTACTCATCCACATTCGGCTTTAATTAGAAACAAGCTCAAGTATTTTTACAACTCGATATGTTCACGTATAATGAGTACAAGATACAAGTTTGCGTAACAAGCGCATCGATCCTCGAGTACACCTATTGAGAAAAAATGCACGTTAGGAAAAAAAGGAAGAAAAAATTTTTTTAAGAGGATATAAAAAATAAAAGCGAACGTCCATAAATATCTCAGTCAAAGAGCGCAAACTTTCTAATAAAGCAGTGGTACACGTATACTAGCTAAGTGCTTTGGAAAGTACAGGGCGCGTATACTCTATATACAAGTTTAAAAACACGCAGTCGCGCATTGTACAACGGTTGGAAAATCCAGTGACTTACGGCGCGAGTGCCCGAGTTGCTGTATGTGTGAGTGTGTGTGTGGGGGGGGGGGGGGGGGGGGGAGAGTTGAAAGGTTCCCGCAGAAACAGAAAAACCGCTGGGAAGAGCTCGTAGGTAAAAAGGGTGGGATTGGCCATGCCCTAGCTGGTACTGCAGCGATGAGCAATGCTATAGTCCGCACCATATGTATATAATGGAAAAGCTGCGCGAGGAAAGCGACGGGCGAAGCGGGCCTCGTCGAGCTACTTTCGTGTAATGCGTTCGATAGAAAAGACGAACGCCAACTCGAATCCTACGTACGATAGGCTGAATGGAAAAGCTGATTCGGACCGCACGAAGGTGGTATAAGTGGTTTTTTTGTAAACACGCGAACGAGGCAAGTGACGAGTTTTTTTAGCGTTTCTTCGACTCAATCTGTCGCTGCTTGCGAGCTGCGCTAGACTCGATAATCTGCGATTTCGAACAAATTTTTAACGTCGCCTCGTGTACGTATACAAAGCTTTTGTACAATATCATGCATAAAATCCAATTTCTTAGCTCTCTCGCTCTCGCACGCGTTTTCTTGCTCCCCCGCCCTCGCCCGCGCGTGCAGTATCCCGAGCTCAGCAGCATTCGCTCCCCTCTCCAGTTCTCGTGCTGGATTGAAATTGAAAAACGAAGTTAAACTTGGGTACGAAAGGAAGTGGCAGCAGGCCATTAAGGGAGCGATCCGTTCATTCTCCTTGGCGCCTCAAGATGTCGAGTTCGCTTTTTATCCCTGGAATGGTCATATTTCGCCATCAATGAATCGGATCCCCCCCGCGCGCCTCGCCCTCGCCAGACATGCCCCCCCTTTCTGTGTTTATTCATACTCGGATCGTGAATGGAGTAAAAAAAGCCGACTATTCCGGATTACGGTAGGATACATCGCTTCTACGCCCGCCTGTACTTTTATCAAATACTTACGGGGAACAATCGAGGGGCTGAAAGTGGCGTGTTTGAAAAGATAATTGAAAATTTTTAGCAGTTCGATATGAAATAATACGCCATCCGTTTTCATCGATTAAATCATCATACTTAATTGCAAAATATTAGATAAAACAAAAAATATTTCACTTAAAAAAAAAACTTGAATTCGTAGCTACAATAAAAAGGTAAAATTTTAGATTTATATAACCGGTGAAATTTAATTCAATCGCTCACATGAATTTTAGATAACCTGGATAAATTGAAAAAAAATATTTTCCAACAGGGCGAGCGATTTGAATAATTTAAAAGAATTCGAATGGGAATTAAATGCAAACGTACTACGAGAATGAGAAAGACTAACAATTTTGACGGTGAACTAACAAATGCCGAAGTTTATCGCAAATCAGTGATCGACGACTCGTGTAGTAGTATAGTTTGCAACCGCAAGCCAGCTCACATGGATTTTCTCGTCGGTTCGCTTTTTTTCTCTCTCTTTATCTCTATTTCGCTTTCCCTCCACCACCACTTCAATTTTTACGCTCGACATCCTTGTCATCGAGCCTCGACCTCTTCTCTCTCACTTGCGCCGCTTTTAGCTTCTCCCTGTCACTCGGGTGTTGATGCTATAGTCTCCTCACAGTGAACTCGAGAGCCGCACGAGTTTATATACCAAGTCTATCCTCCTGCGATGCGGGTTTTAATATATCAAGTTATATTACTTATTGTTTTTTTGTGTGAAGTTTAATAATAGAGGGTTATAATAAAAAGGATTGTAGAATATTTTTTTACTTCTGGTCGTTTGAGCACTTTTTAAAACTTTTCTATTCAAATCATAATTTGATTGAAAGTTGAATGTTTGCTGCATACATTCTCGATCTTAAATGTTTCAGAAAAATCGAAATTTAATTCACCACTAAAGCTGAATTGAACTGAACAAAGAAATTATTTAAAAATCAAATTCAATTTATTAATCAGCTTGAGAAACTTTCTGTTTCGTTTCTGACTTTTGTAGAAATTTCTTTACCTTGAATGTCAAGAGTTAATCTTGGTGGGTGAAAATACAAGGGGACCTAAGAGCATTGTTAATGCAAGGTTTCGTGCGGTATCTTTGTGAGAACGAAAATAGAAAAAAAGACCAAATTAAGCAATTGGTGTGGCATTGGAGCTCGAAAGAATGTTTTCCGTGCAGTTGCCTTTGCTCTCGGCCTTTGTGTCTTTAGGGCGCGTTTGTTTTCAATCCGACGGTTCGAATAAGAAGACGCGATAATACAGAGCAGTATCAGCAGTAACACTGACTGCAGATATTTAGCTGTATAGAGTTAGATTGAAAAAAAAAAAGGAAAAAAAAACTTTAAGAGACCTCCCTCTCCATGCACTACTGGCGAATGAGGGATCGGAGACAACATAGGATGAAGGTGGAAATAGCGGAGGACTTAAACACTGATCTTATTATAAAGAAAGTGCCTTTGCCTTAACACCGCCAGTCTTTTTCTTTCTAGAGTAGAAAATGGAGGCTTGATCCTCTACTTCCACTCTGAATACTGTCGCGTCTCTCAAAAGAAGTACATTTAGCCAAGTTTTTTGTAAAGAAGAAAAAGAAGAAGAAGTGAATAACCGATTGGGCGTAAAATTACTAACCTGGTATTGGGCTGATACAGGCTCGATGTAGGTTGGGTAGACGTTATCGAGGCAGCAATGCTCCATCGCCGATTCCATGGATATATTCATACTGGCGTTGATGAAGTACTGACGATCCGTCGTCTTAATTTTATCTATAAATAACGATTTTTATTTTAACTTTAAATTTTGTGTACTGTCAAGACGTAGTTTTTCTAAAAAAGTCTTACAGGACACGATGTATTTGAATTTCGTTTAGTGATGATAATTTCAAATATTTATAAGTTTACCGTGCGAGTCATCGTTTTGAGTCATTGGTATATTAGGCATAAAACGATATACTATCTACAATTCTAAAAAAATTGAAAAAAAAATTTTTACTTAAAATTGCATCATGTGTAATTATGGCGCAAGTATCCTATGTGTTCAACGTATGATAAAAATTGTACAGCTTCTTATGTAATCTAGTTGATGGAAAGAATATTAATTTCCTTTCTTTCTTTTCTCATTAATGTACATAACTGTAACACAAGCTTTGTATGGTTTAATGCAGATTTTTTCCTTTACCAAGCAAAAACAAATCCGCAGCGAATATTAAAATTGTTGCATGAACTTATTACCGCGAAATGCGAATTCTCCCTTGAAAAATTCATCGATTTCGCGCGAAGCAAAAGAAGATTGAGCAAAGCATATGATTGCGCTTTATGGCTCAACGAGGAATTAATTAATCTCGAAAAAAGAAGCAGCATGCGTGACCTCGTGATTCGTGAAAAAGTCTACATTTCGAATTTCACGCGACACGCACGTCAAGTAAAACCTTTTCATCATTTATGTAGAGCTACCAGCCACCCCCGGTCGACGGTGCGTGGCATTTAATACACGCCCTATATGCAGCGCCACTACTACTACTACTACTACTACTACTACTACTATACTACTACTACTACTACTACTACTATACACACACTCGTGTATTAGCTGGCATAATGCTGAATTCGTATAGTTAGCAAACTGCCGTCTCGCACTTTGTACTCGTCGCGTTATATAAGGGCGGACTATTCGCTAGCATGTATAATATATAGTTGAAGCTGCATGTATCATATTTATGATCACCCCCGTGCGCGAAGCTCAGCTAATTTGTGCTGTATTTATACAGAAGCTTGTCTCTCTCTTTTTGGCTTGATCCTTGTCGCTTTTTATCACACGAGTTGCTCCGCGCGCTAGGAAATTAGTTTGTTGCTCTCTCTCTCTTTCTCTCTCCGCGAGGTGTGGTCTCTTTTCCATTTTTTTTCTCGTCCGGAGTTGCCATGAGTGCACTGCCGCAATGATGCGGCGTGTATCGTTGTTACAGATGGTCCGGCTTGGTTTAAAAGTTACACGGACGTACAATGAGTTTTTTTTCTGCGCGTTCGCGTCTTCGTAAATTAAAGGTGACGTAGGGTATTTTTTTTCGTTAGCTTCCTAGCCTGATGCTGATGCATACGTGATGGCTTGAAAATTAATTCGTCGCCGAGTTTTTCGTCTAGGCCACAAAGAAGCAAAGTAAGCCGCGCGGCATTCGTCGCGTATCCTCTGGTTTATTTCCGTAAGCTGAATTTAAATTGGAATATGTTAATTACGTCGCTTGAAATTTTTCAACTACACTTACGGGGGCTTTTCAAACGAACTTTTGCGTTATTACTAAACATTATTTTTTGAAAGCACAGAATCCATACAAAATTATTTGAATTAAATATGTTGTAATCTCAAAAGTTCGAGCAAAGCTCGGAAAAAAATTCTTTTTGAACGTCAATGCAAAGTATTAGAAGCAACTCAATGATTGTGCCTATATAGTATGAAAAAATGTTCAATCAATTCATACTCTCCGAACTCTTTTCAGCTGCTACTGATGCGATGCTGTTTTTATCGAGCAAAAAGTAAACCAACAACATCGATAATTAAGGTAGGTCTACTTAATTAAATGACCTCTCATAGCGTTGCACTTTCTCCTCATCAGAGCGGAAATCAGTTAGTGGCGCGATAAACTTAATCCAGTCGACTCGTGCTCGTGTGCCATGGGCGGATAAGGTGCGTCCTTAATTCGATCTCTTCTCTCCCCTGCGCGCTGCTGCTCTTCTGCAGTGCTTGCCAGGGTATACGTTCACGTATACTTACACACCCGTCCCACACACACATATACGTGCACTCATCCATTTGATCGCGACGCAATTTCGACGCGCGCCTCGACGGCCCTCGAGCATTTGTTCGAGAAGTTATCATTTTTCTTTGATTTACGAGCGCCGAAGTGCAAGGTGACGAGCGTCAAAGTTCTCTGCGCGCCGCGCGCCAGTGATGAGTTTCGAGTAAAAGGGATAGCGCTTTAGATATTGGCGTCCTTATACGAGCCTAAAGTCGACTGCTTTAATATCTACTTAGCGGCATATCTTGATACGACGGCATAAAATATTATTCAGCAACTTGTGGAGATAGTGAAATCTGCACTATTTGAGGTCGTGCGTAATGGTTTCTTCATCGCGACCCTTCCGGAAGTTGCTTCGTAGATATCGATTTTTATGACTCATTTGATAGTGCTCAAGACGACAATTTATTACCTTATTTATTATCTTGATAATTTCAAAGAATCTATAATGAGTTTAAAAACTTTCGGAAGCTTCACAGATCAAAAAGTGAGATGATCGTCTGTCTCATTCTCTCTTTCTGCAAAGATAGAAGAACGATTATTTAAGTTGGAAAAAAAAAGATTCACGAGTACACGAACTGTTCAATTTGTGATAGACGAGATCAAAGTTTTCATTTGGCTACATAAATACATCTACAAACAATACGTCGCTCGAGCTATAAGTATAATTTTCACTGTTAAAAATATGAAAGGAAGGAATATGAGGTTTCAAAGCCATTCATTCGGTCCGAACTGTATGAAGTAAGAGCTCGAAAATAAACTTTTATTCTCAAAAATGATTCATAATTTTATTATTCACCCTGTGAGCTATACATATATGCAGGGAGTATAAAAAAGTCCATTCAGTCCATTTTTTCGTCAAAAAGCAACGGATGGCATTACATTTTTCGTGATACGATATTATTATTCGTACAGCGAGCTGTCCGCAAATGAGTTCGGCGAAAAAAAAACCCGGGGGAATGAGCGCGCGCGCGTGGCTGCAAGTATATATACGGAAAATAAATGACGCAGGTATTTAGAGATGCAATTAACGTGTACCTAGATTGCATGTTCTCTTTCTCTTTTATGCCAACTGATGAGTCGAGCAAGAGCTTCTTTTTTTTCGCCCTTTTTTTCATGATGGATTGGTGTACGTTTTTTCATCTTACGCTGTGAAATTCAGCTGGCTCGCAATTTACTCCTCGTCAATTGTGATTTTTCATCGTAACCTGTGCGATGTCCATTCAAAATTTGGATTTTAAAACATCTTTGAAGATGCAGGGTTAAAGTTTGGGGAATAAGATTACAAACGTTGCAGCCAAATTAGTGGTACCCATAGATCAGAGAGACGAGAAAGGACTGCGCTTTCTCCCCGAGACGAAACCACGAAAACGCCTCGAATTAATTAATCTTGGATGCTTCTCTTTTATACGTACTTGTGGCATACACACACTTACTCGTGTGTAGAAACTAACACACACACACACACGGGAATATCTCGGTAGGTTCGTTCGCAGTGTGCATAGGATCGATGGAGCGCAATTTTACCCCCTTTCCGGAGGCCTCTTAATAGATTACCCGCAGGCGCAATGGTTGGCTACTGTCACGCGAGCCTGTTGCGCGCGCCCAGACTCTGGATTAGTAGCTACCTATATAGTACGAGTGCCTCGCGTCAAGAATCTTGCCCGCTCCACTCGCCAGAGCGCTCGAGTGCGTCGTATAATTTATATACACGCCCGAAAGAGCTTAGAAATATAAAATCCAGAGCCGATGACGGCGCGGCGCGATGAAATATCGAGCGCAGCGCGTCGTTATGCGAATCCCACGGATTATTTATCGCTTTTTTTTTTACAGGATTAGCTGTTTATTTATATCAGCCCTGTCTTTTTGCGATAGCAGAGCGAGCAAGTGTTAATAAACTGGGATGACTATATGGATTAAAATTTTCAATTGAGATTAATCGTTAAATATTTTTGAAAAAAAGTTTCGAGATCATACAATTCAATTGGTCGTTGAGTACTGCTGATAAAGATATGCATTTTCAATAAGACTTTGGGAACTGGCAAATTGACGTAGCACCGAAGACACTCGAGCCAAGCGTAATGCAGCAGTTGATAAGATGGAGATGAAACTTTCAGAAAAGGCGATTAGGAACGCTAACTATTGTTTTATAAGTGAAATGTCATGAATTGGCTAAAATAGTTCATTTTAACAGCCTTGATGATGAAACTTTGACACTGTTTTTCGAATAATTGGATTCAGGGTCTTATCGTTTTGACGAAATTACACGATTTTCCTTTTCAAATGAACATGGAAAATTTTTAATCAAAAGCAAAGATAAAAAGTATGATATTTTTACAAATTTTTCATCATTGTATTTACAGTTTCAATCACACTCTATTTTTCGAACGCGTAAACTCTGCTGAACAAAAAAGACCTTTTCCTTCGCTTTATCCTTTCTGTTCTAGTTCACACGATAAAGGCACAGACAACAAAAAAAGATTCGCGTAATACTTTACGGCACGTATGGATGTAAAACAAAATTTTTGACTGTAAGTGTCAAAATTATTTTTTTAACGCACCGGGCATAAAATTCGATTTCACATTTTGTTTTCCGGCTACAAAATACTTCTCTCTCTCTCTCTTTTTTTCGTAACCCCGTGTCGTGAAAAGAAAAATAAAATTTCGAAGCGTTGTAAAAAACTTTTGTTCGCAGTGCACGCGCGCATATTTTCGATTGATCCACGCCTGTCTATCTTTCTCGTTTACAGAAGGATAATATAGTTCGTGCTCTCCAAAGACTTTGACTGGCAAAAAAGATTCGGGAAAACATTTGTCGCGTTGATGGCAAAAAATTGTGAGGCTTCGTGCATGAAAATCCTGCAGTAACTTCACGATGAAAGAGTCTCTCTGTTGTTCGAGAATGAGCATGAACGTGCCTTTTTTTATAAACGCTCGGAAATTGAATCTGAGTCTTGCTGCGCGAGAGAAGTGATTATCAAAGGTAAAAAAGTCTTTTGTTATAACATATAGCTCCCTATTCTGTTATTTTTTCGATTGTAGTAATTGATACTTTGTTCGCTCAGATTGAATAGCGCCAGCTTGTATACATCTGAATAACACAAGGAAGAGTGCGCTCGAGCGTGAATAAGTTTAATACATTCGCATGGTAGATGAAACAATTTCGCGGATTTCACGTGTATAGAGGAACCAAAGATTTTCCGAGGAGCGCAGCACACAGGCAGCTGCCACTTCGTCGATTAGATTTATCCGAAAGGGCGAAGCAAAAATTGAATCCAAATGATTATCACGATAAATATCACGTTGGGGGGTGGGGAGCGCGACGGCATAGGAAAAGCAGATCACTTGTTGAATTTCATGAAAAGTACATGAGCAATAAATCTTGGCAGAAATGCAATTTGTCCATGTCATATTTCAAGCTCTTTGGGGCGCGTTCCCGCTTTTTTCTTCTTCTCGTGCTCTCTCTTTCTCTTCAGTGCGCAGAGCTCGCGAAGCTCGCGCACCCGTGTAAAAATAACGCAATCGCGCATAAGCGTTGTTGTTTCTTTTTTCGTTCGTTCTTTTTTTCGCTTCCAACTCTCACCGAGACCTACTTTCTTTCTTTCTTTCTCTCTCTCTCTCTCTCTCTCTCTCGCATCATAAGACATTCTCGTGCGCGAGCACAGTCACGAGCCGAGACCTTATGTTTCGCGTGCGAATGAGCGATGACATTGTGCCACGCGTATTTGCAGTCTGCGCCGTGTGCAAATGTATCGCTAAGGGAAATGAAAAATCGATTGGCAGTCATAACTGTTACAAACTGCAGTTCGCATTAATAACGTCGTCGAAACGAAGAAAGAAGTACTTTGTCTTTGCCGCGAGTGCGCGGTGTATTTTTGTTTCACTTAACTACGTACGCCACGATCGGTATGATTTGAGCAATTTACTCGTTGAAAATTCAGCTTATCCCACCGCACGCGTAAAAAAAGCTCAAGAAACGTCCGGCTCGATTCGAAAAAGGAAGGGGGAGGAGGGCGAGGGAGGGGGCCGGGGAGACATAAAATCCTCGAGTGCGTCGTTACGATAAGACGGCATATAAAGGCAATTCCGCTCGATGAACAATAATGCGTCGTGAGCTCGTCGTCGTAGTACATATCGCACTCCCTTCGAATTCCGCTGCGCTCACACACACACACATACATACACATATATAAGCAGTCACACATACACGGGATAAATCCCACCAGAGCGGCGGTGGCGGCCCAACTCCAGGTCTCGATAGTCGGCCACATGCACAGCCTGTGGACGCTTACGACACGTATGGAAATCGATCGCGAGATGGGCGATTATATGCGAGCAGGTTAATTACGAGGACGAAGTCGGCAGCATTACCCGTACTACCGAAGGGTGAGCCAATAATGTCTGCGCAGGTGTGTATATAGATGTACACGGGGGGGGGGGGGGGGGGGCTGCTGTTACTGCTGCTGCTGCTACTGCTACTGACACTGCTCGCCGAGTACATATACAATATCGAGCTCGTCAAAGTTATACGCGAAGAATTTTCAGGCCAAGGTAAAGAGTGGAAATTACCCTGTGTGCCGTAATATGTATGTATAACATATATTGTGGGGCGCGCGTGTGTGTATGTGCCTATGTGTCATGTGTATATTGCGGTAACATCCCTCTTTCAGCCGTATCTTTGCCGCGTCTCTTCGTGCAGTTGAATGAGAGATAGTGCGGCGCTCGTTCGACCTGTGCTATATAATGAATTGAACGGCCGGTCATCGCGCGCCAATGCCTGTCCCGTCTATCTATGTGTATTTGTGTCTGTGTACGTGTGCATTTAGGCTGTTTAGCAAAGATAACTGGATTATTTATAGGTGTGCGCTTCTTCGATAGTTTCATATAGCCTCCCTTTAATCTTGCCAGCGACGAATTAATTATACCCATTACCAAATTTTTTCTTTTTTTTTGGGCACTTGCTGCCCGATTTATGAAATATATACGTTTTAAAAACGTGCAATTAGTCAATTCAACCAAATATCTCTTGAGGGATTACTTCTCGTAAGTTACACGCTTTTTAATGAATGGTTGATATTCAATGAATGACGTTGCTTGATAGTATTTTGTTTAATTTTAAATATCTTGTCGAATACACGAGCATGAGTGCAGAATATGCAGTCTAAGTAACTAAATTGGGTTTTATTTTAAAAGCTATTCATTCGTTAAAAGTGAATTAATAACGATGATGAATTTGACGTATCTATTTCAAAAACCATGTCGAGCTCTCGAGAATTTGAACGGGCAGACAGTGGAAAGTCGGTTGTTCCAGGCAACAAATTTCGCTGCTACTTGGCCGCGCGCGTCTAAATGATGAATTGCCAGTGCGGCTCGCCGTGGAAACGTTTGGGCATAAACATCGGACTTAATTAAAAAAGTCCGTGAATACATATTATGCGCTAAGCAGACGAGAGTTTCGCGCCACGGATATCAAGATAATAAACGCATTAAATGTGGAGTTTTCATTATCATATAGCGCGCCGAGGAACGAGGAAAGGGGATGCACCGAGCCGAGCTAAGTAGTGCAAGCCCAGTTGCAGTCGTACATCCAAGAATAAATATTCATCGCATTTCCATGACTTCGAGCTTCCCACTCTTTCTCTCTCTTTCTCTCTCCCGATCCGCGTCTCATTAACTTGAGCTATACCATTAATCATACAAATTAATTCTCATCTTGTTGCGTCTTGCTTGGCGTGTGTGGTATTTTTAGAATTCAATTTCAAAAATAGATTTACTTTAATGCGGCTGCTCATACGGTGTAACACGGAGCACTTATAATTTAATGAATTACGAGAGCTAAAAACAAAGTCGTTTATAGAAAATTAGCAAGCGATATTTGTTTGCTTGAATTTCTCTAAATTTTCTTAATTTGTTCGAATACATGTTTAAAGTGGAAAAATTCTTGAAATAAAATTGTTTTTATTTTTCTATTCAAGCTAGAAAGCATATTCTACATACTCGGGCGTAAGAGAATATTCGCAAGTATGTAAAAAAGCGAAAGACGATAACAAAAGAACGAAATAACGTAATTCGAATTCGATAGGCAAGTTTCAAAAAAGTATCGGTAGCACCGACATCGAAATTCCTTCGGAAACGATTTTCCATACGTGTACTGCGGATAAACCCTCCATTGAGTAAAAGATAGGTCAGATAGTAGAGGCGAAAAAAAACGAGAAAAAAGCTCACTTTGACATTTCATCGCTGTCAATATGCGACACGTATACTCTCTTGCTATTGTGTTTCGAGTGCGATAGATACACTGTGTATATCTATCTATAAGATTTAAAAAGTAACGGAAGATAAGAAGTTGTTTGTCATCGGAGCGTGAAAAAGCGTGTAACGAGACGTTTTTCAACTCGCTCTCTACCTACTTTTTTTTCTTTTTTGTGGGTCTCGGAAACGATGAAGAAAATAGATGGCAGAAAATTTGTAAACCGTCGAGATTCGATTTTTTTCTTTTTGTTCTAAAAAAATAAGAAAAAGTGATGCACGAGGGAGTTCGATCATGGTTTCGAGCAAAGTAAAATAATGAAGATTCAACGTTGCGGGTTATTCATCCAGAAGATAGTCTCTACATGAAACGATGATAAATATTATAGATCCTGTACTCGTATGATATAGCTTTTTTGAAAAGAAAAGAGGATTGAATCATATTTTTACGCAAAAAGCGAAAATTACTCGAATATTCGAGAAGCCAAAGCAAATTTTTTATTGGCTTATTGAAGTTTTCATCTGACCATATTCTGAAAAATAATCTGATTAATTATAAACTTTACAATAAGGAATTAAACTTTGTAATGCCGACTTGGTAGGTTTTTTCGTACAAGTATAAAAAAATAGTAATAATTTTTTAATTTGCAATGATAAAACATGAAAAAATTAAATAAAAGTTCCACTTCATAATTTTCTCTCTTCTTATAAAACGAAGATAACAAAAAATATTCACAGAATCGGTAATTCTGGTATGGCCATAAATTTTTGAAGATCTAATGTCTGCTTGATTTAAATAAGAAAACACATGATTATTCATTGAATTGTATTTTATAATGCAGTTCAGGTCTAATGTAAATGAAATTACGTCAAATGAACTAAAGGACAGGTCGATTTTTTGGGTCAATTATATTGCGCTTAACACACTACCAGGATATCGAATAAATTTTCTGAATAGTTACACCGAGCGGTCAAGCACAATCTCCAATAAAACTTTCAGTTTTGTAAAATAGCGATGAGAAACAAATAAAACAAAGGAACAAGCAAATGTCTAATTGAAAAAGAAAGGCGAGATTCAATAAAGAGCGGAAAACGTATGGGATATTTGTTCTAGAAAACAGATAAAAAAATACAAGTGTTTTTTCTAACCTGTAAACGAGAAGGTATAAATGTAAAAAAAGTAAGAGAATGGAATATTTATGTTTATGTATCGTCAGATATAATAAAAAAGTTTTGTTTCATCTACAACAATACGAATATATCTGGAGATAATTTTAAGGTAAATCAAAAATGTCAAACTTTTTATGGTATTGCAAAATCAAGATTACAATTTAGCATTTAAAAGGCAAACCAAAAAGTGAGTACACGCATGGAACGCAAAATTGGTAGGTAAAATTTTGCGAGATAAGAAGCGATAGCAGCAGCAGCATAATGGACCAGTGGGTAAAATAACACACGATAAATGGACTAACTGCGGAAAATCGGTAAGCTGCTACTTTCTGGCATCACGTTTCGCTTGATTTGCCCTGTGTATATACGTGTGCAGGGCACAAGTTGGAATTCCTTTAGCATAGTCGCAGTGTGCATGTATACTTACGCAAGCACAAGTTTCTAATCTAAAAGTGACTCGTGCGAATCCGTAATGCCTCGAGACTTTACTTTTATCTGAATTTCGAGCTATAGTGGCCTCTCGCTGCAGCAAAAGCCATTCGATTCAAACATCAGATATATATTTCAACCTTACAGAAGAGCATTTCAATAAACATTCGATGCCTGGGAGTTAATGAACCTTCGCAGTCCAGGTATGAATGAGGAAATGGAAAAAAAAAAGAAAAAGAAAATCTGCTCGATTAAACTCGTTGAAGATGAATATATTTGCCGAGAGCTGGAGCAAGAGAACGACTGTATACAGTGTAGACGTGCGGAGGCATGTATGCATAACCTTTGCCTCATTGACGATGAACGACAGTTTCGTTCCGTGAATTTTCCGCTCTCACGCAGAGAAGCAAGGAGGCAGTATTGTACGCGCGCCCGCACAGGAGGTCAACTGGGATGAAATAAAGCTATGTATCACCAACAGATTTGCTGGATATGACGTCTTAACGAGACGAAACACTGTTTGCACATATACACGCGGCAATGATAGCGAGAGTTGATGATGGGAGTAAAAGGGAATTACTTTATTGTAGTGGACAGAGTGAATACGAGCTTACAGCGCTCGACGCTCAGAGACAAGGGAAAACATCACACCTCCCCGCCAATATTGATCTAGACGTAGTGAAGCTCTGCGACCTGCGACTTCTTTTCTTCCTTATTTCCGGTTTTTTTCCTTTACCTTTTTTTTACGATTTCCTTAATTAATATGTCACATTTTATCTTTCCGGTCGAATCAATTCCGGCCGAGGCACTGCCTCGCACTGAAACGTTTCGCAATATCTATAGGAAACTCACAAGAATGCGCCTTCACAACTTTCTCCTTTATCTTTTGCTCACAAAGACTTGTTAAAACTTGGATCGTTATATACGAAACTTTTTGCTCCAAGCGTTGATTCGGCGAGCTCGCTGCAGCTGCACCCGCCCACGCACACACGCGCACGCACACGCTTACAATAACAAAGGAAAAATTATTTATATTTTTTTTCAATCCCTGTCAATATATCATCTAGGAACAACGACAAAAGGAGACAGGCGACGAACCGAGCGAGGTGTATATATTTTGAGCGCAATTATATGTGTGCGTTCGAGGCGCCTGGCATCGAATTTAATTGTACGAATATACACATTGTTTCAGATAAACTTTGAGGATATTTTTTTTTTAAAGCTCATCGAATTATAAACACACACACCGAGTTGTTTTGGAATCGGGTGTGACATAATTGAAATTCGCGCGCTGTCACGCGCAAATGTTTAGAAGAAACAATATATTGTTCATTTATATAGACGGGCTGACAATGGATAATTATCTAAATTAGTAAGTACGTGACGTGTGCGCGCTCCCGAGAATACATACGTCTCGTTGCAGGAGCAACGCAACAACGGGTAATCGCATTATTTTATCTGTACAGGGGGATTCGACAAAACACACTCGCTTTCTGTCAACTCGTTAGAACGGAAATTTTGTACGCGTTGTCGCAGCTGTATAAAGCTCTCGAGCACGGCTTCAAAAATGAAGCACCAAATTGAGTATTATTATTACCGTCTGGGGCGCGCGGGAACAATATGAGACTTTTAGGCAAAACTTTTTCTTCGTCTTCGTATAATATGGCTGGCATGTGCGGGGGGGAGCAGTGCAGTAATGGCGCGTGTAACTGGTGGTTGTAGCATTTTTTGCCCCCTTACGTTATATACGAAATCTGAAACGGCCGTTGAATTTGCATTCGCCCTCGAGAGGAGAGATCGCGCGGGGGGCTAATTTCTCACCAGGGTGAAACTTTCGTTCGGACACTCAAAGTGAAACCGCACGGAGCTCTCTCTCTCTCTCAAGTATGTATATAATACGAGATGCGGCCAAGCAATTGTACGCGGGGCCGAGCGAAAAAGAGTACCTGTTGCGGAATTGCTTCATATAATATACGTATTGTGCGTGGCTCGCTCACCCTCGCGTTTTTAACATAATTTTTACGCGCGTTCAAAATGTGCAAACGATCGAGCGGCTGACGTGAAAATGGGAAAAATAATCGCTCGTCGACGTCGTCATCGTGATAATGATAATGGACGGATAAATCGATGTTTCGGGCGCGTGTATATAGCTGTGGGCACTAAGCGCGAGGATCTGGAGTGCTCATGTAGCACTGGAATTTGCTGCGGCTGTCACCCGCGCTCACGATGATCGAGTGTAGGGCGCGCGCGCACGCCGACTTCGATTTTTCTCGTCCGATTGATCATCATTATATATTGGTCGAACAAAGCTTTAACATTTCAATGGGTTCTTTTTTCTTTCATCCTTTTTTTTCTCTTGTTTCAACTTACGTGCGGTTTTTTCACGAGTATATCAAAGCCGCCGCAGCTGGGGTTACGAAGGTAAAATCATCATTTACGCGGTGTGTCGTAGGCGAGCGAGCGTAGTAGTAGTAGCAGCAACAGCAGTCGCGTGAACAAAAAGTTCTCAACGTGCCACAGATACTTGGCTCTGATAAACAACACTTGTAACGTTTCAATGAGCGTATTATATATTGTAGTGCATAAAATACAATTTTATCGTCAAAACGAATGGCTGCAATGCGAGAGTCGCGCCCTTTTTGCGCCTCGTAAATGTGCAGCGGTAAAAAGTAATTAGAGAAAAAGGAAGGGGGGTAAAAAATATTGTCGAGCACTGGCGATATATATACTGACCATGATTCAAGTTCTCGCTTTAATTCCCGGTACGGCTGATGAAGCTTCCAAAAGTGCTTGTCGTCAGCCGTGGCCGCTGCTTTTAACCCGGCATGAACGACTACTTATCTGCTCTTCATTGCACTTTTTGTTGTCACTCATTGTTGCCATTATCACTATTTCTTAGCACTATCTGCCGTGGAACTGATTTTTAGCCGAGACCTATGAGTACAGTGCTGCAGCTCGAGACGTGCCGAACGAATTACTTTTTTTTGTGGCTGATACCGTGCCACGTTAGAGCAGCGAAATAGACGGAAAAACGGATGAAAAAAAACAAAGAAAAATGTATTCAACTTCCGAGCTTATCTGTCCGCAAAAAATAGTGCTGTATACGGGAGAAATCGCGTGCCGAGAAACGAAACTGAAAAAAAGGAAACAAAAAATAGAAAGAAACAAGCGAAAGGTTCTGCGTGTGCCGGTGAACAACGGCGAAGTTTATTCGCGTTACGAGGCGATCGTGACTGGGACCGAGCAGCAGCGCCAGCAGCGTCGCCGCACGGACCTTTGCCTCGATAAAATAATTATCAAAAATAAATTGGGAGCACGCCCAAAAATTGCCGCTAGCCGTTTCTCGTTTTATTGCTCGTTGTTTCTTGATTTCTTTTTTTTTTTAGCTCGAGCACACTGGTCTATCGATCGGACAGATGAATAATTGAAGCTATTAGAGAACCAAGCGTGACACATTCATATTTCACTTGTTGCGCGTACGTACGCGTACATACTTATTATATGTCGCACAGAGGAAAAGTCAATGCGTGCAGGCGCGCGAGCTTCGATCGCGCGAAACTAACGCCTTATAACACGTACAAGGCGACGACGTACCGCAAAAAGTTATTCGCGGATTACCTTGCCACTCTCGTTGGATTTTCCTGACGATGTTTGCCGAAACACCGAGCTCGCAAGCTCGGGACGAAGTTTTAAGCGAAAACTGCGGCGGAGAACGAGCGAGCGAGCTAGCGAGTGAGCGACGGGATGTGCACGCACTCGCATACACACACATACACAGGCAGGACAAACAATGCACGCTTAGGAGCGGGCGCGAAAGGGCCGCGCCGCGCACACTTTGATTGCCAAGTTGGAGCGATCGTCCCTTTTACATAGAATAAACACCAGAGCTGCGGAGGAGAGAGACGGCCAATTTCAGAGCCCCGTTCACGAGCTTTCGGAAAATCGAGCCCCCGACGGCATCTGTGTCTCGCTTGCAATAGACAAAGATGTATATTTTGTATAGGAGCGCGACTGCTCTTGCCGCTGCTACGGCTACTGCTACAGTGTTGCTTCGGCTGCTACTCGAGCTTTACTCGTTCAGAGCGAGTGAGAGAGGGAGGTAGAGAGAGAGTAAAAGCGCGCAACGTGTGGCAGCTTGCGCGCCTCGCCGCGCACTATCGGAGCTTCGCGGCTTGACGCTCGCTGCTGGTGCTGCTGCTGCTGCTGCTGGCTCTGCTCCCGCTAACACACATATAAACCCCACGCGCATGTATATATGTATATACACATCAACCCTCTCCGTCGCGCCTGCTCGGGTTTCCTCGTCGTAGTCGCCGTCGTTGTCGTCGTCGTCGTCGTCGTTGAGTAGCACCGCCCACTGTGTGTATAGCTCTTATTGTGCCGTACAGTTATGGATATATATACAGCAGTTAGCCGTGCGCGCGCCCGCCTGTATATAAATGAACGCACACAGGGCGAACGTATCGTTTTGCACTTTTCGTTCGATGACTGCCTGTATATGTATATGCATACACGTAGCGTATCCTGTCCTCGTATACCAGTTGACCCTCTGTGCACGTTTGGCTTACATACGGACGATTGCCGAGCGCGCGGGATATTGTCCATGTTTGCAAATTACAATTGCGACGGAGCAGAGGGAGCAGCAGCAGCAGCAGCAGCAGGAAAAATTCGTCAATCGTTCGGGAAAAATCGGATTTTCCCAACGGAATAATCTCGACTTGATGTACGAGGTTAGAAATCCCCAAGAACCTCCATCAAACTTCGGCTTAGCTGCGCTACTGCTGCAGCCGACTGCGCGCCAAGGCTTCAAGAAAGCTTTTCCTGATACTTTTATTACCTCTTCCTTCCTTTCTACATCCTTTTCCTTCTCTTGCCTTCTTTTTCAGTCCTCTTCTTACTCCTTCTTCTTTTGACGCTGCTGCTGCTGCTGCTCTTTCTCTTTTTCTCGAATGTGGCCGGGTGTTCTGCTTCCTTATCCCTATTTTTTCTCGCCTGATTCTTTATATAGTCGCGCCACTGAAAACGAGGAAAGAATAAAAATCTCGTCGTCTTCGTCGTCGCTGCGATGTGTAACGTCGTGGAGACGAAATATCTGTCGCTCGCACAAACCTATATAGAAACGCATAGAAAACGTTTTCAATTTTCGACGCCACGCAAAGGGCTTGCCGACTCACGCACTTACACAGCCTCGTAAAAAAGACTCGCCAAGATGAAAATCATTATTTTTCTACGTCTGTAATGTAGGAAAGTATTCACTGTTCTTATGCTTTTACATCAAAATGAGCTGCTTTATTCGAGAATGGGATATTTCTTCATTTTTGACAAACCAATTGATTTTTTAAGAAAAAAATCACTTTGTTCGAGTTAGTTTGAGAGCAAAAGACAGTGACTCCTTTGAAAGAGGCAATGTACTTTTTCGAATCAGTGCAGTCCTTGAATGTTCAGAATTTTTTTTCATTGTAGAGAAGTGCCTTGTCTTTTCTTTTATAAGTACACTTCATAAAACAAGATGTAAGCAAACACTTACTGTGTTTAAAACTTTCTGCTCATTTTCCACTATTTTGTGTAAATGGCACAAAAGCTCATATCAGCTCACAGAATCTATTCTGAAAAAATGCATTTTTTAAGAAAAAACAGCATAAACTTTTATTTGTTTAACACTATATGACCGTATACTAAATTTAAATTTTTGTTGATGAGTTACAGTAGAGAAACTTTTTTGCTCGTAGAAAAACTAATTACCGTTCGTGTGAATTTGATCGTACAAAGGTACCTCTGTAAATTTATAAAATTTTCCAAAATTAGCTAGGTGCTTTTACCAATGTGACTTGAATTTATTAAAAATAAAAGTAAATATTCATTATAACTTTAATTTTTGCTAAAAAAATGTTGCTTTACTTATTCTTACATTGCCATGTCAGCCAGACGAGGAATTGAACCCCCGTTTACCCATTAGAACAATGCTTCAGTTAGAACCTATCAAAAAAGAAAAGAAACGATGGGAGACTCATCAAATATCTGCAGATGATTGTTCAGACATAAGTAGTTGTTCTGTTTCTCAGCTTTCAAGTGAATCTGATACAAATGATCAACCACGCTTATCTTATATTTCATCTACATCGAAAGCTCATAATCCCAGGAAAAGAATTATTCCTTGTAAAGACCGAAAAAAAGCAAATTCCAAGTTTGTAGAAAAAAAGTAATCCTTCAAGAAATACGTGAAAAAAAAGGAAAGTTGACTAAAATATTTTAAAGAATGAATTTTTACTTGCTCTCTTTTACTTTCGTGCTGCATTTTTCATTCACAATAACGTGTAGATTTTACAATACTAATAACGATGCATATTTCATGGATTTATTTATTTATTGGAGTAAATTAAGGCAATTTACAATTAATTTCTTGCTCAAATGCGTTTCAACATATTATAACTAATTTTTATTGAAGAGCTTATTTTCTCATGCGTAAAAATAGCTAAAAAATATAAACCCGTTTTAAATTTATGATTCTTCAATTCTAACATTGGGTAGGTTAATAAGCAACTCTAATTTTGTTTTTTTTCAAATAAATGCAATTATTCCAAATGATTATATTAATTGAATACAAACTATTACTATTGACAACAGTAGTCGCATTCACGAATTCATCAATTAATTTGAGTTTATTATAGTTCGTTTAGTTTTAATTACATTTTTGTCAAGATTTACTTCAATTCTGATTGATCAGGTTTATTGGCGAACAAATATAATATATAATTCAAATTGATTTTTTTATCTACAAAATAAATTTCGCTAAACAATATACGTGTACAAACAAATATTAATATTAGGCAAATTAAAAATACAAAATTCATCTTGGTTTGGGAATTAAAGTAAAGGATTTTAAATAAATATACTTTATCAACCTTTTTTATTTCACTATAATTTTGAATACAATGGTGTAATGTACATGTTTATCGTAAATATTTAAAAAAATATTTTAATTAAAGTAAAGACTTAGAAAAGGTTGTAAAGTCAAACCAAAGTCTTTAAAATAGATAATTATTATATTGCAGTGTGTTGTTGCATAGCATCATGGTTATACATAGTGTTTTAAACGGAATTTGTAAGGTGGAAAGTAAGGAGAGAAAAGTAGAAACAGGATTTCGATTGAATGGAAATCCCAATAATGTGCGAGTATAATTAGTCTCCGATTAAACACGAAGAACGAGTGCGTGGTGTTCTAAAACCACTCCTAGTTTATATACTATAATTTGGCCGTTTTTCTTTGGGTTTTCGAAAATTCGGTCCTACGCCATCTAGCGGTTAATTGAATACTACCGAGTAACCGAACAAAAAGGTACAAGGAATTTTGAACAGGCTTGCCTGAATTTACAGGAAATCTGAGTTTTGTATCTTTCAAGTATGTGTTAATGCGAAAATTGCAATCAAATTTTATAAAATAAATAACAACAACAGCATTTAAGTTTTGACTTAAAAATTCACCTACTTGTTGAGTAAATAGTATTTATTTCCTTCATAATTTTCATTTCATCAATTTTAATATTGGCACTTTATTTTTCACATAAAAGTCATTGGTTTTTAAGAGTAACTTTTGCAATTTCAAAGTAATTATAATCTAAAAAGAGATAATTGTATGCTTACTTGAATATTATGGTACAAACGTCCACTAAAAGTACTTGGAATTTACGAATAATTTTTTTTTTTAAGTTATATCCATGTGATATTTGAATAGCTTCCTGAAGAAATAATTTAGAGACGTTGGAGTCTTATATTATTAGTGTCTGAAAAATCTATTGTAATTGGTTTATATTTTTGATTCAAGATATCATTGTAGTCGCTATTTTTTTCATATAAAAGCTGATTACTCTAGTTGTATCGGAGCAGCCACAAGGCGGCAGTGATCGATAACAAACATTTGCATTTACGTCGTCTTGTGGATTTCTGTAGCTGCAGTGACGGTGAACCTTATAATGTGTGCGTATATGACTATACGTATAAATACACAAAACATCCACACTGCAACCACACTCACGCATATACTCGCACAGAAGTAAGGGAGAAAGAGAGAGAGAGAGAGAGCTCAAGTGCATCCAGCCACGCGCGCAACTCGGCGCAAAAGCAATTTACATGTCAATCACGTGCGCTGGAGATTCGATTTGCCAAGAGCGTATAGCTCTTAAAAGTCAGATTTCCCAAGACGATTCCCTTAAAGCCATCATCCCCGTTGAGCTGCACGAAAAATATCATTAATCCGTCGCCGTTACTCCGTTTTCGTTGTTTGTCGCCCGCGCCAGGATTGATAACAATGGCTCGAGCGGAAGGACAAAATGCTAAAGAATGAGATAAAGACCTCACGACACGACTTTTCTGCTTGGCTCATATTTTTTCTTCCGCTTAAGGGATAAACGTTTTTCTCCACGCGGCTCGAGTGTTCCGGCAGCCGTAGACAGAAAAGCTTGACGATTGTGCAACACGCGTTACAGTACTAATTAAAAACAAATTTACGTTTAGACAAATTTTCTCAAAGAAGTCAATTAAACAAACATTATATGTGTTCTTTTTTAGCTCAGAACTTTGGCGTCGCGTGGAAAGAAGAATTTTTTAATTGGAATTTTTCGCGAGAGCTGCTCCACCTCTCTATTTGCTCAGGCTCGGATGGAAATTAATCGACACGAGTGTCTGCACCGTTTAATTGAATCAGTCGAAGCAGTCGACCGATTGCATTATTTCGATAATTCTTGCACTGAAAGCACTCGTTTCTTTTTTCCTTACTTGTGACCGATGACCGATTCCGTTGCCAACTGGAAGTGACAGAATCTGCCTTCAACTAGATCATCGTCTCAGTCGCTTGAGTAATTTATGTAATTAAATTACATTGATTTAGTTTTGAGGTTGCGGTGTACGAGCGACGCCCAGCGGCCTCAATTTAATTTGTTCGAATTACATGCCGAACTACTCAGGCTGCTGCAATATATCGCTGCTAAAAGCACGCACGACGCGACGCATGTAAATGCCATAAGTCATCATTTTGTACGCAGCAAATAAAACGCCAAGCTCGATTCCCCTGTCGGAGAAAAGTTACGGGTCTCAGTTGTATACAAGCATACATACGCGACGCCTGGCAAAAACAACGATTCGTCAATGTTTCCGATATACTCGAGGCAATGCGCCCTTCACGTATAGACATACATACCTGTTTAAAAAAGCTTTCTCGAGCGTGCTAAAGCATACTCGGGTATCAAGAGACCCTGTACTCGCCTTTTTGTTGTTGTTCTTGTCGTTTTTCTTGTTGTTTTCGTTTTTCTTTTTGTCTGCACCTCCTCTTTTCAAGAGTTCCTTATGTATCGGTAAATTTACGGTCTCAGTTACCTTGCTTACTTATATTAGGATTAAAAAAACTCGAACTCATGTAACTTGATTCAATTTAGTTTTATTAGTACAAATTGAAATCTTTTTGAAAGATAAAAATGAACGAAATATACTTTTAAAAATATATACCATCTAAAATAATGACCTTTACTGTGAGCTCTGTTGAATAAAATCCAAGTGTAATAGCGTTTTTAAATAACTTCGCAAAGTTTTGCGTTTATGGATCGCATCTGTGAACTCTTTTTAGCACCCAAACGTATTTCCGCAGCCGTTCAGCTTGTAAAATTTTCTCCAACATATTTTCACGCAATACTGCGGTGAAGGAAGTGAGCTTTCCCGGTTATGATGCTGTGGAGCTAACTTCTGAGACGTGTATTAGATGGTTAATTTGTTGGGATTAGTCAAGAAAAATGGTGTCTGCCTTTTCTGCAGTATAAATTTCACGTCAGATAAGCTTGAAGTTTATTAAGCATTTCAGCGTGAGATTTAGTCGAGTCTTTATCAGTTTAAAAAATATATATATATCATAAAACATTGGATAAAAATTAGTAGCCAATTTTCAAGACAGCAAATACAAATTTACGAGCTTAAATCTATTTTAGCTTCCGGAGCTCAATTACACGCGCCCATAGTACATAAGCTTCTCGGAGGATAGCGTAAGAGTACACTATAATAGCCCGGCGTAATGATAATTTAAATAATTGTTAGACATACGAGCAGCTGGCCTAGGAGACTACGCAGTACTGCTACTGTATGGCAGCTAGGGCGAGGGACGAACGTGCGCGAGCTGGATACCCGTATTATCGCGTAGTTTTAGCCCGAGATACCGAGCGTATAAATTCTCTATAATAGTCTCCATGCTGCACATAGTGCTTGAATGTATACGACGAGCATATATATCTATACATACGCGCGTGCATCACACGTACAGCCATGCGTAATTGCCATGCAGACTATCGTCGCCGCTGCCATCCTCGTGACCTTACGTACTTTGTTTTCGATACGCCGCCTCGCTGTTCAAAAAGTAAATTATCATTTTTATCCCTCGATATTTAGAAGGCAGTTTCACGAAGATCTCGAGTAAAATAATTAAGTTGGCCTTTTTTTTTTTACAATTAAGAAAAGAACGCGTACACGTCGGGTATTTTAGGTAAGCTCGCAAAAGTAATCGCGATCCGATATACTAATTGAACGAATCAGCACTGCGCACGCAGCAAATGTTACACGCGATTGTGCAGAAGCGCGCCACGGTTACCATAATTGAGCCGAATAGACTACTGAAACTCGGAACTTGTTTTGGGTGGAGCGAGGCGCAGGAATTGCTCTTATATTTACTAGTTGCATATACGACCGTGTGTATACGTTAAAGCGCGCACTGGCGATTGTTGCAGGAATCAACAAATTAATGCTCGCATTGGCGCGTTCGTGTTTTAGCTGCTGCTATACAATGGTACACTGGAGGTCGATCTTGTTAGCGCACGCGGATTACGTACACACGGGCTCCGTTAATGCATCGTCTTGTCCCGCGCAAATAAATCATGCTTAGAATAAATGTATTACATTTCATCGTGCCAAGCTGTGCAAGCACATTGCTACAACACCTAAACGGCACGGGACCCAGGCTGAATCATTTTTTCTTTCCGTTGCGCCGATACAGTCGCGATTTTCCAATGATTTAATGAACGAGAGTCGTAACAGAAGCTTTTTTGCGCACGCAACGCTTTTTACACGGCTCGCGTGCGATTATTTGCCACCCGCATCGTACGTGCAAGTGTGTGGGCGTGTCCTGTGTGTATGTATATTAAACAACCTGTAACGAGCCGCACGCAGTTTATTGCGATAATAAAAAAATTTCAGTCCAACATTAGTATGTCACACCGTATATAATATTAACAAAAGCTGCGCGCATTCTATATAATATATATACTTTGCAGGCCGGACAAAGAGCTTATCGCGCGCGGCGGCGCGCTGCATTTTTCGCTTCGATGAATTCCCAATGAGGAAATGTACGATACGACGCTTTGGATATTTATACGTATGGCATATATTTAAACTTTTACGAGCCAAAGTCACAGTCCCGGCCTGCTGCATTATTTCCCAAGCAGAAAATGAGCTAGCTCGCGTCGCGATCGTTGTGAATCTGCCCGGACCTGGTCTCGTAACGTATTTACGAATAACCAGCGGCGTTGGCTCAATGATTTTCGAGGGCAGATACTGCGGATCCGAGCGTTATAGATGTACAAGTGTGATTTAAAACGATTGCATTTTTACTCGATTCGATGCAATGTTGTTGTTTTTTTTTCAATCTCGATGAACAAATTAATTGCATGCCAGAGCGTTGCCAAAAAGCTCGAGCTGCAATATTTTTCACCGACGTCGAGTTAATAAGTATTTCCTCCATCCAATAATATATTAGGTTTGGAAGATCGATGGCCGAGAAATAAAACATGCATTAACGAATTTAAGAGGCACTGTAGCGCGAGCTCGTCGTCTTCTCTCGTCACTCAAGCTACCCCAATGTAAGGCAGTTGCCCACGCGATAATAGCATTCTGATCGTGCCGAGGCCGCAACGATGCCAATTTCCACGGGGTTTCTGTTTAATATATACTCTGGAAATTCAAGACATCTGACGCTCAACCGCAATGTTTGACTTTGCCATAACTGATTGTTCCATTTCGGCGTGCTCGAGAGATTGGACAGGCCATGGTCCCCCGAAATATATGTATACATACACATCTCAAATTTCGTGCGGCTTCTCGAAAATGGTTTTAATATTAATTGAAACATTAAAGATTATGGCTAGAAACATCGAGTCGATTGTTGTTGCTGCCGCGTGCACTAATTGAAATTTCATTTATATCTATGTAACTGAGATACGCTATCTATTTACTATTGTTTTTGAGATCTTTGATATGAATTTCTAAAGCGATGCGGTTTCTATAAATACATTTATAAGAACAATCGTGATCTTGACTCATTGAATTTTCGGCAGTAGCAGCAAACTCTGCTACACGTAGCATACGTATTTTGCCGCAAACAAATGAAAAGCGAGAGTGCACGAGAGAGAGAGAGAGGTATAACACGAGAATGTATGCCAGTACACGAGGGACTTGACTCGCTTGCCTGTGTGCATGCAGTATACAGCTCGTGCGAGCTTATTTTGTGAGCTCGTATATATACAAGCGAGAATGTACAAGTGTGTATCGGTCGATTGAAGAACTTGCGGCGACGAGTAATCGTATTATTTGTCCAACCCCTTTGGTATATTTGTAACTTCATGTTTAACTCCGTGCCGCCGCACAGCAGCGCGTCGAACTGATGGAAATGCAAATTCGAGGCGAAATACTCATTATCCCGAATTTCGACGGAAATCCCAAGAAACTTCGAAGCAATGTTAAAATTAAGAAATTCAATTATTTAATATAGGAAAAAGTGTGGACTAGATTAAAATATTCGAAATTCGAGTAAGCTCGCTAATTTGTCCAGGCATGATCTGTATATATATAGATACACGATGTAAAAGTAAGCGGCGGTATAGAAGTAGTACAGAAGTACAGTCGCAGTAGTCGTCGGACCATATCGAGACTTTTTTCACTTATCTCGGACGCAAAACTTTTTAATTGCTTGCACTGACTTTTTTCCCCTCTCCCTCTCTCTTTCTCTCTCTCTCTCTCTCTCTCTCTCTGTATATCCTTATCTTACCGCGTGCTTATTCCCTTATTCTCGCGTTGGCTATTCAACGATTTACGCACGCGAGCATTCGTCAAAGCGAAACTTTTTCTTTTTTTCATTGAAAAAGTTTGCTGGTCCTCTGTTCCACTCACGACTTTACGCCTCGGAAATCTCAACGATCATTCGGAAGGCGGCAAAATGTGTTCAAGGGAAAAATGAACAAATTTTATTCGCAGTACACCGCTATGCTTTGCCCTGGTTCTCTCTCACTCTCTTTCTCTCTCGGCTGATCAGTTCATATTTATTAATTAAAAACTCGTCGATTCAACCTAATCGATTGTTTTTCTTTACGAGATCATATTCTGAAGAATTGAAGCGTTATAAAAGTTTCTAAAACTCGTATAAATTGTTTTAATCGAGCAGCTTCTCGGCACACCTGGATATATCATTATTCATATAACTTTTCGCAAGCCACGCGCGCGCACCACTTCTTATATTTACTGCAATTTTTCAAGCAAACTCAAACTAATGAACTCCGAAACGTCGAGTTTACAGTTTGCCTGGATAAACTTGAATAGTTTTGCAATAGTATATTATGAAAACCAAGTGGCCGTTCCGAGCTATAAGAGACCGAGACCAGCATTTCCGCCAACAATTTTAATGACTGTTGAAAGACTTTCAAAGTCGTTGGGAGCTCGTTACTCACCGTTAATGCCGATGAATCTATTTAATAGGTGAAAAAAAAAGACAAAGTTTTTGGCTCGTTCAAATGCGCAAGAACGTAATCTTATTCCGCTGAGGTATTGATCGATCTATCGCATGCGGGTAATTTAGCGAATTTCAATTACCTCGGCGCGCGGCGATTGTTACAATCGTCCCGAGCTCGCGCGACACACTCGTTAAGTACACCGAAATCAATGTAACTTGCACTTAATGAGACCACAAATAAATTATATTTCACGGCGTTTAAACACGCGCGGACCGAGAGACGGCAACGAACAGCCTCTAATAGCCAAAGTTTTGTAGAATTAGTTTATGTAGACACACCGCACGCTAGGTGTACTCGGAGAGAGTAGTACGCTGCAAGATCTGCAAGAGGCTGCGAGTCAAGAGTCAACACCAGTACGCTTGATACACGCACCATGCTAATTGATGATTTTGACCATTAGGAGCACTAAATTCGAGTAAGGTGAAAAATCTCGCGACGTCAAGTAAATTTCGATCTACTTGCCACGCGAACCGCAGTTCAAAGCAGGTAACTGCCCGATGGATTTGCAATTTTAAACTGCGGAATCTTATAACTTCGAGAAAGGCCACGACCACGACATTTCGAGAGGGCCATGTTCGGCGAGGGAAGTTTTGCGACGTGTTATATAGCCCGAGCGTCGCCCGCGAGATTCAAGATGTAATCTGCTCGTGACGTTGCGGCGGAAATAGTTACCAATTTCACCTGCAGCCATAACAATCTATATAGGATAAGTTTCTGTTGATCCGCGTCAACAAGTTCTGCCAAAGGCTGAGCGAACAATTCGTCGACCTATACGTATTGCACGTTACATACACTTCCTCGTTACTAAGAAAGTACAAAGGTAGCTTTGAATCCCAGTTCGAAGAAGAATAATTCATCGATACTCGTGTAATGCGTTTGGTCTCTAAAACTTAAGAATATTGCACCACTGCACTTGCTGAGTTGACTTTGGTTGATCCTTAAAAAAATAATGGAATCTCGTGCTCAATTGTATACGATGCACTAAAGTAATTTAAAAGAAATTTCAATCACTTCCTTGTTTTGTTTCTTCTCCTATGCTCTTTTTCTTTTAATCGTTAAACAACATTTTGTTCAAATAAGTCGTAAATGTACGCGCATTGAATGCGCAATAAATTAAACGCGTCGAATTGGTATGTCGTCGTTGACACGCGTTCTCCCTTTAATGCATTATATATGTACCTAAACCTTGTATATAGGTAGGCATCCTCCTCGAGTCGAGTCGTACCGTACCGTATCTGTCCCAGTGATCTCGAGCTTCAAGTATAATCCGCAGTCTTGGCAGCACAAACAGCTTGATAAACGCATAGAGATCGTTGAGTTTCTCTCTCTCTCTCTCTCTCTAAAATTCGCCAACTGACGAGTGAGAGAAAGAGAGAGAGAGAGGAAGATTATGTAGACTAGCGCACGTGCCAGCCCGGTCGTCGCTGCAGCCACGCTTAGCAGGGAATGTTCGCACCGACAAACACCTGCAACGCAACCGTGTACGTACACGACGACGCACGCGCTACATTCGCAATTCGCCCGAGTAATTATATATCCGCCGTGCACATAATGTTGCCAGCCAGAGATATGCACGCGAATATTATATGCGAGTGTATAATATACAACTGACGAGTACGAAGTAAGAAGATGACGCAAGTTCTGATGTTCAAGGCGGCCTGCTTGCTTGTGCGCGCGGTTTATGCTGTGTGTACAGTCTGCCGTGCAGTTCGCTCTTTGCAACGCGCTACTGCATAAATGTAAACACGCGCACTTATATATACGATTTTGATGACGACCGTTTGTTTGGCGCGTAGCGAAGTTCATCCTCGAAACGCGTTTGTCTTGGCGAGTTCGAGCTGGGGTTTCGCGCGTCGCGCGCGTGATTGATATCGCGCTATTATTCAGCGCGAAACAATTTTTTGCCGATAAAAAATATGGGAGAGGAAAAAGAAGAAGGAGATGAGAAAAAAAAGAGCACGGGGTGAAGATACGCATGGACATGCCACTCGAGAGACTCGTACACGTCGACGTCTATGTATACTATAATACATGCAGGCATCCAGATGTGAAAGCCGCGTCGAAGGAAGGCGAGTCATGTGCAGATTTTACGCTAAACCGAGCTAACGAAAAACTAGTCGACTGTGTGAACTCGTGCGCCGTGTGCATGTTTATGTGTGCATGTGTGTGCATGTCTGGGTGTGAGGTTCGTGTGAGGGCAATATTTCTCTTTTCTCTTCTCTATATATATACGTATTACACGCCTCCGCCACCGCCACCGACGTCGCACCGACTCGAGCGCAGCATCGATTTGCAATGTAATCTTCCCCCCGTAATACTCGGTTTATTCAGCGCATACCGAGACACCGGCTCTCAATATTTACCGTTTCTCTCTGTCTTCTTTTCGCCTTTCGGTATCGATATTTCATTCATAAGCGCGCGCAACACACATAGATACATACACACTCACACACGCACGCCCACACAGAGGAAAATCAAGTGTTTCTTTTATCGACTTAAGTATATACGGTCACTTTTTGCTACGAAGCACTCCCCGCCCCGCATACGTCTTCGCACGATGTGAGATGAAGTTTTCTCAACTTTATTGCTCTCCAAGCTTCTCGTTGTCTCAAAGTGAGAATTTCAATAAAAAGCCAAGTTTCAAAGGTCCAACTTTTTTTTATGCAGCATAAATTATTCTACGCAGTCTGCCAACAAATAAGTACCCTGTTTGTAAAACTCAATTAATAACGCGAGCTGTACAGTATATATAGCTGCATCGATTCTCTCCCGGTGAATTTTTATCGTCTCCCTAACTGCCTTCAGCTGGAGTAATTGATTAAGTAAATTTTTAAAAATCTACTTTAAAATCTGAGACTTACTTGATCAAATATACTCGTCGTGATATAGCTCTGAACGGGACAATAGTTTTCCTCTGGACCAGCAGTTATTCAGATTATTCTCGACATAATTCATGTCATTTTACTCGAATTGTGGAAACGTTGCTTCCATTCTTTATAGGTTTCTAAAACAGCCGAGTCTGCTGAAATTTCATTGTTACGAGGCTCCCTCGTGTCGTTGAAAAGAAGATTATTCTTCTCGGGCTTTCTACATCTTTCCAGAATCCAAAAATCAAAAATTTTATCTCCTTTCGACATTAACATTTTTTTCTCATACCTTTTTCGCCTAGAACGAGGCACAAAGGACTGACAGGAGCTTATATGCAATGACTGGGATACCAAAGTAATTTCGTGAAAACGATCCCAATTCGTCGGTTCTTGAATTACATAATAGATGCTCGAATTCATTCACCATTATGATTCATACAAATTTTCATTAGAAGCCAGCGAATATCGTCGGGGAAACTTTTTTTCGAGTTATTTACTTCATGGTGCTCGCGAGAATCGAGCTAAGGCTGAGAGGGATTGAGAGCGCGGAGTAGAGGCGAAATGCTTCGAGCACAGAGGCTCCCCCGCTGCTCTTCAATTTATTCACTTTTCCCGGATTTCCTTGAGATCTGCGCGCGCGTGACTTTCCATTCTTCCTTTCACTCTATATAGCAGTACCTCGCGTGTACTATAATCGCAAAAGTTTTGCTCTCGCACACGCACACGCGAGAAGAGGAAAATTACATTGCTGTATAGCAGTCATGTAGCCACGCGCGCGCGCGCTGTATATATGCAAATAATATAGAAGAGATCGAGTGACGAGTGTCGCGACGGACCGAAATAGTGATTCCCGGCTTGCATCGCGCGACCGAGTCGGCAAAGCACGTGCGCACACGTCGGCGTAAGGCCATAATGAAATCATATTATTTAACGATCTTTCAGCGCGCCGCGACAAGTTGCTTTTCTGTACTGTGTAACAATGTGACATCTGCGTAATAACAACAATGCATGAAATACTCTCTCTTTTCCGCTCCCTCTCTCTTTCTGTCTGTCTGTCGTTGACGCTTACTACCTTGAGCGTAGCTTTTCAATTTTCCACGTTAACGTTGATTACATCTAGAAGTACGCCGAGTCTAAAGGTAACCCGATTTATTTTCCCTTCATTTTTTTCTGGTCGTTTTGTTCGAGTTATAGAGTCATTAGATTAATTGTTCGAATTATTTTTATTTTTGCCCAGTTCTCGTTGGAGTCGTTTCTACAAAAGGCTCAGGCTATAATTCAATGTAAGTGAAACATGATTGCAGGAAAAAAAGGGCCAAGCTCCGCGCCCAAGCTGTGCGAGCAAGGGCAGTTAAAGAGTAACTAAAAGCTCGTTTGTTCGACTTGATGATTAATAACTCGCAGCTTTTGAACCCCCCACATTTTATAGAGGGGAGGAAAAATTGTCAGCGCCAGAACTGCACGCTATTATGATGTCAATTGTTTGTGTATGCACGAAAAAGTTTTATTAATTCTCAATGAGTTAACGAGAAAATAAAGACGATACGCTTCGGTGCCATTACCAAGTGGAAAACATGAAATGCAGAACCAGCAGCAGACATATATCTTCATAAATGTCTCTCGATTTTATCGCAAGCTGTAAAGGATTTCATTCGGCTAGACATTTCAATTTTTCATTGTACTACTTATCAGGTTATGAAAAAAGTATGCAATGATTTCATATTATTAGATCAAATTAATTGTCTTACTCTGCAGCCATTTTCTTGTAAATCATATCCGTCAGAATAATGCATTAAAAAGTATTGGTATTTATCCTGTGATTAGTCATTGAAAAATATGCATGAATATAATAATAATTCATACGCAACTAGAGCAATCCTTATTTCTGTAATCGATTACAAATCTGTAAAATTTTGAGTTTTGGCTTAGGTAATGAAATTTTAACAGTAGATGAGTTTAAAAATATTTTATCAAATACGTTTTTCTATCGAAGCATTTCGCAGTCGATTATTACCCTTACTCCGTACACTTCAAAGTTCTGCAATCGCACGACTACCTTATTATTTTCGTTCCAGCGACATTTATTGGACACGTAGCGCCTCAAACCTTAATGCAACATCTGCGACCACTACAAGACACCATAATTAACAAAACACCTTTACACTGTTCTCATGTAAAATACACTTGCTCTGATTACAATCCCTTACTTTTCAAGCTCAATGTTTCAGTTTATAGTTAGTGCGTGTGAATCGTATTGAATGGTGATTATGTTATGAATTCATCTCGTTGGTAAAATTAGCTATGATTTTTTCATTTAACTTATTTATCATAATATTTAATAATTTCATTCCGATTTGAATAAATTGACAACCTAAAAGTTACTCAGTAAGAAAAGTTTTCTTTGATTTGATGGAGCGTAATGTACTTTTTGATAGTTTTAAATTGTTAATTAAATTCCTTACAAATTGAGAGGTTTCGGTGATTTTATTGGAATACGTGAGAGCTAGTCCTTCGACAGGCTGTTTTTAATTTTGACCATTTCAAAGGTTTCCGAATCTGAACATGAAATGGTGGAAATTATGAACTTGACAAAATTTGATCCAATCTAAGCCCTTTTATTCGTCCGTTTTTCTATCCCAACTATATATTGGCAATTTCTTTCTTGATATTGCAATTAAGTAAAAAGCGTTATGTTATTGTGACCTTTTGTCCGTGCGAAAATACAATATTGCAAATGATATTGCCCAAAAGTCTTTTCTCGTAGATCAAAAGTTCGATATTTATTTAGAAGAGGGTAAAAAAATGAAAGAAAATCTGCAACTGATCAAAAATTTAATCCTGCCAATTTCATTCAACATTTCAATTCTTCACTTTTCTTTCTCGTCGACTTTTTTATGCGTCCTATTTTCTTTGAGCAAAGTCTTTGTGCATGATCGCTTTATTTCTGGTTTATCTCGAGAACGAATTACTGTCTATTCTCATTCTTAAAGAAATAGTCCTGCATTATTTGTTCCGTTTGCCTTTTAGAGGAGCGAGTGCGAATGAACTCTTTTCAATTTTCTGGAAAAAAGTAAGAGCTTTTTTACGAGGATTCGGTTAATGAATACAAATAAAATATGAGCATTAGGTTTGACATTAAAAATTTCAAAACTATTGTAATTCCGATTTTCGTAATACACAATTTGAAAAGAAAATTATTTAATGGCATTTGATGAAGTCGGTATAAAATAAAATTTTTAATTTCAATTCATGAAAAAATTAATGGAGGGGGAAAAAAAATAGTTTTATTACAATCAATATTTTATGCACATTTAATACCCTTTATTTTTACTCTGTCTAGGTTAAATATTGTTTTTTACTAATAATAATAGAAAAAAAGAGTCAGAAATTTCCATTTACTTACAGCTTCGGCTCCTCCATAAGTTCAATCTATCGAGCGACAACTCGTTGAAGGCTAAATCATAGTGAGCGATACAACTTAATTTACGAGAGCCATGGCAAAGATGTACAGGACTGCATCAACTGCTGCTGCAGCCATATACCCGGAGTGACGCTTGAAATACGAAAGAAACTTTGACTAATCGCGTTTGTCACCCGAGAAAAATCACCAGCCATATTCCTCGTTTGAAGTACTTCCATTGCGTAGAGTGAGCAAAAGTCAGCGGTGATAAAAAACGACGTCGAATGCAAATTCGTTTCGAAAAATAAATACCCTTGAATTGTTGCGACGTATTTTTCACCTATAAAATCACAAAACTAATTTTTTCCATTGCTTTTTTTTTTAATGCTGAAAAATCGTAACAGTGAAGGCTCATTTGCATAGTATTTTGCTGATGTCTGTTTCGATTATATTTTAATTAACCAAACTAAACACGAACAAAATCAGAGTGATATAATTTATAGATATAATTCATGATTTTCAGTGAAAAATAATCAATACAGTGATGAAAAAGTATTGATTGTAGGTCAAGCTCGAAATGGGAATACACCTAGAGCTTTTATCACATTATAGACTGGCACAATAGCAATTAAATTTATCAGATAATGAATCGATGAGGCATTCTCAAGTTTCAAATCTGCGCAATAGGCAGACGCGCGGAATCCAAATGCTGCACATTGCCCGACATAATTTCAGTGGGTCTGTCGCCATAGTTTATCCAGGAGAACGGACGAGGGAGCGAACGAGCTGCTGCTGTTTCTATTACTGCTGCTGCAGCTTCTGTACAGCGGAAATTGAAATCCCGTAAACTCAACAGAGTTCACACATACACAGCACACACACCTGCTAGCCTTATTTTCTCTCTCTATCTCTCTCTATCTCGCCCCTGACAAATCATCGCTCGACGCGAAATTGGGAGGCTTTAGCCCATTGCTCTTGTCGGCAGCTGACCCAATTCGCCGACGAATCGTCGTGTCTAATAAATGAAACGAATATTATCGAAAGCACAGCTCAACATTGCTCAACATGCTCAAAATCTTCGTCGGCACTGTTTGCCTTTTGTTGAACTATTCAGAGCCAGAGATAAAGTAAATGCGAAATATCAGTAAATTGAATACTACCTACACACCGATTATGAATACAGTGGCCTAATCTCTGGAATACTCCGTCGTTACTATTATCGTCATTATTAGAATTTATTTATAGATCTCCGGCTTAATTAGTATTCGTGCAATTATGAAAATGTCATACAATAGTTTGATTATTTCGTATGGTGTATTGACCCGATAATCTATTGTATATCTATACGTTTACGTACGAATAGCTGAATGTCATGCTGACTACAAATTAGCTGTCGAAATGATGTAGATAATGAACTTCAAATCTGATTAATCGTGGGGCATCCGTCGGGCGCGTTACAACGAATTAATCCTCGCTTTGTGCGTATAAGTATTAAATATATTTTAATATTAAATTCATTTATTTGTGTTCGTAAATTCATTAAAGCTTACTTTGCAATCCATCGAGCAATGCAGCTGATACATCATTTATTATTATGAATCAATATCCGTGCACTTTACAACAGCATAGGAAAAAAAATGAATTTTCCAAATGCAGAGACCCTTGCGAAATTTTTTCAAGCTTCAGAAATTCTAAGTGACATTCGAGAACCTACGCCCAAGAAATGACGGAAAAAAATGAAAAAAAAGAGAGGAAAAATGAGCGACGCGATGCCCGAGACATTGGATACGTTTCTTACAGAAATGCCAAGCTGGCAATCCAGTCTCAGGGGCATGCGACTTTCATTCTGCCGACAAAACGTCGTGCACCTTGCGCTATGATACTTTGTTAGATTTAAAAACACTGGCTCAAGGACTCTCACATACACACTCATTAACTACGAATAATTTTTTTTTTTTTCAATTACTTTCATTTCGATATTTTTCCCCATTTTTACTAGATCGACTCTTTTTTCATCATCATTGCAATAAGTGTTTCAATAAAGTAGAATGATTTCATTTTATAAAAAGAATCAAGTAATTTTATAAAGTAACAAAAGAATACTTGGGTAGAGTGAATATTATTATAAACTTTTGCAGCTCCCAGTGACTACATCACACCGTTGTTCGTACGTATCGCAGCGAAGGGCTCTTTCAACGTTCATCAAACATTTAGGCCAACTACTATCGGTCATCGATTTTTCCAGGGAACCGAGGGAAAAAGCTAATTTTACCAGCTCCAGCGTGAACTATGTAGAGCCGTCTATACGTTCACGTGTTGATCAAAAACATTAAATCTGCTGCTTATAAAACTGCGAGGTAGTTTTTTTTTTCATCTCTTCGCTTCGATGCAGATGAAACAAGAGAAAAGTTAGAATGGAAATTTCAAGCTTTGACGGAAGTTCAAATACAACATGGTAAATAAGCGCGATTACAGCGTTCTTTTTCTGCCGGAGCTCTCTCGTGCGCGAGAAGCAAAATTATTATTCGCTCGTGCACGAATTATCATCAATCAACTTTACTTGTCGCAAAAATTGAGGTCTTTATTTGCCCAACGAATCTGGCTTACACATTTCAATGCGCGCGCGGATGTGTGACGCGCTTCAATGTATCTTCGCGTATGCACTGTGTATATTCGGTAGGTTGAAGCCGATGTATTACGATGCTTTTCACGAAACAACTTCATTAAACGCGCGGATATTTCCATGATTTTCGGGTAACAAGATACAGCCATTCAAAATTCCAGTGAGCTAAAGTTCGCCCCGCTCGTGCGCTCGTCATCATCGCTTATAAATGCGCGCGTATTATTTGCATTCGGCAGCAGCGATGTACATTTGATAATCGTTGTATCTGCGACGAGGCGCAATACGTATGCAATTATATCGGCAAATTAATGAGCGTATTTTGCTATTTATCTTTGCGAAAAATCAAACAATTATAATCGCGACAAAAGAAAAAGTTTTGCTCGCGACGAATTTCAATATAGAAATTTCGCGCTGCATGTCCCGAGCGGCGACAAGTCGTGTCACGATCGTGTACCTTCGAAGAGATTGAATTAGGAAGTGCCGGGCGCGAATATATCCGACACGTATGTATTCAAGGATCAACTCGAGTCGTGCTTGTCGTCGCCGTAGTATATTTCAAATTTATCCGTTCGTTCGCAAATCGAATACACCGTTTTAATTATATTTCCAATGAATAAGTTACTCGCTCTCTCGTAGATGGCAGGCACGAAAACTATTTTAAGTGTACAGTGCTATTCCGCGAACAGCATTGTCAACGCATCTTCTCATCATCGGCGACGTCGTCATCATCGACTATTATACACATACTCGTCGAGTTTTAACTGTAAAACTCGATCGCGTACAAAACACATCTCGCGCGTGTATATGCCTACATACACATCGTCTCTGTTTGCGATGGCACGCGCGCGCGGGCACAAAAAAGTTGCAGAAACGCGTGAAAGCCTCGCTCGAATGCATCCACATAATCGTTACAAGAGAGAAGACTCGATTGGAACTGGCCACTAATCTTCTGCGTGAGAGAAAGTCGAGACTCTTAAGTCTTTGGATGCGCTCGCGCGTGTGTACAGCATATTATACATCTGTATACGTATATATATATTCATAGTCACCCGCGCATCGGTTGACCCGCGCTGGCTCTCGCTCATTGTCTCTTCATTTTCGCGACGTTGACGCCGATACGCGTCGGTGATATTTGTGCAAAAGAGCGCCTCGTTGCGATCGAAAACGAGAGAAACGCGTTATTTATCGTGAACTTGAGTGCATCCAGCATCGATAGAAAGTATATATAATATGCAAATGCCGCTTGACTCGTACGGTCGACGTGAATGATACTTGTTGTGGTAGCTCGATAATATAATAGCGAGCCTTTGTGAGATTTTTTTCAGCGATGCTCTCGCGCGCGAACGCGGCACGATGCATCTTAAGACGACGAGGAATTTTTCACGATAATGAGCGCCACGTACTACACAACACACACACACTCTGGCACTTGTTTGCGGGTCATTTTTATCACGAAGAAAAGCTTTATTGTTATGGGCACCATTATGCTCGGGACTTTTTTCGTTAGCCTCGACAACTTTCTTAACAACCAAGAATGGTTCTTTTTTATACAATCTTTTTTTTCCTTTTCTTTCTACCATCGACTTAAAAGACGTGTGTTAACGGTGGTTTTTCCTATAAGTATGGAGCACTCGGCGTGACTTACGCTCCGAACTAAGGATAAGCGAGAAATCGAGATTTTCGTAAAAGATTACGCGCCGATATATAATGCTTATTAATTATGAAAAGAATTCATAGAAAAATTATCCAATTCATTATGCATAGCAAATAAGATAAAAGCTCGTCGCCTAGCTCTCAAAAATGTATGCGGCAAGTCTGCAGACACACACTGACTCTGCAGCCAACAATTGGAATGCTTTCGTGGGCAGTTTTGTCCGCGCTGACTATAATAAAATATTCCCGCGCGCTCGCGACTCTCGGCAGACCAGTGCGCTATAAATATTGCAAAAACTTTTTCTGCGGACAAAGCCGCGCGCGCGCGCGCATTCACCTACACAGGCGCTGCGCATTAACAATACAAGCGTGTCAACAGCATAATAATTCATTAAAACCCGCGTATGACTTATCGACGACCCTTGACCTACATCGTCGTTTTGCACTTGACAAAAAGAAATGAAATAAACGTCAAACGGTCGGCCAAACGTTTTCATCTGTGCGCGCTTACGCGAGAAAACACTGGAAAACTTTCTTTCGCGTGATTGGGAATTTGCAAATTCAGCTTTGAGAGATCGATCACGCGCGTCGCTTTCTTCGTCATTATGCCACCTACGCGGGTATTTATCCGAGTATATAATAACCTTTCGATTTCATCCCGAAAACGATACCAGCACACACGATCGAGATTACACTTTGCATCGTGTCTGGGATACATTTGATGAGTTTTTTTGTGTTTTACCTCCGTGCATCAAAGAGAAACTGCGTATATTCTCTTGATTCCTTGCTGATCTCTATGGATATCATTTACTAACTCGCGCGCAAGTGGAGAAATACACCGGTATGATGTTCGGGCAAACCTATCATTTGGTCTTTATGAGCCATTTGACAATGCCAGCGGGCAACATTTTACGAATCAACGGGACGTAACTAATTTACGCTCGAATATCAAATACCTGCTGCACCTTTGCACGATTGCTATCGGAGTTTATATATTCTGATAATCGTCGTGGAATCCATTCGAATTTTACGTTGCGAGAATGTGTCTTGCAGAGTATTACTCACATGCATAATGCTATGCAATTACTGGAAATAAAAAAGTACATATGCAGAGGTAATATAAAAATTCATGATAAACCGACGATGATTCGAACGGATTATAATCAGAGCAAGTGGGAAACATTATTTCCTTCGATCGGAATGGGTGCAATATTTTTTCTCGATCAAATGAAAGTAGAAAGTGCCCGTAACATGTGATAAGGCATTCCGAGTAATCATTCATATGTACCGATACTGACACACGTGCCACTGTCAAATGTATATACCGAGTTAAATAATTAACCTGCTCGTGTTGCACACTTCTTTCCCGCCTATCCTTTTCCGATAAATATTTACGAAATTTTCACGAATTCTATTATCAAAATTAAGATGAGAGGCAAAACCTTGGCCTGCGCTTACTGTGCGATGGTTTTGTGTCGCATAAAACATGCAACGACGTCTTGAAATATTCTGACAAAATAACCGTGTGTATGTATCTCTTGACGGAATAAATGCCGTAGCTTCTAAATAAGATCACGCGTTTTCTACTCTCCTCTTCGAACTTCTCGAGATTATTCGCTCTCTTTCTCTCCCAGGATGGTGCATAAGTAAAGTAAGCGCGGCTTTTTGAGTCGATCCGCAGATGGTATTAATGTGCCTTTCGAAAAGGATACTGTTAAATTTTTATGTTATTTCAAGTTGTTACAACGGATATAGAGAACTTTTTTGGAATTTATAAAAAAGAAATGCATTCGGTAAGTTTTAACAAAACCATAAAAAATTTAAAATCAGCAAAAATTCAAGCACCACAGAAAGAAGAAAGAAACTCTAGAAGAATTTTTCGAAAATAAATTCGTACGCTAACGAGGAAAATGTTTGTGGGAAAAAAATTATTTTGAAGATCTTTTATTTTTACGCAATATAACTCTGAAAAAATTTTCTAGAATATATACTTTTTATTCCTAGCAATTTTTTCGACGTCAAATACAAAAATTCTACGTTTTGTTAATTGGGCGAGTTACCATGGAACTTTTTCAAGTATCTAGATTATTGATAATTGCCCTATAAAAACGCGATACTTGGTTGAAATAGCAAATTTTATGATTTTTAAAAAAGTAACGGCTTTCAAATATGCGATGATTACATCAATGCACTATAAACGGTATTATATGACAAATTCATTAAAAATGTAGTGCACCTTACGATGTTTAATCGAAACACTAAAGTGAACTTCCACTTAAAAGCAACAAATTATGAAAAATACTAGTATGAAATCTGAGCACTCACATATACACTCAACAAGCTTCTCCGCGGCTGTATGTTTCTTTAATCTCAAGAAAAAAACTGCACATAAGACTCTTTTAGCGAGTTTTAAAATTAAGATAAATGAAAATGAAAGACTTGGAGCGGCACGAGGCAAGCTTTACGCGACTCTCACATATAATTTCGTAATTATGAAAGTATCACAGCTCTGCGAATTTCCAGATTTTACACTAAATTTTATTTAGATTCGAGTGTCGTTTGCAGAGTGCCTAATTCATTTACGTGAAATTAAATTCTTCCGTTTTAACTTTTTTTCGTGTACAACTTCCTAGAAAACATGTCAACGAGATTAATTGAATTATCAAAATGATTGTTGTGCAATCGTACAATTTATTTTTGAAAGAAAGGAAGGAAAAGGCACAATTGCGATACGGAGGCTGTTATCAATGCAGCTGGCTCGCGCGCGGTAAATAAAACGAAACTCAAACGAAACTCCGTGCCAAATGTACACACAGGAGAAGAGACGAAAAACACAAGCCTCAAGGCCTTTTGCAAATTCAATGTTTCGCTCCTTTAAAATTTCAAGTACAGCTCCGCCGCCGCTAACGCCGCGCGAAGCAGCAATCTCGAAGCCGTTGCGAAGGATCTGTATATATACATATATGGCTATACACATAGCTGGCTCAGATGTACAGCTTCTCTCGGTGCGCATGCATACCTTGCGGCTGTAAAAAGTATGCATAATTCAGCTGTGCAGCGGCGCAGGATTAGATGCTCCCACTCGGCGAGCCAAGAAGAAGAAGAAGAAGAAGAAGCAGAAGACGAGGCGCGTGCGCGACTTGCATTTATACGCGTTCCCGCATTTCGCATGCCCGAGCAGCAATCTTGTCTCGAGGATTATCGAAGCTTATTATAATATTCCTCGGCGCAACGCAACGCAAAAAAAGGCGTCGAAGTGAAAATTATTTTTTTCAATTACTTGGCGAGCGTTCGATAATTAATCGAGCCGCGCGCGTAGCATAATAGCCAGCGGCAATGAAAATTGCAATAAACCCAGGCGCGCTATAAAATTTTCTGAAAATTAAGAAAGAGTATGAAAATTAATCAAAATTGTTTATTCGCCGCGGTGGAAACATTTTCGTAGCTCGAAAAACCACAGCAGAGTAGCGCCTCGAGTGTACATAATCATACACTATGTATGAACGTTTTATCAAACAAGCTAGGCGCATATTTTTCACGGAGGATTTATCGATCGATCGATCGATAAGCAGCACAGCCGATTTCGACTTTATGTGCGGCGTTGTTACTCGTGTATATATATATATATACAGCGAGTGCACGGGGATACTGCCAAAATGAACTTTTTCCTCGTCATAAAGCAAATATTAGAGATCGTTGAGCTAGGTTGTGCGCGAGATAGCGGCCGGGCTGCGTGCATCAGCTCCGCATCGTAGCGAGCGAATCGCGGCAATGCATCTTTCTCGCTGTATGGTCCGCGAGCTCATTAAAGCGGCGCGCACTTGTCCTTTGCGTCGAGGAGTTTCGCCTGGCGGGCATCTTATTCTCCCTCTCTCTCTCTCTCGCGCGCTCCGGTCTCTTTGTGGTCTCGCACAAAAGAGCGTCGGCCGGGTATATTTTTCGGCCTCACCTCCGCGAGTGCACATCGTGTACGCGCTATAATATAGAGGGATCGTACACGGCACCTCTCCGCGCAGCTTTCGGAAGTCAACGCCTCTTTTGCATCGCGCGCAAAGATTTCCACGGCGTACTTTATAATGTATACACATCTAGTCGGGCGTCGATACTCGGTGATACGAATCGTCGTCACGCTTCGCATGATGCACTAGGTGCGCGCAATAGATGAGTCGCGATCTCGCAGCAAAACCAAGCGAATATTGACGATTTTGCCGCGAAGATCTGTATCCGTTGCTATATATATACACACACCAGCTGATTATGGATTCTATCTCTCGTTCGGCCGGGCTTACGGGAATTTTAATGGCTCTCGGGGGGCCCCGGCCGATGCAGCTTCGCGATCGGCAAAAGCTAACTGGCCTTTTGTATATACGCAGTATTACACGACGACGCGCAGCTACAGCTCTGCTCTATTTGCCGGCTGCGCTCCAGCACGATGCCCGGCCAAGTAAAGGTGTCTATTATTGGCGTCTTATTCTTCCAGATATATACGCGCGATTATTTCATTCGCCGTCGCGCGTAAGCCATGAAAAAGATATAGGCGCGTATCGCTATGTACATTTATTGCTATTAAAAATCCGCTGCTCGATGCCGATGTGATTTGTGAGAAAATACGCGCGAATTATCGTGCCTCGCGCTCCGTTAATTTCGACTCGGCGGGGTAATTCCTAGTGCGGCTTATGCATTTTTTCCATTATTATTATTATTATTATTATTATTATTTACATTTATATCGTTATCGCGTGAGCGCGGGGGACAGTTCATTCATTCGTACTGTGCCATATCGAGCTTCAAAGAAAAATAGCTCAATTTCCTTCCAGAGCGGTATATCGGGCCTCGTCGTGTAGCATTTATGTATCAGGAAATCCTGAGAAATATGGCTGGTATTATAACTATATGTGTATATAGTGCACGCACTACAGCGTACGGTATATACTGCACCAGCAGCGTCTTTGAATTATGAATGGCGCGATACCGAGTGTACCGCCTCGGTATTTCTCGCGTATTCATATACTTTAACGAAAAACTGGGTGATCCTGATTTTCAGCAAAATATCGGCGCTCATTTTATAATAATGATGAAAAAAATGCGCAAATAAACAGTGGCCAATCGCGTCCGGATGCAATCAAATAGTCATTACAGGTGGGGAAAAAATCGAGACCGAATGTCCAATGTGTATAAATATCAGATTATAGTTTATAAGGAAGATCCAAGGGTAGACATCCGTGCAACTTTCTCGTTTACTTGTACCTTTTGCAGTCTAGCTTAGCTCCAGCACAATCAGATCGAACAAATGATAATTGATCCTTAATTG